>CH001964.1:274095-300451 GCA_000149265.1 Ciona savignyi
TAAACTTTCAAAAAAGCCATTACCATTCCATACCTTTTATCAGGAGCGTAAGCAATAAACACAGTTATTAGCGAATTAAATCCGAACAATATGTTGCCGTAGGACACAAGGAAATAAAGCAAGATCTGATACTTTCCTATTCCTCCAATACTTTCAAGTAAAATGTCAAACGAAATCATAGTTAGCTCAAAATTCTGCAATAAACACGGACGAGGTTAATTTATTTTTTGTTGCCCAATGCAGGAAGCAACGGGATCTAAGCTGTTTTGTTTTGTTTATTTTTTTATGAAATTTTTGTTAGGTAAAAAATTGAAATAAAAAAAATTAAGTTTATTTATTTTATAGTTTACTTTTTGTGGCCACCATAAAACACACAACAAGACCTTTTTATAAACAGTTGAAAACTGTAAATAGATGGCAAAATGAAAGTTTTCAAGCCCTTCCATGGTCTCAAATGAGTCTGCAGACTCAGGGTTGAGAAACACTGTTCTAGGATTTAGACACATTTTTCATCCATTACGGTAAAAGATGTTTCTTGTTTGTACTTTATACAATGTTGGCTGATCTTTAGTTAACACACTTTACAATATATATGTGTACAAATATATTAAACCAGGAGTGGAAAACTTCTCTATTTGACGGCCCAGATGTGGGAAACGTTCTTGGTGGGCCGGATTATTACATAGATCGTATTCAATATTTTAATTACAGGGTATGGTTGGATAGAGTTTACGGGCTGGTTAAAGTCTCTTCATGAGCCGTATGTTACCCATGCCTGCTCTAACACTAAATCGAGTCGTCATGCTAATCAACTAGGATTTAGACACATTTTATCCATTAGGGGAAAAGATGTTTCTATTTCGTACTATAAAACAATTTCGAGAAATCGTATATTAACACTTTACAAAGTATGACTTCGTAATAATTATAAAAATTAGGTTTATTCTTTGCAGTAAACAAAATGTGAAAAAAACGATCTTAAAAATAAAAAACATTTTTAAAACTGGGGTAAAAAATGAATAAACTAAACTAAATTGAAAGAAATAACAAAAATCCTAACTGCTTATATTCCTAGCTGGCTTTTAAAATATTTTTCTTTTTTGTCTTATTTTCATTTCTGCACTATGCTGCATCAGCAAAATAATCAGGACCAAATCTCTTAACCTCTCATTCTCTAATGCTATGTCTCCTACACCTAATTTCTTTTTTCTGTTTGATTTTCGTTCTATGCAATTAGGTTGCTATTTGCTTAAGATAACAAATGTATGCATTGGCGCGACCCCTTTTATTGGTCTCATTTAAAATCTGCAAGATTAACCTATAATGCTGACTGTTCCATAAATTTTGTTTAGTAAGACATTTAACAGCACAATGGTAAAGTGTTTTCACTTTTGGACCTATTTTTTCCAATATTTTAGTCCTTTATTCCATACATGCATTGTAATATTGATGTAGAATTTAATATTTTCCTAAATTTAGAGTGTATATAATAATAAATGGCACACAAAAAGTTAATGTGCACTTTTTCAAACTAAAAATTATATATTTTTTTATGACATTCACCACAAATAATTAAATAAAATCATTGAAACAGTAGCTTAGTCTATACCTAATACTAGACTGGGCTTACTAGGCACAAACGCACACTACATTTACTGTTATCTATTGCAATTGAACCTTTTTCAATTGTACATACTTCCTGCTTTTCCAGAAAATGTAACTTGAATCCAGCTTGGTTATCTAGTTATTTATAAACTGACAAAGCAAATTCCGTTTAATTAATAAGGCATTAGCAAGCAGTAATTTTAATTTCCTTTGCCTGTATTGGCAAATGCATTTGAAAATGTTTTTTTTTCGTTTTTGTATGTCCTGCCAGATATTTTTATGCCCGTGTGTTAACGTACTTGGTTTTCCTATTCATGGGGATAAACATGAATATCCTAACCAATATCGGTAGAAGTGTCACCAGTCCTAAACCCACTGAAAGGTTGTGGTATTAAAACCATCCGCTGGCTACCACAAACCGAAACCACTTAAGATAGGATAATCATGTTTATCTCCGTGAATGGGAAAACCAAGGGGGTTAACACACGGGCAATCGCAGATCACCTAGCGCCCACCGTCGGGTTACCGGAGCTATTGCAGTGTGTTGTATATGGTTCACATGTTCCTTCAATTTAGTAAAACCCATTAATCCGCTGGGTTTAGGCAATGTCCATGAAGTACATTGCCCAAGGAAACAACCTACTAGCTAGCGACCAGTTTCTAACCTGCAACCCTTTGGCTGAGAGGCGACGCACTAAACCACCAGACTAATCTATCGGACTTATACTTATTATTATATCCATTCTACTGCCACTTTTATGGGTCTTTAATAAAACCTTTACATTACCAACCCAACAAATATATCTTCATTATTGTACAAATAGTAAATAGAAATTACAATCACAGTTTGTCTTTTTATATTGTTGCGCTTTTGTCTCTTTGCATCGTTGCAATCTTGTCTTTTCATATTGCCTCAACAGCTGTTTCCTTTGTTGACCGAGTTGTCTTTACAGAGCTTTGTGCTGAACCATATTTACCTTCATCTGGAGCTTTATATCTTTCACAAGTTAAAATCTCAGCTGCCTTTTGCATTGTGCTGGGAATACCAAGAGTTTAGTTGCTTATTAGTACTTAAGGATAGAATATTTATGTTTATCCCTGTGAATGGAAAAACCAAGGGGGTTAACATGTGGGAAATCGTCAGATTAACTCATGCCTAATAGTTTAGTTGCTTAATAAATAGCCTGTATAACCAAGCCTTGTATAAACAGACCTAGTGGAGGATCCAGTGATCCTAGGTTCGAAACCAAGCCTGGTAAAAACGAACCTAGTGGAGGATCCAGTGGTCCTGGATTTTAAATATACTTTTGTAAGATATAGGGATCCAGGGTTTCAAACCAGGTATGTTAAAACATATCTAGTAAGGATCTAGTGATCATAGCTATAAAAGCAACTCCATTAAAAACGAAGCAAATAAGGATCCAGTGACCCTGGGTTCGAAACCAGTCTGAGCAAGTCAATCTCAAAAAAAGAAAGCCCTCAAAATAGCAAATTACCTGACAAACGGACTAAAACAGAACAGCATACACAACAAATTGAAGAGAAGATCAGTCTTAGGGAAGAGATGAACCCATAACTCTGGCATGGAGTGAAGGCTGACTTTAATGGCGATCATGGCCAGACAATCTGTTCCCACACATACAACAGCGAAACATAAGCAGCGGAATGTTGTTCTGAAAATATGTGTTTCGGTGATTTGAATAGTAAAAAATAAATGGATTTTAACATAAGAGAATAAATAATAGTATAGTGGAACCCTGCTTAACCACCTATAAGCGAATTTTGGTTTGGAGCAAGTTGTCGTCATTGCAGCCAAAATGTCTGCCTTTTTACTAAATGCCATTATTTTTATCAGACATGTTTTTAACGTAAGATATTAATAGTATGTTACAATGGCTTTGTATGGGGTAATGGGCCTTCTAGCCGCCCAAACTAATGTAATGTAATGGCTGTGTCGGTGATTTGAATAGTAGATAATAATTCAAATCAAATGGATTTTAACATAAGAGATAAATAGTATGTTGCAATAGCTGTGTATCAAGTGATTGAATAGTGGAAAATAAATGGATTTTAATATAAGAGATTAATAGTATATTGCAATAGCTGTGTATGCAGTAATGAGCCTTCTATGACCTAAACTCCTGGTCCCTGTGGCTACCGTGGACCCGCCCATACTAATGTAATGTAATGGCTGTGTATTGGTGATTTGAACAGTAGATAATAATTCAAATCAAATAGATTTTAACATAAGATATTAATAGTATATTGCAATGGCTGTGTATGGGGGTAATGGGCCTTCTATGACCTAATTTTCTGGTCCCAGTGGCTAAAGTAGACCCGCCCATACTAATGTGGTAGATAATAATTCAAATGGATTTTCCCATAACAGATTAATAGTATGTTGCAGTGGCTGTGTATCTGTGATTTGAATAATGGATAATAAATGGATTTTAACATAGGAGATTAATAGTATGTTGCAATGGCTGTGTATTTGTGTGAAAAATAGCAGCTAGCTAGTCGGTCGTGTTCTTTTAAAGGACTGTCTGGTAAAAGGTTGTGGGATCAAAACTAGCCGCTAGCTAGTCGGCAGTGTTCATGGGCAGGGGGCAAACTAATAAACATAGCAGCCTGACAGTAGGCATGATATAATTTTGACAACTATTCATGTTATAAGCCTTTCCATTCCAAAGGAATAATAACAATTGTATACTAAGATCCCATAGATTATCACAATTGATTAGTGGGTATTAAGTAAATATAACTTTTTAACACATTGTTAACATTTATTAAAACTCCATCAGTTTGATTAAGTTAATTATTTTTAATTACAGATGGTACCACTGCATGACACAGCATGAATCATTAATTGTATGGGAAGTCCATTACTTGTAGCAGAACGACCTCAACGCAAACGGTTAGTGCAAAAAAGAATAAGGTTCTGCTCAACGATCAGCATGGTGTAAAATGAAAACTTAGTCTGTTAGCGCAAATTGGTTTAATTATCAACTGTAAGGTAGTTGGATCGAAACCAACCGCAAGTCAGTCGAGCTAGGCTGGTGGGTTAGAGTGTTCGCCTTTTAGCTGAAAGGTTGCAGGTTCGAAACTGGTCGCTATCTAGTCAGTTGTGCCCTTGGGCATGGCATCTAACGGACATTACCTGAACCCAGCGGATTATTGGGTTCTACCAAATTAAAGGAACGTGTCTATTAAATATTGTTAATGCATTAGAAACAATATTAATTTATGAATTTAACTAAATAAATTTGTTTTTATGAAAATAAAATTGACCAATTAATATTAATTTAACTGTAATCTTGGAATTAATATGAATTTCTTACCTCAATGTTTCCTTTCCACCTGACGCCATTTTGTTTGACTTTTTATGGAGTCTAAGTGTGGCGTAGAACAATACTAAGTAAGATAGCTGTGTTGCTATCGTGCTAGCCATCATTATCGCAGGGAATACCTTGCCTGATGATTCTGTGGAAATTAATGTCCAAAAAATTGAATTTTTGCATTTTTTTATGGATTTATGGTTTTAATTACCCATTTTTATTGCTGAAAGGAGTCTGTGGCAATGCTAGGTAGACATTTATAAAAAAAGGGAAACAATTGTGATTTAAAATATTTTTCAAAGGAAATGTCCATACAGTGACCGAAATGACTTAATGTGATGATGACTAATATCTATTAAAAATGATGTTAATAATTAAGAATGACGGTTAATAAAAAACAAATTATTTGTTTAATTTCCACGTTTTTTAGTGGTGGGATTTTTTGTAATAATGGACACTTTTTGTTCCTGTTTAAAGTTCCAAAGCCAGTTCTATTTGAATAAGATTGCAGATTTAGCCGCACAAACCTAAAACGATGTTGTTCCCTAAACTAGCTATCTCTATAACAGACATGAGCAAACTACGGCCTGCCGGGTCTTTTATTTTGGCCCGCTGGATGTTATCAACATGTTGCAAGGCTAAATAACAATTTCACAACTGAATTATGATGTCACAGTGACACTTGTGTGTTGCTTAAAGCAACAGTGCTTTGTGGTTTTAACCAGTAATGTACCGTATTTGTTAGTTTAATGTTTTTATCAAATATGACAAACTATATGTGAGTGGCGGATCGATCACTTGGCCCGCCAGTCTAAGAATGAAATAATTTTGGTCCATGATTCAAAAAGTGTGTCCAGTAAAGGCCACAAAAAGTGTGTCCAGTATATAGCCACAAAAAGTGTGTCCAGTATATAGCCACAAAAAGTGTGTCCAGTATATAGCCTCAAATAATTTTAGCCATGATTCAAAAAGTGTTTCTACCCCTGCCCTATAACCACAGGCTTACTTCCATGATAGCAGTCCTTGTCTTTGTACACGGCGTCGATTCCAGACATTCCCCATATCACAATAAGTGGGACAACATATGCAGTGATTGTAAGTAGCAGGGAAGCCTTGCTTAGAATCGGCAGCCATTTTGGAAGAACATTCTGGAACAATATTATTTTATAAATATGTACAAAAAGAGCCTTTAATTGAAGACGTATATACACAAAGCCATTAATTGAATTAATTAAAGAAATAAATTAATTAAAGACATTAAATTAATTAATTCAATTAAAGACATAAAAAAACCATTAATTAAAGGCATAAATACACCAAAACATTAATTAAAGACCTAAATATACAAAGCCAATAATTAAATACATAAATACACCAAAACAAATACACCAAAACAAATACACCAAAACATAAATACACCAAAACATAAATACACCAAAACATAAATTCACCAAAACATAAATGCGCCAAAATATAAATTCACCAAAACATAAATTCACCAACCCTTAACACTGGTGAAGAGTGCAGATAATACTGTCGCGCCCAAAGGTAGATGTACACAGACGTCATAGCCGTTGAATAAGTCGTACTTCCAGTCAATCGCAGCAACACAGAGCAAACCAGATTATTGTACGTGATCGGTATAAGAAGACGCAAAAGGAAAATGGAAGAGTCGATTGCGATCATGATGTTTGACACCAGAAAACACTGAAATGAGGATAACGAGCCCATTTTCGTGGATAATAAATAATGTATGGAGATAGGGTATTAATGCTTGAAGAATTAGGGAGTAATGAATAGAGAGTATAATTGAATAAACGGCAACACTTAAAGTAGGGTAAGCAGGAAGGAGGGAAGGGGGGAAATTTCTTACTAAAACTATGGAAAATAATTTTAACCCTGCCTTAAACACTAATCTTAACCCCAGAACTAACCCTAACTTCAACCCCATGTTTAAAACTGACTCTAATGTCATAATCTTCATTTAAATGTGCAATTTTCCTCCTTCCCGCTTTCCCGCTTTCCTTCCTTTGAGTTTTCGCCAAGAAAGCAGGCGTTTCTATACTTTTGGGCATTCTGAAATTAGACTAATAATTACAGCATAATGCATGAAACTGTACAATATTCTGAAAAAAAACAAGCATAAATTGCAGTATTAATTTTGGAGTAAACCAACAAATGTTAATATAGTGTATAACAATAAGGAACGCAACCATTAAATCTATGCAAAGTCCATTGTCAAATTGTTATGAAAATAGTTAAAAATGCTGAAAGTTTGCTGAAAAAAAGATTCAAAAAAGTTCAAACCAGAGATTCCAATGCTTTTTCTCAGGACGACCCCAAAGACAACTTTTACATGTCTAGTGCGACCCGAGGTCAATATATATATTTTTTACGAAACTTCAATGCTTGTTATGTGGTGGTATTGAGTATAAGAGGCTACAACATTTAAACCTTTTATTTTATTTAAAATTTAAAATAACGAAAGTACAAAAACACAGTTTTTTTAAAATACTTTATTTTATCAGGGATGGTCACTTTTATGCATCCATCCTTTATTATACCACAACAACCTTACCTACTATTTACTCCAACCCCTGGTTTAGAAAACCCTGGTTTATACAATTCTGTATGGTTTAAGTTTTCGTTTTGCAAACAACATTTTATTTTAATTTTTTTAAATTTTACTAGTAATTACAAGTTATAGACAGTGATTAAAAGATCACTTAAGATCACTGTCTTTAATTAAAAGATATTCAGACACAAAAGCGATCTAAAAAACGGCAAAAATAACCTTACCCTTTTCAACGGTGACATGTTTTTTAAAAATTTACTGATTTTGTGACGGTCATTTTTCTTCAATCTGAATTCGTTGTCCCACGAAACTTTCAAAACAAACATAAAAACCAGCACTTCAAAGACCACAATCGTAGACATGATGACTACAAGTACTAAAGGACCTTGTTGCGGAGTTGACGTGAAGTTACCGGTTGCGTTTCCCGTTTTTTCGAACGCCGAAACGGTCGTAGAAATTCTGTCGCTCATTTTTTCAAATTTCAACGAATACTTGCCTGTCACGCTATCGAATAACACACACCACCTTTTGCGAAGAGTTTTATTAGCAGACATTAAATATGAATGAAGGTATTTTATGTCGTGATCTGATTAGGTAGTTTTTTTGCGTTAATAATTAAAACATGCGTGGGAAAGTAAAGTAGTTTGACTTTAATTAATACTAATGACATTAATGTACATTGGTTTTGACCTAACACTGTCAGCCACATATTTGGTATAAAAAATGATCAAAATTTTTTTTTCACTTAAGTTTATTTTCTGTTTCTTTAATATAAATATTCAAATAAAACCCTAATTTTGATTAAAGTTAAAAAAACGGAAAATATGGTTAAAATAACAGTTGTTAAAGCACTTAAAACATTAAATTATAACTTGACATACAAGCATAAATAACCAGTCAAGGCCGCCAAACTAAATTTAAAAGCTACTTAAATTAAAATTGGTACATCAGATATGTCAGATAAGGTACACTTTGAAAATGCGATCTACATGCTTGCGGCCATATTAATATTTATTACCTCGCATGTGGCAGTTTATCTTGGTAAAAATCCAAATTGAAGGATTATGTTTTAAAGAAATCTTGCTGTATTCAGATTTTTATTAAACTATCTTTACAAGAACCCACATAATAAGTAAATGGATTGTTTCAAAAACTAATACCTAAGATAAGGCGCCCACATTCAACACCAGAAATGGAATATTGTAAAACTCAACTTTGGGAGTATCTTTGACCAGAAAGAAAACTCTCGTATCTTGTATGGTAATGTAGACAGTGCTTGTCAACCGTTTTTAAAATCGCATACACTTAAAACTTCTACTTAAAAGCTCTTATACCCCGGTCTTCACAATGCAATGTACTGAAATTGCATTAATGTTAATGAAAAATAAAATAAAGCATGGTTTTGTCAATTTTTATTGATACAATGACACTTGGTATGAAAATAAATTCACAACAATGTTGTATGGTATGTACCCCAGTACACACTATTTCAGTGGCACACCTTTCAAAAATGTTGGCACACCTTTGGGTCTGCAATTCACACAGTTGAGAAGCACTGATGTATATAACCAACCCACTTTCACAAAGCTAGCAAATGCTGAAACAGCGAACTTAAAACGCAGAAGTATAGTTCTGAAAAACTTGTTTAAAGACTCATTGCATATTTGACATGTTCGTAGACCATTCTCTCCACTTCTCAAGCATTCGTTGCTTCGGAATATCAAGTTTTCCAGAGTGAAACGCCAAAAGTCGTATCTTTTCTTCCCATCTTTTCTCCCATAGAGGCTTGATGTTGTTAGAACCTTGCCCAAGTTTTTCCCGCAGTATTCCTTTTAAAATGGTCGTTTTAGAAAAGTGTTCATCCGTATTTAGGAAATTGATGCATAATAAGTTGACTGACCCTTATGTCCAATAAGTTGACGTTTTGCCTTATGCAAGAAAATTAATAAATTTCACGGTGGAGTATCTATTTACCCTTGGTGTGAGACATACAGATGAATTAACACAATTAGATTAATATACTATAAGCCAGACATGGGCAACATAAGTCCCGCGGGCCGAGTCCGGCCTGTAAAGAGACTTTAACTGGCCCGCAGACTGTATTTAACCATACCCTGTAATTAAGATATTGAATACAAATCATGTAATAATCCGGCTCACCAAGAACTTCATTTTTTCACATCTGGCCCGCCGACTAGAGAAGTTTCCCACCCCTACTATAAGTCCACTGTTACATTGCCTGACCCCAAAGGATTAATAGGTTTTTCTAGTTTAAAGGAACGTGTGAATCATACACAACACACTACATTAGCTTCGGTAACCGACGGTCGTTGCAAGGTAATCTGATTATTCCCGTGTGTTAACCCCCTTGCGATTTTCCATCTACGAGGAGAAACAAAATTATTCTATCTCCATAGGACTCATACCTGAAATCAAAACATCTTCCACGAAAAAATCTTCAATGTCTGTGACAGTTGAAACACAAGCTAAGGCTTGAAGAATGTCATAGGACAGTATCCACAAGGCACCCGAACAGTAGGCTGGGTAGTAGTCCCCAGAATACAATTCCATTGGCATGTTCCTGTATGTAAGTTGTTATTTTTATGATGAGTTTTAGTTGTAGTATATAGTATGACTTATTTGTGTGGAAATGTGTATGGTAGGGACTTTGGAAATGTGGCACAGATGGATAGGTGGTGTTCTTATTAAGGTTGATTTGTGTGGAAATGTGTATGGTAGGGACTTTAAAATGTGGCACAGATTGACATGTGGTGTGCTTATCAAGGTTGATTTGTGTGGAAATATATATGGTCGGAACTTTAAAAATGTGGCACAGATGGACAGGTGGTGTGCTTATCAAGGTTGATTTGTGTGGAAATATATATGGTCGGAACTTTAAAAATGTGGCACAGATGGACAGGTGGTGTTCTTATCAAGGTTGATTTCTGTTGAAATATATATGATTGTAACTTTGGAAATGTGGAGCAGATGTACAGGTTAAGTGTTTATAACAACTGATTTATACACAAATATATTTGGGACTTTAAAAATTCCGGATAGATGGACAGCATTTCGGGAATTTAGCTGTTCGTAATAAGGTTGATACTTTTTGGTCATGTAATTCTAAAAAATTCATGTAATTTTCATGTAGTTCAAAAAATTTACAAAACACGTCACCATTTCATGGACGCCTCTCTTTGAGGTACAGCTCCTTCATTGAATGTGTATCCGCAGTAGATTGTATTGTGGTCATCCTGTGCAACCGTTGTGTTATCCGTTTTAACCTCGCTTGTATCCAATCTTGTAAAGATACTGTGCATGTCAGGGATATTTATCACGCAGTCATCGTCGGTGACAGAGTAGAACCGGGACTGGTGGTTGGTTTCTATGATCCATCTAAATGTTGATAATACCTGGAACGAAGAGTTGAAATTTAATAATAAAGGATAGATATTCATGTTTTTTTTTCTGTGAGTAAGAAAATCAAGGGGTTTAACACACGGGCAGTCGTCAGATCACCTCGCGCCCACCGTCAGGTTACCGGAGGTATTGCAGTGTGCTGTGTATGAACACTAGACTAACCGGTCGGACATAATAATTCTCTGCTAAAGGCTAACTCAGTGCAACCTTTTTTTACCTGAAAAAAAAATGAAAAACTCAATAAATTTAATGCCGCATTGCAGTTAAAATTGTACAATGAAGGTCTTCTGTCCAGTTATTTACATTTAATATTATATTTTCGAAACGTCTGGTAGCCAAATATTCAATTTAGCAAAATTTAAAATCCTTTTTACTTGAATCTTGAATCCTATCACTAAATACACCTTACCTTGATCGGCAATGCTTCATATTTGTCCACAAAGTTGCATTGCAAAATATCCCCGTACTTTGCGTTTTCCTCCTGCAATTTCATCTGCAAACCACTACTAGACGGTGCTAGACCGACCATAAACAAAAGCGAAAATATTTTTCCTTTGAAAAAACGGATTTTTCCCCAAGTTTCACGCAATATTTTCCGGTTTTCGAAGTTAGACGGAGCAGTTTTGACTAATATTGTCATCCATGGATTTTCGCTTGCCTTTTCAGGTGCTATAGCATTTTCACACGAATATCCTTTCGAAATATCTCTTTTATTTGACAAATACCTTTCCGGCAGCTCTTGAAATCCATTTTTATCTGTGTGTTTTACAGCAGTTGGCAGGTCGGTTAAAACTTTTGAGCAAATTTTCGTGAAATTTCGTCGGTTTTTTAAACTTTCTTTTCTAAATACCTCAGGCTTATGACGACCCTCAGTGTTATTTACTGTAACAACGCTTTGTAACTGTAAGCAGTAGCAAACAAACATCAAAAAACACGTGACAGCTGATAGTAATAAGCCTTTACGTGCTAGACGACGGTCCATGACTAAATAAATGAGTCTCTAGAACTTTCTCAGTGCAGCCTATAGCCTCAGGCAAGTTTTATTCATTTGTCTGATGTAACGTGTCTGGTTTTCTCAATGGTTACTTAGATTAAACTATACTCGTATGTTTTGACTTATTTCCTTATGACGAGTGTACAAATAAAAACGAATTTAATGTAAACTTTTTTACAGGTTAATTAGTAGTGAGAGTTTGCGCATATTCTAGATTAAAGCTGTATCTATAGCAGTGAATTATCAATAACCAGTATCACTGCCATTTTTAGGTTTTTTAGAACTGTAATTTTAATTTTTCGGTCATTTTAACTTTCATTACTTCAGTGTAGTGATTAAATTAACTCACTGACTAGACAAATGTCAAAGTTTCTAAAAAATGGCAAATTGCCATGAAAGTTAAGAAATTTGTTTATTAAGATTTATTCTTCCAAAAGACAAACAAATATTTTGGTAGGTTTAAAAACTAATATTTAAGATAAGGCGCCCACATTCAACACCAGAAATGGAATATTGTAAAACTCAACTTTGGGAGTATCTTTGACCAGAAAGAAAACTCTCGTATCTTGTATGGTAATGTAGACAGTGCTTGTCAACCGTTTTTAAAATCGCATACACTTAAAACTTCTACTTAAAAGCTCTTATACCCCGGTCTTCACAATGCAATGTACTGAAATTGTATCATTGTTAATGTAAAAATATGTTCTGTCAATTTATAATGTCACAATGACACTTGGTATGAAAATAAATTCACAACAATGTTGTATGATATGCACCCCAGTACACCTGATATAGTGGTACATGATTTAAAAATGTTGGTTGGGTGTGTAATACACACAGTTGAAAAGCACTGATGTATATAACAAGGGCAACACTAAAATGAGGGAAAGTGGGAAGGAGGGAAACTGCACACTAAAATCATGGAAACAAATTTAAACCCTGCCCTAAACACCAATCTCAACCCCAGAACTAACCTTAACTCCAACCCCATATTTAAAAAATTCTAATGTCCCAATCCTGATTTTAGTGTGCAGTTTCGCTCCTTCTCGCTTTTCCTCCTTTTAGTTTCCCCATATAACCAACCCGCTTTCACAAAGCTAGCAAATGCTGAAACAGCGAGCTTAAAATGCAGAGGTTTAGTTCTGAAAAACTTGTTTAAAGACTCATTGCATATTTGACATGTTCGTAGACCATTCTCTCCACTTCTCAAGCATTCGTTTCTTCGGATTATCAAGTTTTCCAGAGTGAAACGCCAAAAGTCGTTTCTTTTCTTCCCATCTTTTCTCCCAAAGAGGTTTGATGTTGTTAGAACCTTGCCCAAGTTTTTCCCGCAGTATTCCTTTTAAAATTGTCATTTTAGATAGAAAGTCCGAAAGGTTAGTCTGGCGGTTTAGTGCAACGCCTTTCAACCTAAAGGTTGCAGGTTCGAAACTGGTCGTTAGCTGGTCGTTTGTGTCCCGGGTCAAAGTGACATTGTCTGAACCCAGCAGATTATTGGGTTCTACCAAATTAAAGAAACATTGAAGGAACCTAATCAAACACAACATACTGCAATAGCTCCGGCAATCCGATGGTGGTTGCAAGGTAATCTGATGACTACCCTCTTGGTTTTCCCATTCACAGGAATAAACATAAATATTCTAACCTCCTATCCTTTCAAGAGTATTTCACCGTACATTTTTAAATTTAAATATTAAAAGACTGCCCATGTGTTAACCTCCTTAGTTTTTTACTGTAAATGCTACTTTCATTTCTCATGTACAAGGAGAAACATAATTATTCCATCCCCATAGGACTCATACCTGAAATCAAAACATCTTCCACGAAAAAATCTTCAATGTCTGTGACAGTTGAAACACAAGCCAAAGCTTGAAGAATGTCGTATGACAATGTCCACAAGGCACCTAAGCAGTAGGCTGGGTAGTAGTCCCCAGAATAGAGTTCCATTGGCATGTTCCTGTATGTAAGTTGTTATTTTTATAATAAATTTTAGTAGTAGTATGATTTATTTGTGTGGAATAGTGTATGGTAGGGACTTTGGAAATGTGGCACAGATGGATAGGTGGTGTTCTTATCAAGGTTGGTTTGTGTGAAAAGGTGTATGGTAGGGACTTTGGAAATGTGGCACAGATGGATAGGTGGTGTTCTTATCAAGGTTGGTTTGTGTGGAAATGTGTATGGTAGAGACTTTGGAAATATGGCACAGATGGACAGGTGGTGTGCTTGTCAAGGTTGATTTGTGTGGAAATTTGTATGGTAGGGACTTTGGAAATGTGACACAGATGGACAGGTGGTGTGCTTATCAAGGTTGATTTGTGTGGACATGTGTACATTAGGGACTTTGGAAATGTGGCACAAATGGACAGGTGGTGTGCTTATCAAGGTTGATTTGTGTGGAAATGTGTACATTAGGGACTTTGGAAATGTGGCACAGATGGACAGGTGGTGTGCTTATCAAGGTTGATTTGTGTGGAAATGTGTATGATAGGGACTTTGGAAATGTGGCACAGATGGACAGGTGGTGTGCTTATCAAGGTTGATATGTATGGAAATGTGTATATTAGGGACTTTGAGAATGTCGCTCAGATGGACAGGTGGTGTGCTTATCAAGGTATATTTGTGTGGAAATTTGTATGATAGAGACTTTGGGTATGTGGTACATATGGACTGGTGGTGTGCTTATCAAGGTTGATTTATGTGGAAATGTGTATGGTAGGAACTTTGAAAATGTGGCTCAGATGGACAGGTGGTGTGCTTATTAAGGTTGATTTGTGTGGAAATGTGTATGGTAGGAACTTTGGAAATGTGGCACAGATGGACAGGTGATGCGCTTATCAAGGTTGATTTGAGTGGAAATATGTATGGTAGGGACTATGAAAATGTGGCTCAGATGGACAGGTGGTGTGCTTATTAAGGTTGGTTTGTGTGGAAATGTGTATGGTAGGAACTTTGGTAATGTGGCACAGATGGACAGGTGATGCGCTTATCAAGGTTGATTTGAGTGGAAATATGTATGGTAGGGACTATGAAAATGTGGCTCAGATGGACAGGTGGTGTTCTTATCAAGGTAGATTTGTGTGGAAATGTGTATGGTAGGGACTTTGGAAATGTGGCACAGATGGACAGATTAAGTGTTTATATCAACTGATTTTTATACAAATATGTTTGGGACTTTAAAAACCTGGGATAGTTGGACAATGCTTAGCATTTTGGGAATTAGACGCGCATAATAAGGTTGATACTCTTTGGTCATGTAGTTCAAACATATTTAAAAAACCCTTTACCATTTCATGGACGACTCTCTTTGAGGTACAGCTCCTTCATTGAATGTGTATCCACAGTAGATTGTGTTGTGGTCATCCTGTGCAACCTTTGTGTTATCCGTTTTAACCTCGCTTGTATCCAATCTTGTAAAGATACTGTGCATCTCGGCAATATTTATAACGCAGTCATCGTCGGTGACAGAGTAGAACCGGGACTGGTGGTTGGTTTCTATGATCCATCTAAATGTTGATAATACCTGGAACGATGAGTTGAAATTTAATAATAAAGGATAGATATTCATGTTTTTTTTTCTGTGAGTAAGAAAATCAAGGGGTTTAACACACGGGCAGTCGTCAGATCACCTCGCGCCCACCGTCAGGTTACCGGAGGTATTGCAGTGTGCTGTGTATGAACACTAGACTAACCGGTCGGACATAATAATTCTCTGCTATAGGCTAACTCAGTGCAACCTTTTTTTACCTGAAAAAAAAATGAAAAACTCAATAAATTTAATGCCGCATTGCAGTTAAAATTGTACAATGAAGGTCTTCTGTCCAGTTATTTACATTTAATATTATATTTTCGAAACGTCTGGTAGCCAAATATTCAATTTAGCAAAATTTAAAATCCTTTTTACTTGAATCTTGAATCCTATCACTAAATACACCTTACCTTGATCGGCAATGCTTCATATTTGTCCACAAAGTTGCATTGCAAAATATCCCCGTACTTTGCGTTTTCCTCTTGCAATTTCATCTGCAAACCACTACTAGACGGTGCTAGACCAACCATAAACAAAAGCGAAAATATTTTTCCTTTGAAAAAACGGATTTTTCCCCAAGTTTCACGCAATATTTTCCGGTTTTCGAAGTTAGACGGAGCAGTTTTGACTAATATTGTCATCCATGGATTTTCGCTTGCCTTTTCAGGTGCTATAGCATTTCCACACGAATATCCTTTCGAAATATCTCTTTTATTTGACAAATACCTTTCCGGCAGCTCTTGAAATCCATTCTTATCTGTGTGTTTTACAGCAGTTGGTAGGTTGCTTAAAACTTTAGAGCAAATTTTCGTGAAATTTCGTCGGTTTTTTAAACTTTCTTTTCTAAATACCTCAGTCTTCTGGTTCCCCACAGTGTTATTTACTGTAACAACACTTTGTAACAGTAAGCAGTAGCAGACAAACATCAAAAAACACGTGACAGCTGATAGTAATAAGCCTTTACGTGCTAGACGACGGTCCATGACTGAATAAATGAGTTCTAAAACTTCTCAGTGCAGCCTATAGCCTCAGGCAAGTTTTATTCATTTGTCTGATGTAACTTGTCTGGTTTTCTCAATGGTAACTTAGATTAAACTATACTCTTATGTTTTGACTTATTTCCTTATGACGAGTGTACAAATAAAAACAAATTTAATGTAAACTTGTTTAAAAGTTAATTAGTAGTGAGAGTTTGTGCATTTTCTAGATTAAAGCTGTATCTATAGCAGTGAATTATCAATAACCAGTATCACTGCCATTTTTAGGTTTTTTAGAACTGTAATTTTAATTTTTCGGTCATTTTAACTATCATTACTTCAGTGTAGTGATTAAATTAACTCACTGACTAGACAAATGTCAAAGTTTTTAAAAAATGGCAAATTGCCATGAAAGTTAAGAAATTTGTTTATTAAGATTTATTGTTCCAAAAGACAAACAAATATTTTGGTAGATGACTATACCAAGGTGATGTAAATTTAAATTCATATAATCAGCTAGTGCTTTTATGATTTTACCACTTAGATCAATGAAATAGAGAATTTCACCTGCAGGCAGCCCAAAAGAAGGGACTGAGTCTATAGCTAGAGCTGTGTCTTTGGAAAAGGCACTTGGTAGACTTGAACCTAGTGGATCATTTTTACTAATACTAATGAACTGTCGTAATTATGTAAAACACACTGCAATAGTAACCGCTAAACGGTGGAACCTTATATGACAATTGCTAATATTAAAACCCTTACCAATTTTCTTATTCATATGAATAAGGCAAATTAACAGACAGGTTATTTGTGTGTGGTTGTGTTCGCAGGATCTCCTTTATGACTGAAGGATTAGTTTGTTAGTGTGTCGCCTGTTAGCCGAACGGTTGCAGGTTTGAAACTGGTCGCTAGCTAGTCGGTTGTGTCCTTGGGCACAGCAATTAGCGAACATTGTCTGAAACAAGTGGATTAATGGGTTCTAAAAAAATAGAAGGAACTGCTTAAACAAAACACACTAATAGTTCTGCTAACCGGACAGTGGACATGAGATAATCTGACGTTACCTGTGTGATAATGCCTATTGCGTTTTTCCATTCACAGGGATAAACATGAACATCCCATTCTATTCTACCTAGAATAGGTAGATTTAAATCGGTCGGTAACAAAAGTTATCCGACACACAACATATACAATAGCTTTATAGGAACAAGGTGATCTGATGATTGCTTGTGTATTATGACCTACTTTGTCCCACTTATGTTAATAAAAATACAATATAACGCCTTTTTATTTTCAGACTAATATTAAAGTATTATGCTTAAAAAATATTTATCCATACCTAACCCTAACTAAAATTATTACCCAGATGAAATTACATTTTATTTAAAAAAAAAAGTGATATTTGTTTAAATGTCTGAAATTGACTGTGATTTGCCAGTTGGCAATGCTGAACCGGCCGACAATACAAATTCAGTGTCAACTGCAATGCCAGTGTCAACTGCTGTGCCAGAGGCCGGTGCCGAACCCGTGACAAGTGCCGAACCAGTGACAAGTGCCGCACCAGTGACAAGTGCCGCACTAGTGACAAGTGCCGCACCAGTGACAAGTGCCGCACCAGTGACAAGTACAGCGCCAGTTACAAGTGCCAAAACAACCAAGCAGTCCAACTTTCAATGCGACGTTTGTAAAAGGAAATTCAAGTACATGAGAACGTACACGATTCACAGACGAACGCACACCGGAGAAAAACCATACAAGTGCAACATTTGTGAGAGAGCATTCAACGAGTCGAACGACCTTAAAAAACACACAAGAATTCACACAGGGGAGCGACCCTACAGATGTGAAGTATGCGATAAAACTTACCATCAAAAAAGGGATCTAAAGAAACACTTTCGCGTACATTCAGGAGAAAAACCGTTCAAATGTGAGGTTTGTGACAAATCGTTTGGGTCGTCTGGTGCTTTAACAACACATAGAAGACTTCACACAGGTGAGAAACCTCACAAGTGTAAAGTGTGCGACAAAGCTTTCAATGAAGCTTCTGATTTAAAAGTCCACTTTCGAAACCACACCGGAGAAAAACCCTTCAAGTGTGAAATTTGCGAAAAGCAGTTTATTTCCACTAAAATAAAAAACATACACCGTCGGAGCCATACAGGAGAAAAGCTGTATAAATGCGAAATGATGTGGACAACTGATGTAGAGCCGTTCGAAAAACTCTGCGATAAAAGGTTCACGACGGCATACCACCTAAAAAGACATCACCGGCTTCATACAGGAGAGAAACCTCATAAATGTGACGTGTGCGCAAAAGGGTTCAACGACGCCCAGGATCTGACAATCCACAAACGAGTTCACACTGGCGAAAAACCATTCAGTTGTGAAGTTTGTGAGAAATCGTTCAGCGTTAGGCAGAGTTTAAAAGGCCATATGCGAACCCACACCGGAGAAAAGCCTTACAAGTGTAAAATCTGTGGTAAATCATTCAACCAAGGGAGTTATTTGATTATACACACCCGGTTTCACACTGGTGAAAGGCCCTATAGATGCGAAGTGTGCGATAAAACGTTTATTGAGTTACAGGACGTTAAAACCCACTTCAGAGTGCATACTGGAGAAAGACCATTCAAATGTGATGCCTGTGATAAGACGTATCATAAGGCTAAATATTTGAGAAGACATAAACTGACCCATCGCAAAGCTGAGGAAAATGAGGATTAAACTGCTAGCCCTGTTAATCGCTTTTAAACCCGAAACGCAACAAAATTCGACACAGATCTGCAGATATTTAATGGCTAACATCATTAATGAATTAGATAATTCATGGTTAACGTTATGAGTGGGCTGCACCTCTAAAGTAGTGCCATTACTGGTTTGGAACATAAATTCCTGCAAGTCGTTGAATTTACAGCTCTACTGGAGTTTTGTTGCCACTATTTGGATTAATAGTGTTTTGTTAGTTGAATATTGAGCATTTTATTTCATGCCATGGATTTTTAAAAAAGTCTATGTTCCAAGAAAAAACTACATTGTTATACAACCTTATTTTCATCGCCACTTTACCAAAACTATTTTTGTTTGTTTCATGTAATTGAAGTGTTCTTACCATTTAAGAAAATACTAGCAACGCGGAATGCACGAATTTCATTTATAAAAAACTGCCATCATATATAATTGCATTCATTAACAAAAAAACTGCCATATATTAAGAAATTTTTCTTTTATATAAACTTTATATCATACATTTGGGGTATTATTATTTGCAATTTATTGTAATTTTGTTTAGGTTTGGCAGACACTATATTTATGTAGGAAAGGGGATAGGATATTCATGTTTATTCCCAAGAATGGTAAAACCAAGGGAGTTAACACATGGGCAATCGTCAGATCACCTCGCGCCCATCGTCGGGTTATTGGAGCTACTGCAGTATGTTATATAATTAAGACATTCCTTCAATTTGGTAAAATCCCTTAATCCGCTGGGTTCAGACAATGTCCGTTAAGTACCCTGCCCAAGGACACAACCGACTAGCTAGCCAGCAGTTTCGAACCAGCAACCTTTCGGCTGAAAGGCACCTCACTAAATCATCAGACTAACCGGTCGGACTCTTTAATATATATATAACAATTTTGTGCTCCCGTTTTAACGCATCTTTATTAAGCAATCCTTTCATATTCCTGATTGATGATGGTTTACCTGTCGCTAATTGTATTTTTTTGCCATGCAGTTAAAAATGAAAAAAAACGAAGTAACTTCCCTATTTTATGTAAACGAATTATGTTGATCTGTCATATTTTGTATAATGTTTATAAAGACTAGTGTAGTTTTATTAAATTTATTGGCAATGTGGGAATAGATTTGTTTATATTTGAGTTCATACATATTGCCTTTTTTAACCTGAATATTAAGGTAAATATGTATTTGTAGTTTTTTATTAGTTTATGGCAGCTTTTAAGAAACAATATAGCAGCATTAAGCATAATATATGAAATACTAAGCCATTGGAGTATATTTCATAAGGATATGTTCCATTTTTTGTGTACTTTATACATTCAGAATAAAAAGTGGTATATCGATATTATGTATTATCATTAATTGAGCAAAACAATAATAGCCAAATATGAAGCGCTGTTTATTTTAAGTCTCTTTAAAACAAAATTCATACCATTTTCAATCCAATATTCCATTTTCAAATGAAATTGTTAAAATGTAATGCATTATATTTAAGTTTTTGTTTCCTAGCAATTTCTCTAACTCTTTGATATAAAACATTATTGTGCCAAAGGAATTCACATTATTTTGCATTGTGTATGTGTATTACCGTTTTATAACTTAAAAATCAAATCTCTGAATTCACAGAACCAATTTACAACAAATAAGAGTTTATCAAGTTCATTTTTAAAGCTTTCTGACAATGTTTAAAAAACTTGGTTGCCTTTTACAAATATCGTTTTTACTATTTTCATGTGTGGCTATAACATCTATATCATAAAATGTTTTACCTGAGCCAATTTGATTTGCTTTTATTGTCGTTTAAATTCATGAGGTTGTATTTGGCGATGCATATCATACAAATTTCTTCTCCGTTTTTTTTTGCTATTTGTTTTTCATCTCCGTTTTAAACTAACACCATAGTTAAACACTAACACCATAGTTAAACACTGACACCTGCTTTATATATATTCATTGTGGAACCTGCCATTAACATTGACATCCATTCATATCATTGTATATTGCAGGTACCCTTTAGTGACAAATGTTTAAATTTTTACCAACTGAATTCGGGTTAAGATTTGTCCCGCACATGTTTCATGATAAAATTTACTAAATAAAATTGGGAGAAATCAATTAGTTGGAATATATCAATGGTCCCATCAACACAAAGATTCACACCGGAGAGAAATTTTTTAAATAAGGCTGTAATGAATCACCTAAAAATGCAGATGATTTGAAAAAAAATGAAAGTCGAGAGAAAAAACAAAAACTGGTCAACCACATTAAATTCACAGCAGAAAAAGCAACTTCAATGTGTGAGTTTAACAACATTTTTAATGAACTTTGTAGCTTTTGAAAATGCTTTAAAAAAATAGATGATTTATGTTTTAACTTCAAGATTAGGAAAACACTGAATATAGCCAATCATCAGATTACCTTACGCCCACTAGGATAGGATAGGATATTCATGTTTATCCCAGTGAATGGAAAAACCAAGGGGGTTAACACACGGGCAATCGTCATAATAACTTATGCCCACTATCAGGTTACCATAGCTGTTGCAATGTGAGCATGGTTAAGACATTCCTTTAGTTGCCTCAGAAGATTTCATATACCTACTAGATAAAGCTTGAACAAACTGTTCTAAGTGACCTGAATTTCTGGTAAGTGACTTAAACAAAAACAGAAATATTTAGCAAGTAACTAGTTTCGAACATACAGGCAAACCAATAATTAAGTTTACTATAACATAGGTGTGTGGTTCATTACCTATTTACACTTTGTGTATTATCTCATCCATTGTAAAACAACTTTAGTAGTTTAATCAAACCTAAACTCAATGAAGTTTAAATTCATTATTTATCATTGGTTCCATAATGTTGAAGAGAGACATGTATTGTATTGTGCCTGATTTATGTAATATTGTAATACCTTTATTCCTATGTGACAATATTCTGAGTAGAAATTTTTGGTCAGTTTATGGGAAATCATTTACTTAGCTTTTTCACTGTTACAGTTACGCCAGTTTTTTAAATTTACATATTAAACCAAATGATGTAGATACTAATGTCCAACTTTTAGGGATTAATTTTATTTGTAGCATTTATTAGTTTCTTTTTGCCATATAAAGCTAACAATTATTAAAATTAGAAAAAAAAACTCAAAAAAGGTGTATTGTTTGTTTAATTATCGAAAATTAGCTTCTAAACATTTACGGGTCACTTTACCGCACACTTTTCTTCGAGTCTTAGTGTAATTTTTTATAAACATTTATTTTTCCATTTTTATATATTTTTTATGTGGGTTTAGCGGCCACGTCTAATTCAACCGAAACTTGATAATTTATTGGTTTTTAGACGTGTTCTAACAACTGTCGTTTTGCCTTTTTTTCTGTTTTCCAAATTTTTATCAAAGGTCTTAGTTAAAATAAACTAAACCAAAAAACTGAATTTGGACACCTTTTAATTGTAAAAATCCTTAGAAATATCAATTGTCTCTTTCAACTAAGTTTTAACAACTTTTAATAGTTTTGTTGCAACCGGTGAATTTTACTTTTTCAGATAATAGTCTACTGTGAAAATATTAGATATTAATAAGAGGTTTTTAAAAATTTGCTGCACAGTAATACACATGATAATGTCTTCAGGACAAATTGTAAAAATGGAGAACAATGTTATTAAAATGGAACTTAAATCAATTGAAAAAGTTTTATCTTTGACATTTGATGAATCCTTTAAGCATTCTGAAAAATTGGAACTTCTACAAAGAATTGACCCTGGAAAGAAGACATACACTTGTCCTATATGTGATAAATCATTTAACCATTTTGGTGACTTTAAAAAACATAAACGAATACACAGTGGAGAAAAACCATATCAATGCAATTTCTGTGATAAAGGTTTTAATCAGTCTGGTGGTTTGAAATGCCATCAAAAAATCCACACTAACGAGAAGACATACAATTGTAATGTGTGTGATAAATCCTTTTATCATTCTGGAGATTTAAAAAAAACACCAAAGAATCCATACCGGAGAAAAACCGTACAGATGTGAGATATGCGATAAATCATTCAATCAGACCGATAGTTTAAAAAACCACAAAAAAATCCACGCCAGTAAGAAACTGTACCCCTGTGGTGTATGTGATAAATCCTTTAACGTTTCTGGAGATTTGAAAAAACACCAAAGAATTCACACAGGAGAAAAACCATTCAAATGTGAACTGTGTGGAAAATCGTTTAATCAGTCTGGCTATTTGAAAATTCATCAAAGAATTCATACCAGTGAGAAACCTTTTAAATGTGATGTTTGTAATAAAACGTTCACTGAAAATGGAGATTTAAACGTGCACTATAGAATTCATACTGGAGAAAAGCCATTCAAATGTGAAGTCTGTGATAAAGCGTTTAATCAGTCGGTTTCCTTAAAACTGCATAAATTTATCCACACCGGAGAAAAAGCGTATAAATGTGACGCATGTGAGAAGTCATTTAGTAGTGCTGGATACTTGAAAAAACACCAAAGAACACACCAAGAACAGAGACCTTACAAATGTAACGTCTGCGATAAATCGTTCAGGCAGTCTTGGTCTTTGAAAAGTCATTTTAGATGTCATACTGGAGAAAAGCCATACAACTGTATTGTATGTGATAAATCGTTCGGCCAAATGAGTGATTTAAGAAAACACCAGAAAATTCATACTGAAGAAAAGGCACATAAATGTAATGTGTGCGATAAAGCTTTTTACCAGTCTGGCGGTTTGAAAGATCATCAACGAATTCACACTGGGGAAAAGCCCTTTAAGTGTGAAGTATGTGAAAAGGCGTTCGGTACAAACGGTAGATTAAAACGTCACCACCAAATCCATAATGGAGAAAAAACATACAAATGCGAACTATGTGGCGATTCTTTCAATCAGTCTGGTTATTTAAAAAATCACCAAAAATTACACTTTAGAGAGAATGATAAACCATACAAATGTGATTTATGCGGTAAATCCTTTACCAGTTCTGGTTCTTTGAAAAAACATCTGATAATACACACTGGAGAAAAACCATACAAATGCGAAGTGTGCGGTGTTTCTTTTAACCAGACTTGTTATTTAAAATGTCACCAAA
The DNA here is from genome assembly GCA_000149265.1 of Ciona savignyi. Classification (NCBI taxonomy): domain Eukaryota; kingdom Metazoa; phylum Chordata; class Ascidiacea; order Phlebobranchia; family Cionidae; genus Ciona; species Ciona savignyi. Next base: position 298,364 of record CH001964.1, read on the forward strand.
AAATTCACAGTGGAAAGAAGCCACACAAATGCGATGTGTGCGGTAAATCTTTTAACCGTTCTGGCAATATGAAAAGACACCGAAAGTTACACACTACGGAAAAGTGAAGATCAACAAGAAATTATTTATTGGATTAAGTAAGTTAAAAATTCAACCACTGTGTTTACATTGGAGAGCAGATGTACTAACTAATGCCGCCTAAAAAATACATCTAATAACAGTAAGAGTAAGAAATGTAAAAACTTGCAATGTTGGTGCTATTTGTTTATAATGTTTGGTAACTAATTTATTGAATAAAATCCATACAACTGTGGGTTTTATTCAAGCTGTTTAAAACACAACCGTATTTTAACTGTGATATTAGCATAAAAACAAAACGTACTTAATTTGTTTAATTGTTTCTTTCCAAAGATTAATATTGTTTCTTTCCAAAGTGTCTGTAATTTACCATTTACTCGGTTTAGAAACTTCTCGTACAATCCATACCAGATTGACCGAGAAATGCGATTTTGTGATGTTTAAGTAGTTCTTTTCAATTACTTCTGTTCTGTGAAAAATACTAATTAAAAAACGAGGTAATTCTTTCAAAGATTTAATTCGTTTTGAAATTGTTACGTATGTAGTCTTGTATAACTGGTGAAAGGCAAAAATCACGATTTGTGGGAATGATTTGTGCTACAGTTTATTTGTCTTCAATGTTTTGATTGTGACTTCATTTCAACCTTTCTTTTAGTAATGTAAATAAATTCTTTTATTTAAAAATGGGAGTGTCATTGTTATGTTTACAGCGTTACGAACGCTTTATTTCTTAAATTTCAAACTTTAAAAATTAAATTGGTTATTTGGTTTTAAGTTGTATAAAACTATTATATATGTTTAATACATTTGAAAATTTATGTTTATCCCTTTAAATGGAAAAACGCAAGGGAGTTAACATAAAGGCAAATTGTCCGACCGGTTAGTCTGGTGGTTTAGTGCGATGCCCTTCAGTCGAAAGGTAACTGGTCGCTAGCTAGTAGGTTGTCATCTTGGGCAAGGCACTTAACAGACATTGCCTAAACCCAGCGGTTAAATGGGTTCTACTAAATTTAAGGAACGTGTAAATCATACACAAGACACTGCAATAGCTCCGGTAACCCGACGGTGCTCGGCGAACACAACCCCACTGTCTAACTTATTGTGCAAAGCAAATTTTATTAATTTGTGCAAATGTCGCCTAACTGGTAGCTAGCAAAATTTAAGGAACGTGTGAATCTTACAAAACAAACTAAAATAGCTTTGGTAACCCGACAGTGGCAGGGAGGTATAATATGACGATTGCCCGTGTGTTAACCCTCTTGGTTGATTGCCGGGGTGTTAAACGCCCATTGCGTTTTCTTGAGACACGGGGATCAACATGAATATCATATATACTATGCTACACCTGTGAATCGTTTAATACGACTAGTTATTCAAAAAGGAACCCACACTGGGTAGAAAACGTAATGACAGCCCGATGCAATACCACTACAACAAACAGGTCAAAATATTATACACAACATAATTAAAGGGCTAGATAACAAGCTGTAAATTTAAAATAATTTTTATTACGCTATAGATGCATCGAAAGCAATAACACTTTATAATCTATAAAAAATTGTATTTAAAAAAAATACACTTACTACCTTATCGGCGCTATTAAAATACACCAATCTCATTATAAACAGCCTAAAGTAGGGTTTTACACAAGCGCGCCGGCGAACAATAATAACCATCAAACTCTACGCCTGTCCGTCGGCTAGCGAACCTGTGTGTGGGCCTGGCCTTAGCTTAGGGGGAACAAGACTGCATATATTAAACATTTTCTGATGTTGTAAGGGCACAATTAGGGATACAGTGTAGCTCAATAACCTTAACCAGCATTGGAAAGCCGCCCAAATCGAATGTTTAGCTTAGTAGGCTTTGCTGTATAAACACTATTTTTAATTAGTAAATATGCAAACCTATTATACACAAATGGGTTACATAGGCAATTCACAATTACAAAATTGCGTAGATGTCCAGTTTTCTTTAACTCTTTGTTAAAACTTCGCGGTTTTTGAATCGCTG
>CH001964.1:300551-329130 GCA_000149265.1 Ciona savignyi
ACTGTTATATATGTTTAATACATTTGAAAATTTATGTTTATCCCTTTAAATGGAAAAACGCAAGGGAGTTAACATAAAGGCAAATTGTCCGACCGGTTAGTCTGGTGGTTTAGTGCAATGCCCTTTAGTCAAAAGGTTGAAGATTAGAAACTAGTCGCTAGCCAGTCGGTTGTGGCCTTGGGCAAGGCAATTAACGGACATAGAACCCACCGGATTAATTGGTTCTAACAAATTGAAGAGACGTAGGCTACACAGCACATTACAAAAGCTTCGGTAACCCGATGGTGGGAGCGAGGTATAATATGACGATCGCCCGTGTGTTAACCCCTTGACTCTTTACTATTCACTGGGATAAATATTAGTATCCTGCCAATGGTAAGATTACTTCGCGAAACGTTCTTACACGAGTAATCTTTAGGTAACTTCGCGCCCACCACCAGGCCACTCTAGCTTTTTCAGTAAATAGTGTATGATTGGGATGTTCATTCAGTTTAGTAGAACCCATTATATTGAAACAATATTCTCCAAGGACACACTCAACTAAACACCAGATTACAACCTAAAACACCTTGGCTAAAAGGTTAATGATTAATCCAGGAAGCTATTGGGTAGGACATTTAAATGCAGGGAACTAAAAATGAAAACTACAAATTAGGTCACTGGCACAATTGTCTGGTAGGTATTTGTTTGTATGCTAAGCTATTCTAGAAATACATGTTTACATGTTCAACATAAAAATGAAACTCCTAATAAAAAATGATTGGACCAAATTTGACGTAAATGAAAAGGACTATTTTCTTTTAAGATGCTGATGTCTTACGATTGGAATGTATCCAGTGGTTTTATCTGGTTATTTGAGCTTATCCTTGTGACATTAAAAAAGCTATTTTATACTTGTAAACAGTGTGTTATAATTAAGTATGGACGGGACAGGATAATTATGTATTATCCCCGTGAATGGAAAAACGCAATGCAGATTTATTGTGTTGTTACGGCTTACGGACAGTTTTATTTACCTGGTTAATATTTGTACTTACAAAATGTCCGTTTTTGATGTGGAATTCTTTTTTAAAACGATCGTATTAACCATTGTTTAAAAAAATAAAACTAGTAAAATGTTGGTTTCTACCTAATTTAAGAAACGTATAAATCATACACAACAATAGCTTCGGTAACCTGCCGGTGGGCACGAGGTGATCTGACAAATGCACGCGTGTTTAAAGCCCATTGCGTTTTTTAAGTCACGGGGCTAAAACATGAATATTCTATACTACCTACACGTGTAAATCGTTTAATTCGACAATCTATTTAAAAAGGAACCCACGCTGGGTAGAAAACATAATGACGGCATCATGCAATACCACTACGCCCTATGCAATACCACAACAAACAGGCAAAAATACTATATAAGACAATTTAAGGGATAGATAACAAGCTGTAAATTTAAAATAATTTTTATTACACTGTAGATGCATCGAAAGCAATAACACTTTATAATCTATAAAATTTGTATTTTATAAAAATATACTTACTACCTTATCAGCGCTATTAAAATACACCAATCTCATTATAAACAGCGTAGGGTCAAGTTTTACACAAGTGCGCCGGCGAACAATAATAACTATCGAATCCTACGCCTGTTCGTCGGCTAGCGAACCTGTGTGTGGACCTGCCTTAGCTTAGAAGGTACAGGACTGCATATATTAAACACTTTCTAGTGTTGTAAAGACAAAATTAGGAATACAGTGTAGCTCAATAACCTTAACCAACATTGTAAAACCCCAAGTCGAATGTTTAGCTTAGTAGACTTTGCTGTATGAACACATTTTCTAATTAGGAAATATGCAAACTATTATACACAAATGGGTTACTTAGGCAATTCACAATTACAAAATTGCGTAGATGTCCAGTTTTCTTTAACTCTTTGTTAAAACTTCGCGGTTTTTGAATCGCTGTCGGGGTCACCAATTGAAGAAAATGCATCATTCATTTTGCCTTTGTCCATAGAGTCAGTACTGATATCGGAGCTGAAAAACAAATCAAGTTAAAATATTGTTTAGTTTTTAGTTTAATTTTTACTATTTTATTACTTTAAAAATGAATACCACGATTATTTTAAAAAGAAGGCAGGATTAAATGGAATAGGATAGGATAGGATATTCATGTTTATCCCCGTGAATGGGAAAACCAAGGGGGTTAACACACGGGCAATCTTCAGATCACCTCGCGCCCATCGTCGGGTTACCGGAGCTATTGCAGTGTGTTGTATATGAATATTAACCAGTTAAAACACGCCAGTAAATACACACGGTTTAACGAAAAATAATGACGTGGCCGTTAAACCGTTTTATTATTTGTTTTGTTAGCCTATTTTGATTATATCTTATCTACCTTAAATAAATATTTTCCGTTAAGGGGATAATATAGTGTTTAGCTGCCTGAACACCATTTTTGTTCTTTTATATTTTAGGAGTTTTATGTAAAAGCACAAAAATGTGTTTTTAGCCTATTTCCTACCTAGAACCCATTTCGATTCCGCAGTTAGAATTTTTCCCTTTATAGAATAGTTCCGCTTCTTCAATAGTTTCCATCATTTTGTGTCCGTTGGTTTCAGGGAAAGTTAGAGACACCAACGTTGCCAGAATTCCTGAAAAAATTGAACGAAAAATTGAAATTTTTTAACGTTTTTTATAACCAATCCAAGTTTCAAACCAGAATGGCCTTTTGGACCGTACTGGCAAATGTTATGTTTATTGTTAGATCCTTTAGCTTTAAAATATTACTTCTATTATTAAACAATATCATTTTTCTAACAGTTTTTTTGTGGAGCACCAAAATAAAAGAATTAGGAAAAAGAGAACAAGCGTGACATTGCATATTAAAATGATGGCTGGGTTACGTTAAGTCTGGTGAGCAATCTTAACCCTGATCCTAACAAAATTACCCTTTCTTCTCGTAAGAATCATTTATGCTTAAATCTTTAATATTTTTAAAATGTTCAAGTTAAGTGTATTCTGATGGCATTGATAGGTACATTCTATTTCTTTATTATTCAACATAGATTGTATTCAAACAGTCGTTTGTGCTAGCTTATAATAAAACCAAATAGATTGATTTACAAATAGCATTGGGTATTTTTGGATTTTTCCAGGCACACCAAGCACACTATGCTATATACCAGAACCTTAGACCATCATACTTAAATTATCGTTGTTACGATCTGTCAATAATAGTCTTAACTGCATTACCAAATATCCCGAATATAGCGTTTGGCAGCCAAGATATCTCATCTTGTAATGAGATCAAAAATGGCGCAATTATTCCTCCAACCCGCGCCAATAGTGAACCAGCGCCAACTGCATTGCTCCTAAAATATTACAAGGTTATTTTTAACAAGAACACTGCACATCAGGTTATGTTTAATTGTGCGGGTTTCAAAAGTTTGAAATCTGTCCGACCGGTTAGTTTGGTGGTTTTGTGCGCTGCAACGGCTACGGTTATCCACCCGTAAAGTGCCCTGCCCAAGGACACAACCGACGATCGACCAGTTTCGTACCTGAAACCTTTCGGTTGGAAAGTGTCGCACTATACCACCAGACTAACCGGTCGGACAAAAATTGTTTAAAATGGACATGGTCAGACCTTACCGCAATACGTAATGATCATTCCATAAAATTGCCTTAAAACCCATTAAATCAATGATGCACATAAAATACAAGTTCTGTTCGGCAATCCCGTAGGATTAAAATATAAGAAAAATTACGGTATGTTGTAACAGCTAAAGAAAATATTGAATTACGCTACTAACCGAACGACAGTGGGGTAAAGTTCGCTCGTGTAGTTATAGATGATGGCAAATGCTCCGGATATACCAATCTTGGCCGCAAAAGCAAAGACTAAACTTAAGGTTTCAAGACCTGTGTACAATAGAAGGGCATACAGAAAGTGAAACAAATTAAATGTCAATTAATATTCGATCGGTTAGTCTATTGGGTTAATGCAACGGTGCCTTTTAGATGGCGTATAACCAATTAAGACCTCTATGAACGGCAGGATGTGACGAGTGGTACCCTCCATGAGTCATTGTTTTTAAACTAGTGTTTTGCTGAGTAACAATGGTGGTGATTCCCCAATGTTTGTTTTGTTGAAAGCAGCATGTGCTAGGCTGCGCGCCGGTGTTCTCGTTTAGCTGTAAAGTTTTGTAATCGTGGAGCAGTGCTTTGTAAAATAAAGGTGTTGAATGTGCATCTGCTAGCTGTTTTGTTGGAAAAAAGTTGCCGATGTACGAAGGGGTATGGGCTCAAAATTTTTAAACAAAATTTTGTAGGGTTTTGAGTTTAGGTTGCAGATCCAAGCTTCAATTTTGAATTGTGAAAAAATCTAAGACTTCCTATGTCAGGATTTTGAGTGACAGTCGTTTTTGTGAGGTCAGTTTGCATTGGAGAGATAGGGAAAATATTTAGTTGAACGCCTCCTTTAGCCCTAATGTTGCAGACACAGTACTGGTCGCTTAATAGTCGACACACTGTAGTAACCTGACGATGGGTGCGAGGTGATCTGACAATTACCCGTGTGTTAACCCCCTTGGTTTTCCCATTTACGGGGATAAATATAAATATATCCTATTCTAATGCTTTAAAGTGGATAATATATGCTCAACACGTAATAACATTTACGGCTGTGGACACAATATCTAACGAATACCCGTATTATAACCCTGTCGTTCCAACTCTAGATAAACGGACTATCCTATTTTATGATTGCCACAATTACGTCATTAGTTTCTTATACAAACAAGCATGTGTAAGCAGGTGCTAAGTATCCACACATAAGCAAACATGCTATATTTTATTGTCGGTAATAAAACCTACAGCTGTTTGTCAGCAATGTCAGCATGACGTATACCCGGTTCTATTTATTTTACCCAGGAGGTTTATGGTTCCTTTTGATGCTTTATTTTGTGTGCTAACAATAGACAATAAATTAACCCGTATTGTACCGATAATCGTCAGACTGTTTTGTGCCCTGAATAACCTTACTTGAGCTACTGCATAATGATATATGTTTCGAGACGTTGTTATCACTTTTTGCCATACATAATATTAATTCATTCAAAAGATTCAAATGTGTCATTTAACAATAGATTGAACATAAATTTAACAATAGATTGAACACGTTGTTCTGGCAACTAGATTGTGGCTATCCGGTTTCAAACGATTGACCGTACAAATTTAAAATTCCTGGAAAATGTCTACGTCTATATAATCTATTTCAGCGTGTAGGACTGCTATTTTTTTTTCTTTGATAAAAATGATTGTATTTGAAAAAAATGTCTTTATATTCTAAAAAGGTATGAACAGCGAACGATTTTCCAATAAAAATAAAAGACGCTGATTGGTTTGGTATTGTTTTCATATCCCAGACCACAGTACCAAATGTTACCTTAATGTTAAAACAACTCACTTTGACTATTGCCTTTATATTCATTGACCACAAGACTTATAATGAGTCCAACCCCGGATAGCAGCATCATACCGGAAAGTAAGATTCTACGTCCGATACGATCCATCAATGCAATGCATAAAATGTACGAACCGATTTCCATTACTCCATCTGTGAATAAATTGATTAGGAGATATGAAGATTGGTTGGATGTTACTGTAATAATAATTCACATTTCCTATAGGTCGTGTGGTCGAATAGTTTCCGCGAGCGATACATATACAGACTTCTAAACAAAAACGGTCTTAGTGACGAAACCTTAAGGATTCGAAACTGAGCTTAGTAAAAAAATAGTAGGTGGGAAATGTAGGGTGTGTTTTCACAGTTTTTTTAAAACGACATCTATCCCACCCTATCCTATCCTACCTGATGAATGTTTGTTGTACATATAAGATAAATTAGTTCCACTGGTTTCAAGCAATGTGTGTTAAGTGCATCTTCGTAAGACTTATGCGAAAACTGCTCAACCAGCAATCAGCTGGCATAATCCAGCAACTTTATAACAGACCGTTTGAATAGCTACTGCCTTTTAAACGGTCAATTGACAGATTCATATAGACTTAGAGCATACGGACCTAGTAAAAGCTCATGGCTTTAAATATGGAACTTATCCACGTAGTAAAACAAATAACGGATCAAAGTCCATGAAAACAACCATTGCAACTTACTCAAGGTATTATTGACGAATAAATCTCCTGCCAAAGCGCCTGCGTTTAATGAAATTCCGTAATACACGAAACTGCTTACGAACCTATAATGGAAACAAATTGGAAATATGAAGAAGTTAGTTGTGTACAATATACCTGAATAACATATATTAGGTAATCGGACAAGAAACAAATCCGGCCGTAGTCCTACTCTGACCAATGTCCAACTATCAGTTTTAAGCAAACAGAAAAACATGACAGAATATTATTTATTCTTGGTGGTTGGAGAACGTTAAGTCGTGTAGGATAGAATAGGATATTCGTATTTATCCCCGCGAATGGGAAAACCAAGAGGGTTAACATACGGGCAATCGTCAGATTACCTCGCGCCCACCGTCGGGTTGCCGAACCTTTTGCAGTGTGTTGTGTATAATTTACGCTTACCTTTAATTTGGTAAAACCCATAATTTCACTGGGTTCAGGCAATGTCAGCTAAGGGCCTTACCACACTACCGACTGCAACTCTTAGGTTGAACGTCGACGCACCAATCCACCAGACTAATCAATCGGTTTGTAACGACGAAGACATAACTAGAGTTTTTAATTGCCTGAACCCAGCGGATTAATGGGTTCTACCAAATTGAAGGAACTTGTCTATCATATAAAACACACTGCAATAGCTCTGGTAACCTGACGGCGGGCGAGGTGATCTGACGAATGCCCAAGTGTGTTACCCCCCTTGGGTTTTTTCATCTTCTCGGGATAAACATAATTCTCCTATCCTATTCTATTTACCAATTAAACCACTGGGGCCCGGCAACGACGGCTAATCACCTTGCCTAAAAACATAACAAGCCATATGAAAGTTTCAAATTTCCACACAAATAGCCCCCCATTCGAAACTTGGCTCGGTAAAAACTCCAGCAATCTACCTCCACAAAACCTTGACAAACCATATGAAATTTTTAATTTTTCTAAACAAATAAGTTCAAACTTCTCACCAAATGAACATAGATTTGATGGTGATAATCCTTGTACCGCTGTATCTGAACAAATCTATTACCGTGTACTTTCTATCGGGTGTTGTTTTCTGTGTTGAAATAAAATAAATATGGCTTTTGTTTTAAAATATTGCCTTTAGATTAAAATATTGGTTTTGAAATAAAATATTGGTTTTGTGCTGTCTTTACGACTTTTCACACTATCGCGTCATACCGGTTGGTGCACTGGCGCGTCAGACTATCAGCTAAAGGGGGCCATTACGAAGTTATACGCTGACTAGTTGGCGGCGTACTTGGTAAGGCACTTCGAACTTTACTGTACCCAACAGATTAATGAGTTTGACAACATTTGAAGCAATGTTTTTATTATTATTCAACACAATTTATCTAGTAACTAATTGTGGGCACGGGCTAAACTGGTTGTGTCGTATCGAGTTTAGTCTACTCTTTTTTATTTTTTTTGGCGGCAATACTCTTTTTTTAAATTGTATAGGCCTAGCCCCTATTTAACCAAAAAGAGAAAAAAAAGATTTATCGCCATTAAAAGTAGATCGATACCGAACAGATTCTGGTATCGGATATCGTACTCTAAAAAAGGCTCGAGTAGACTAAACTCGATAGATACTACATAGCTTCTACCATTTTTGCATCCCCAGGAATAAATAAACTTAAACCGGCTTTCGTAACTTATTCTACTTTAAATGTAGCACCATGTCAGTGAAGTAACAGCCGCATTATTGCGTCATAATCACCTCCTCCTTGCTACCAGCCATTTTAGCCTCTTCCCAGTCTTCGTCTGTTATCTCCACTCTATTGATTCTGGCAAACAGTTTGGTGACCTAGACACAGTTGAAGGTTTAGTGTATACAAATAACCAACATTTTGTAATTAAAATATTTTCGAATTTTTCGGCAGAATAGGTTGGTTAGTTAGTGCGCCTCCTTTCAGCCAAAGTTTTACAGTTTAGTTTTTAGTTTAGTTTATTGTCTGTTTCCACGATGAAAACATAAGCAGGACTGGACTATTGATAAAAAATTTGGAAAACGGAAAAAAACGGCAATACGATAGTCGTACACGTCGAAAAAAGCAATAAATTATTCAATTTTGGTATAATTAGACGCTGTTTACAGGTTCGAAACTGGTCGCTGGTAACTTACTTTAGTCTTCATCAGAGATAATTATATAATATTGTGAGAAATCCTACAATGTAACTTCAGAAAAATTAACCTCTGGTGAGAATTGTTTTTATTTAAAATAACTTGTAGCAGCTTTTGAACGATGCAAATGAATCTAATGAGTAAAGGCAACGTCCATAAAGTTTTTGTTGTAAAATGAAATCGATCAGAAAGTATTGAGCACGGGCATGGATGACTCTGCCTTCTGGAATATGATTTTTTTCTTATCCCCTCGACTACAGGGTTAAATACACAACCTTACAAGAGTAAACCAGGACAGTGTGGACCTTTGAATTTGTTAACTTTAAACAAAAACAGGGAACAGTTAAATGTTATTTCATGCTTTATTCTGAAATTGGTATTTAAACTACACCTTGATGCCTTGCTTGTCTTTGTTCTTGGAGAACAACCACCTTGGGGATTCTGGCACCAGACAGGCGAATAGAAGGAACGGCAGGCTGAATAAAGTGCATACCAACTGCAAAGGTTAAAATTAAGTGAGTTAAACTTTGCCTAATGTTGTAGGCGATTCTAGGACTCATTTGAATATTTTTAAATTCAGCCTAAAGAATTTCGACGTGGACAATTGTCCAATCAAGTTAACTTGAATGAGGTCAAATACTGCGTGACAGTCTAATTCCAGGTTATGTAGGTATTGGTGGTGATTTATTACATTTTTAAGTCTTAAGAGTGATTTAAATATTGCACTCTTAAATGAAGATTAGGGCGCTATGGTAGTGTTAGGTCATGAAATTTAAGCTAGTTCAGGGGTTGAGATTAGTGTTTGGCAGGGTTAGAATTAATTTCCATATTTTAGCGAGCAGTTTCCCTCCTATCCTAACTATCTGTATCGTAGTATTACCATGGTATCGTGCCAATTTCTCCAATTATAAGCAATTCCTGACATCGTCATGAAACCGAGGGAAAAGAACACTTGGTATCCAATCCCGAAAAACGTTCTCCACTCACTGCCCACGATTTCCGTGACTGAAAAGATAGGATAGGAGGATAAGATATTCATGTTTATCCCCGTTAATGGGAAAACCAAGGGGGTTTACACACGGGCAATCGTCAGTTCACCTCGCGACCAGTCGTCAGGTTACCGAAGCTATAGCAGTGTGTTAGTATAGGATAGGATATTCATGTTTATCCCCGTGAGTGGGAAAACCAAGGGGGTTAACACACGGACAATCGTCAGATCACCTCGTGCCCACCGCCGGGTTGACAAGTAGCCTACAATAAAGTGCAGAGCTATAGACGATTTAACAGCATTAACAATCTAATATTATCTTACTGTACACAAAGGTCCCAATGGTGGTTCCGTATGCAAAGGCGGCACACGCAGTTCTAAAAGCTATGTACATTTCGACCGATACCGAATAAGATATGGCAAACATTGAACCGATCACACCGACATAAGATAATATCATCGTTGGTTTGCGTCCGAACCTGTGGATTGGAGAACGTAAGGATAGGATGGGATATTCATGTTTATCCTCGTGAATGAGAAAACCAAGGGGGTTAACACACGGGCAATCGTCAGATTACCTCGCGCCCACCGTCGAGTTACCGGAACTATTCGCAGTGTGTTGTGTATGATTCACATGTTCCTTCCCTTGCCCTATGACACAACCAACTAGTTAGCGACCAGTTTTGAACCTAAAACCCTTTCGGTTGAAAGGCGTCGCACTAAACCACCAGACTAACCTTGGTTGGACTGAAATGTTAGTGAAACTATATCTCAAGCCTTTTTATCTTGAAATTATCCCGTCACCCAGACATGGACTAAATTAACATAACCCGGTAAATTATCCAAATGCGAAGAAGTCTGTTAATGTGAATTTGCCTATGACTTAACCAACGATATATAATCATGGATACATTCCTTATTGATTATCCGATGATAGCCGTGGATAAATCACTGAATTCAAATTGACGTCACGAGTTATCTAACGATGACCATAAATCCTTCAATGTGAATTTACGTCATGAGGGATCCGACGATAACCGTGGATAAATCCGTTGTACGGAATTTCCTCACGATTTTCTTAAGTCCAAATGTATTAGGGTTATTTAAATTGAATAATTTAGGAAGTTTAAGCAGATTTCTGGTATGGTACAATTAAAATAAAAGAATCCAAGTTTAATAACTTTTTACTTAAAAAAAGATTTATTTTTTGGATAAAACTAAATAAAAAAATTAATTCAATTAGATTTCGGGTTCACTACAATACAAATAGCAACCACCTTTAATAACTTACACATTTTTTTAATAAAAAAGATTTTTTTTGGAAAAAAAAACGAAAATTATTTTAAAGATAACTATTTCTTAGAGAAAAAAAACTTTTTAAAAATATTTCTTACAAGTCAGCGAAGTTCCCGAATATCAATGAACCGATCATCATACCGGCGTAGTAGAGCGACGTCGACAATGAACTCAGGTACTTGCGGTCGCAAATCAAGTTGTACTGTACAAACAACAATCCAAACATTATTAAAGCACAAGCGCCCTGTACAAACATCGTAAACTTTAGGGCATTGTAAAGTGCAGTCGAAGCAAAATTATTTTTCTTGTAAAACATTACGGAATTTTGCTAAATTTTTAACAATTTTAACATTTCACATTGTCTTTATTGTTCATTTTATATGGTGAAGTGCAGTCAAAGCAAAAATCCTGTTTCTTATATAACATTGTGGAATTTTGCTAAATTTTAATTAATTTCAATATTTTACATGGCGTTTTGTGACTTTATAGCAAATGGCTGAAATTTTAGTTTTTATATGGAGAGTTATTTTGTCTTTATTGTTTATCTTATACGGTGAATAAGTCCCCTTAAAGTAAAAATCCTGTTTCTTATAACAAATTTCGGAATTTTGCTAAATTTTTATCAATTTCAACATTTCACATGGCGTTTCATTACATCTAAGCAAAGAGACAAAAGTGTACAGTTTTCCTACTGATAGTTTTTTGTCTTTATTGTTCATTTTATATAGTAAAGTTCAGTCGAAGAAACAATTCTGTTTCTTGTAACCTATTTTGGAATTTTGCTAATTTTAAATCATTACAACAATTTACGTGGTGTTATGAGTTTCAAGCAAAAAAAACAAAAAAATTAAACCAAAAATGTAGTTTTTGTATCGAGAGTTATTTTGTTTTATTGTCATTTTTACAAGGCGTGGGCAACATGATTCCAAAGGTCGAGCCAACAGTAATAATGTGAGGCATTTGATCTTTGAGTAAACACATAATATGAATGAGTCAACAAATAATATACGGACAAAGGGATCTGCATCACAATCAGTGACAAGGACCAAAATAACATGTGGCCTACACGAAAATGCAGCTGATATTTCACAATTGCGGTTTTGACAACTATTTAATTACATTTACCTCTGTCACTACGGTTTCCGTAAAAAGTGACCTGTCATAATAATATCCTAGATCGCAGTTGATAGCTGGATATGTTTGATTGACACATGTCAAATCCCCGTTGCAAGTGCTCAAGTCGTAGCCGTATCTATGACAAAACGGACAGATTGTAAACAATGGCATGCAAACTTGATGTAAAGAAAAAGCGTGCAAAATTAGCCTTTACTTAAGAACAAATATTCTTCGTTTTTACAAGAATTCAAAATAGAAAGAAATCGGGTTTAACCACGGGTTGGAAAACGTAGGAGTCTTTTGAACGAGGATTATCTCAGATTACCCTGTGCCCGCCGCCAGATTACCGGAGCTTATGCAATATGCTGAGTACGTAAGAGACAATACTATAATTTTCATTAACTTATCATAACACTAGGTTCCGACACTGTCTGTTAAGCACCTTACAAAAAAACACAACCAAACAGCTACCGAGTAGTTTCAAATCCGATAACTGTACATTGCCGGTCGTGCGGGATATAAACTTATCCATCCGGTTAGTCTGGCGGTTAAGTGCGTCGCCGTTCAGTCGAAAGGATGCAGGTACGAAACTGGTCGCTAGATAGTCGGTTGGGTCCTTGGCAAGGCACTTTGGACTAATGGGTTCTACAAAATTGAAGGAACGTGTCTATCATATACAACACACTGCAATAGCTTCTGTAACACGACGGTGGGCGCGAGATGATCTGACGATTGCCCGTTTGTTAACCCCCTTGGTTTTCCCATTTCCGGGTATAAACATGAATATCCTATCTCATCCCTTATATAATGGACATCAAAGCCTATCCGAAGTATACATTTTAAAATTGCCCAATGTGTCTTGTGCCAGCTGTAAAAAGAATAAGTGGTTATTTCCGACGCACTTAAGGAAATTAGCCTATTGTATTAATTTAAGCAAATAAAGACGGTTAGTTTAAAACCATACAACGAACTCATACAGGCAAATCTCGCTACTAAACCCTTGTTGTCACTCAACTGCAGAGTATGGCAGGTCATCCAGTTTCATTCTGCGCACATTTTCTCATGTGCTGCCAAAGCATATAGACTGGTCGTGCCATACTTTACCTTAGGCCTAAGTATCATATTTACCTCACACAAGTGTCATATTTCTGATTAATGGCGTTGTAAGGAGTTGTGTAGTTTAAAATGTCGGACTCTGTAAGGTTGGGGTAAGCAGTGGAGTTGTCTAACGGCGGAACACTGCATCTGTGAATAGGTATTTTAATTAGTTATCAAACAAATTATCGCAAACTACCGACTTAAGACACGGTGCTTAAAATTTGGTAGAACAGTTTTTCTAGGTTAAAATTTCAAATTTAGATAAACTAATTACCCTTTTAAGAAGTTGGTTATGTTATAGCAAAAATGTTAATTTCATAATGTTAAAATACGTTTTACGTCAAGCAAAACCTATATGAATTTTTGGTTTTCCCATTCATGGGGTTAAACATTAATATCCAATCCTATCCCAACAGTTCTAAGTGCTTACCTTGAATCTGGTTCATACGCAATGAACACAGTTGCCAGTGCATTGAATCCTGATGGGATGTTAAAGTAACCGAGAGCTAGAAATACGATGACCTGACTAAGACCAGCACCGCCCAAACGCTTTAACAATACGTCAAACTGTATCATTGTACTTTATCTAAAGATTTAATTGTTTAATGCGAATAATTGCCGGACCGGTTAGTTTGGTGGTTTAGTGCAACACATTTGAACCAAAAGGTTTAATGTTCGAAACTGACCGCTAGCTAGTCGGTTGTGTCCTTGGTCAAGGCACTTAACGGACATTGCCTAAACCCAGCGGATTAGTGGGTTCTGCCAAATTGAAGCAATTCACGGGGATAAACATGAATATACTATCATATCCTATCCTATAAAACAGTATTGTCGTAGAATGGGAGAATCATGTTGTATTAATAAACTAAGTAAGCTAGTGGTGTTATTGCAAGAGCAATCGACATACTACCTTTTGTGCTTATAGTAGGTTTCAAGAGAAATCGTACAGTGTTGAATAGGAATACGTAATTAATACAAAGAAAACATTGCTACAGTATTTGTTTAATCACTTAAACCGCTATGATCAGGCAAAGGTTATGCCGTGCACAGTACACAACTGACTAGAATGTTTAGTCCAAGTACACCAGTACGCAACTAACAACTAGACTGGTTATCCCAAATTCACAAGTACGCAACTAACTGTATTGATTAGCCCAAGTGCACAGATACGCAACTAACTAGATATGTTAGTCCTAATTCACAAGTACGCAACTAACTAGATTGGTTAGCCGAAATGCACAAGTACACAACTAACTAGATTGGTAACCCAAATGCACAACTGACTAGATTGAGTTTCGATCTCACACCCTTCAGTTGACGGTACGTCGCAACCCGAATGAGATAACCGGTTATATTTTCTTATCCAAACACACCTTTCACACTCTACAAGCAACCCTAACACCAATGTGTTTTTACCGCGACCTATTCATATACAGTTAACTTTATAAAAAAAAAACTGTCGTATCAATCGCAATGCGAACCCCTCAAAAATTATGCAAAGTCCTTACTTATAATTCTGTCTCTTCTATTATCTATTAATGGCTTATCTCGCACATTCTGTCCACAGTAAACACCAGCATTTTGCAAACTCGTGTGAACTGTTTGCCATGCTGTTAGACCTCTGGTTATATCACATACCAACTAATTATAAAGGAACCTTTGCCAGCTATTTGTCCCGCTTTTCACAAGTGCGGCGAGAGCTTCCTATTGTCCGTTATTACTTTTGAAGTACTTCCCCCTTTATCTACCCATTTTGGGGAGTTAATGCGTACTGAACTAAAATGAACTTTACTTGCCGCCTGTCTCTTTCTGGTATTGCAATAAGCTTCTTAAATATCCAAACCCTTTTTTTCTTTTTTACTGTTTTTTGAACTCATAATGGACTCGTCACCAAATCCGTTTTTTTTTATATAAAAGTGGGTTTAGCGGTTTAATTATACCGAAACTCGATAATTGATAGGTTTTTAGACGTGTTCTAACGACTGTCGTTTTGCCGTTTTTTTCCGTTATCCAAATTTTTTATCAAAGATCCTGCTTCGTGTTTTCATCGTGGAAACAAAAATAAACTTAACTAAACTAAGAAAGCGGGAGTTAACATGCAAAACTATAAATAAACTGTGCTCGCCGTATGTCACTATCTTTTACTACACTAAGCTTTTAAACACTTGCTATTTTCTTCTTTTTACCGGTTAAGTTTTGATCCAATGATTGGGCGTCTTTAAATCCGCATTTTAATATGGAAAGCGTTATATGAATCGGTCGCGTTACCCATTCGGCCATACAACCTTTCAAACTCTTGCTTTCTTTACCGTCCAAATGGTATGATGCACACGACTGCTAGCAAGACTGCCATTGTACCATACTGACTTACAGGCGAGCATATGTATATTTGCAGAGCAAGCCCACACCACATAGACAAATTCCCTATGCAAACTGTTTGCTTATCGGTAAAACTACAAGATAATCGGCATGTAATAGTTTAACACTATAACCTAATTTGTAAGTGGGTTAATGCCTGCAAAGCCAATTTCGTAATAAGCTACTTATTTATCTACTTTTAAGTTGGGTCTGGAAAATCGGATTTAGTCATCCAGTTTCCAATTCCAGTCTGTAGTTTTCAACAAATAGCCTGTTAACTAGGGGTTAGCTTCAAACCTAGAACCATTCCATAGTTTTTAATTTATTATAAGTCCCTTTTAAATTCGAAGGGGCACATTTTGATTGTTCTATACCATCCTGGTTTTTGCCTTGAGAAGTCTTAAATCGCGCCGTCATCCAAAACGCCGTTATCCCAACCGCAGATATCTTAGTTTTTTCTTTAAATTTTTGAACTAGTTATTTATAGTTACGGTTCTTTGCAAAAAAGTCAACAATAGATGGCAAATATTAAGAAGTAATTTTGACTAAGTCCTTTATTACTTACAAAGCACAATTTGCAAACGAATTATTTGTGGTTCCTTTGAACGAGTGTTTTTAGTGCAACTTTGCAAACTAAACTATTTGCTGAACAAATTGAGCAGCATTTTGATTGCTCAGGGTGGAATTGTTGTTTACAATCTCAGGCCTGGTTAGGTGTTTCTGCAAATGTTGTTTGCGTAATACATTCTGGATAAATACAGGTATGCTGGTCAAAATATTTTAGTTTAGTTTAGTAATCATTTATTTCCTCCAATATTAAAAAATGGCTAACGAATCAAATTACGACACAGAAACAGGGAAAACGAAAAGATTAGTTTTACAATTAGTTGCTCAGTTTATTTTGTTCTCAATAAAAACACAAACCAGGAATTTTGATGAAAAATTGGAAAACAAGGAAATAACGACAAAACACGTCTATATTCCAATAATTATTTACTTTAGGTATAGTTAGACATGGGTATAGTTAGACCAAACCTAACGTGTGTAAAAATTAAACTGAAAAAATAATGCCAATTACAAAATCATTGCCCTAATTATTAATTTAAGCAGGATAGGATTTTCATGTTTATCTCCGTGAATGAGCAAACCAAAGGGGTTAACACGCGGTAACTCGTCAGATCACCTCGCGCCCACCGTAGGGTTACCGGAGCTATTGCAGTGTGTTATATGTATAATTCACACGTTCCTTTTAATTTGGCAGAACCCACTAATCCGCTAGTTTCGGGCAATGTCCGTTAGGTGACTTATCCAAGGACACAACCGGTCAGCTCAGGGGTCGGAAACCTTTTCATAGTCGCGGACCAAAACCAAACTCAACATGATCTCGGCGGGCCGTAATAAATTTCTCAACTCCACATTAACTTTTCTACGTTTTGCAAAATCGATTAGAAAAATATATGTTTACTACCTAGTATTATCTATCGAACAGGACTTTAGTTAGTAAAGAACACGATGCAAACACATGAAATAGCAAAAACGATGTCTGTTGTGTTACATGTCATAATATGTGTCAAAATGTCATAATATTACAATTGGATTGCTTCTACTCCCACTAATGCGCATGCCAACAAACACACTTATTGCTTTCTCTCAAAGCATTTTCATTGTCTGCACGCACACATTCTTAATAGACACGGTCAGGCGCATTTTTTATTATTGCCGCATAGATTGTTGAAATTCATCAAAATCTAAGATTGCAGATGACACAGTGGGCCGTATTCTATAATACTTTAGTTAGATGTCTCGGGCCGGATGATTTTGCTTGGCGGGCCGGATGCGGCCCGCGGGCCGTAGGTTGCCGACCCCCGGGCTAGCTAGTGACCAGTTTTGTTTCTGCAACCCTTAGGCTGAAAGGCGACGCACTAAACCACCAGACTACCCGTCGAAATATTACACTGCTTCCAGTAATGCAGTCGCCAAAATGTTTATTTAAAAGCGATCACACGTGCCCAATATTGTGCTTTTGTCACCAAAATAATAAGTTTAAATTTCTTTTGTGATCAAAACAATAAGATTACATGCGCGCGTACACACACAAAAAAATTGTGGCAAACAGAACTGAATCTTATAAGATAAATTTTAGAACTAACAGTTGTTTAAAATCATTTTGCAAAAAATAATGGCATTTAGTAAAAAGGCAGACGTTTTGGCTGCGTATGACGACAACTTGCTTCAAAGGAAAATTCGCTAACATGACCACCCCGCTAACGCGACCGCTTGATCACGGTCCCATAGGTGGTCAAGTAAGCGGGGTTCCACTGTATATTATATTAGCAAAGTGTCTAATAGCCGTAATATTCAACTTTTAAAAAAACTAAAATCCATTTTATTTGGTAAAAATTGCCTTAAAATATTATTATTTTCACGCGGCACACCTAGCACTGTCTTGCCGTACAGTAGTGCGTAGCGGCACACTGTTTGTAGAGCACTTAGGTAACCTTTGCCCTAATTGTTGCGCAATAATCTCCATTATGCCCAAACGCTAAATATAAGCTTAAGCAAACTAAAAGTGAATAAAACGTCATTCATTTGCAGTATATAATATATATCTATACATAAATTAACCCACATAAAACTTGGCAAATAATATGCCCTTAAACGTGTCAACGATTTTTGCTTGGCCCTGTATAAAGACGGCTTTGTTAAGTCCTATATGTTTTGAATTGACTATTTAAAGATAGTTTTGTTTGACCGGCAAATCTTAATTAAAAAACTACTTTAGACTTAAACCTTTATGGCGTGTTGGCGAATTAAAATTAACCCAAATAGTCTACCGTGCCCAGGTTTTAGAAATAACAATTTTGGCTTTACTATTTGCACAAGGTTAAAATCACTGAAAACTAAAGTGTTCTCAAATAAAATATCCTTTTGCAGATATTTGCCCATTTTTACGACGTCATTTTTATTATGTCGTCACATTACAGAAGCAAAAATAAAATATCTTGGATATGTTGGACATCAGGCCATATAAGTGTGTACTGTAAATCGAATTTATACGCGAAGAAATAAAAAACAAACAAATCAGCATTACACAGTGATGCCAATATAAATGAACAAATTTGCGACATTTGTTGATTTGTACGATATTTAAAGTAAAAACATAGCCTTGTACATATTAATTACGCGGGATTTTATTCCAGGAAAAGCTATCTAATCGTCTAATTGTGACGTTTTTTTTTGATTTTGACGTCCTTCTTATTATAACGTCATATATCAAAGGTTAAAATTAGTGTTCCTTAATAGAATTCATTAAGGGGCACTAGTTAAGATCATATACTTTCATGGCCACATTAAATTTAAAATACATACAATCTGTAATTTTATCATATTTTTATTTAACCACCAAGGGGGCTAACACACGGGCAATCGTAAGATCACCTCGCACCAATCGTCGGGTTACCGGACATATTGCAGTATGTTGTGTAGGATTATAAAGTATCTTAAATTTGTATAACCATCATTCCATTAGGATCAGGCAATGTCCGTTAAGTGCCTTTTTCAAGTACACAACCGACTATCTAGCGACAAGTTTCACACCCACAACCGTTCGTCTAAAAGGCGCACTAAACCACCAGACTAATCCGTCAAATGGTCATAGTTAGTTAATGCTCGTCGTCATGTCATCGTTAAATTAAGCGGGTTCCGGTTTTGAAAGTACAGCATTTACAAGTACAACTATTACATACATGTATGGGCTGCCCGAATAGATTGGTTGGTTACTGCGTTGCCTTTCAGTCGAAGAGTTGCAGATTCGAAACTGGGCGCCAGCTAGTCGGTTGTGTCCTTGGGCCAGGCACTTAACGGATTGCCTGAGCCCAATGAAGGTTATACAAATTTAAAAAAACTTTATAATCATACACAACATACTACAAAATCTCCAAAGGTGGGCGCGATGTAATCTGACAATTGCCCTCGTGTTAACGTCTGCTAAGAGCCTCTTTGTATTTTCCCTTTAACAGGGGTAAACATAAATATCCTATCATACATATACAAATATATATTTTTATATACCAGTCTATTCTTGTAATCAAGCACTAATTATTGCTAGAGCAGTTTCACTTCCTTTTGCATTGGCAACCACTGAATTTTTAAAACGTTCCATTGCAGGCGATAAAGCGCTGAAGATTAACTGAGTGATTATCGCGACGGTTTAATATAAACGGTCTAAATGACGAAACGGTAATAATTTCAAAACTTAGCCCTAAAAAATTTTAATATTACAATATGACAACAAAAATAGAGAAGATTCAGTTTGTTCTTACCCAGTTTTGATATCTAAATATTTCCGGGGCGAATGTGGAGCTACTCGAATAAAGGAGATAGTTTTAAGTTGCAGTTTCGTCGCAATCAAAACGTAGATTTTAGTAATATACTATATATATTACTAACTGAGAATGTTGATAATAAAACATGAATAATGATCTCGTTGGGAATTGTTTCCCCCTCTAAATCGATGCCATAGCGTCATGCTGGTAGAAACGTCGGGAAAATTCCAAATCGCTTTCAACAGTTTGATTATATCCGGACCGAATCTGAAACTCTCGATTGCTTGGAATGGAAAGATTTAATTAACGAAGTCAAATGCTTTACCAATAAAGATGAAAATAGAACTTTTATTCTGTGTAATGTGAAAATAATCGTTTACGTTAAATAAGAGTTGGATGTTGTCACTAATGTATGGCAATCATTTTAAAAATCAGTTTTAGAGATAGGTTGACATAGATTTAATTTGGCGATTATAGACTGGCAAAATTTTTGGCAAAAAAAAGTTGTTTCGCATTATTTCATCTGTCCCTGACAGCCAAGCGTTAATGCTGGGCTGTGCATTGAGATAGGGGACATCAACAAGGGACACATCACGGGGTAACAGAACTAAACGTACCAGAAGATCATTCGTTTAACTTAATCTTGGTGAAAACCAAGGTGGACAATGTCCGATATGAATGTCCTGTATAGGTTAAAAATTAACCCACTTGCAAATGTAATTATTTGTGAAACGCACTGACGAAGATGATGTTCGGGTAATATTTTAAAAACCGCAATGTCCAAGATAAAAGAACAGTTTGTTACTACTGGAATTGCGCGTTTCTGTAACTCGAAGTCTAACTGTGTTTCGTTTGGTATAGTAGGCCTCACAAAGGGATGTAAAAAAGAAATGTTAAATAATTATAGCGACAAATCAAATTAAAACAAAATAAGGAGAAAGTAAAAACTGTTTGTGCGCTAAAATTAACTGTTACTCTTAAACTGGACATGTTGCACTAAAACGACATAGTAACAAGTTTGAATTAACGTTGTAAATGAGTAGGGTGAATGTGTATAGTTAACAAGGTTGTTTTCAGGTTAGTTTAATCAAATATGTTTTAAGATATAAAACAGATACTAGAAGAAAAAATGAAGTTTACTCAAAATTTGCCACATCTTCTAGCAATCCTGGCTGTAGTTGTTGCAGTATGTAATGCCTGGACAACAGTACGAGTCATTGACGCTGAGACAGAAAACATTGAGGTTGTTTGTTTTTTTTGTTTTTTTTACCAGACTCAGTTTCGAAACCGTGATATTTTCGTTGCTAAGACCGTTTTTGTTGTATGTAAGTCGGTATATGTATCTGTCACGCTAACCATTTCGCCAACAGTTCTAAAGGTCATTCGATCAAAACCAGCCGGTAGTAAGTCGGTTGTATCCGTGACCCCTTTGGCAATTAACGGACCTGTCTGTTTTAAATATCGAGATAGCCTATACTCCCTTTCCTACGTACATATATTGTGCTAAAAAGTCCAACAATAAAGTAAATTCAAATTAAACTGAATTGTGTGGCAGAATAGTAAACGCGACCGATTCATACACCAAATTCTCCTTTAAAAACAGCCTTTTTGTGGAAAGCCTATCATGGATTCGTAACTTTGGCCAGTAAAAAATTAATAATATACTTTGCTACCACACAGGCAATTATTGTGCTTAAAAATAACAAAGTAATGTTTAAAAAACAATATTTCTTTGTTATTTAAAACGAAAACATTGTTATAGCTGTTTATGATTGTGTTATAACTATCTGACTATCTGATGTAGATTGGATATTCATGTTTTCCCCGTAAACGGTAAAACCAAGGGGGTTAACACACGGGCGATCGTCAGATCACCTCGCGCCCATCTTTGTATGATTCAGACGTTCCTTTAATTTAGTAGAACCCATTAATTTTCTGGGTTCAAGCAATGTCCGTCAAGTGCCTTGCCCAAGGACACAACCGACTAGCTAGCGACTAGTTTCGCACCTGCAACCTTTCGATTGAAAGGCGACGAACTTAACCGCGAGTTTAAATGGCCGGAGATAAAAATAAGTGTCTTTTATCCAAGGTTACCGAACAAGGCTCAGGTGGTTCTGACCTTACTACCAGCACAACTGACGCGGCTGCTTATAACAACGACTCTATTGGTTTGTAAACCTTTACAATTGCAACATTTTCACTAAAGGAAAAATCATAAATTTTGATACTTATAAATTTACCTTAACTACTAATAAAAACATAGAAAAAACTTTTTTGCTGTTGTTGTAATAAAATCCTTAACGAAAGATATAGGGGAAAAGTGGGTAAAATGGGCCACTTGGGTAAAATGGGCCCCCTCCAATTTTCAATATATTTTGAAGAATAAAAATTTGCTGCAAAAACCCGTGTCAGTATATCAAATTATGGAATCTCCAAACCGAAGTTTGAGCGTGAAATCGACAAACTCAATGTTTTCTGTAGCTATTTCGGTTTGAGAAGGTCTGAATCTAAATTTGCAATTTTTGTTTTCTGCTAATAAATAATAGAAAAGATCAAATACTAAAATAAATTTTACTGTAGTTAAATAGAACTATATAGCCTAGACCTACTTTTACTGGTAGAAATAAAACTTGTTTTTTTAAAAAAATTTTATAGAGATTTTAAGTCGTATGTTGGCACCTGTCTAATATGGGCCCCCTGTGTTCATTTGGTAACTAACGGGGCTAGACTTAGCATTAATAGTACTAAAGGGCTAGACTTAGCACTAACAGTCATATTATGTGTTTCACAATAAACTAAACGGGTTTTCTAAATGCTATTAATAACATGAATTGATAGTTATGCTTCCACTAAAGTAGCAAGGTTTTATTGCATTAGTATACTAGTAACTGGGTATTAAATAAAAAGTAATTGCTGTAATCCAAAGTGTTAAATTAAAAAAAAAAACTACATCATAAAAAGAAAAGTAATAACATTGTTTATATGGGAAGCGAATATGGATACTGTTATCTGGCGAAATATTAATGTCGAAAACGGGCCGGGGCCCATTTTAGACTACACCCTTGTCTAAAATGGGCCACTAACGAAATATTTTTCTTTGTTGAGAAAATATATTTAACAAAAATTATTAGAAAGTTAACATGTTATGTGTAAAGACTTTGGTATTAGGTGACACCACATGAAAAACTTAAGTCCAGCGGGCTTTATATCAGTAAAAAATCCGATTTGCAACTAAAGGGCCCATTTTACCCACTCTTCCCCTATCGATTATCCGTTAAATTTAGTGGCTAAGGATAGTTATGCAATATATATATGTCACACGCAGCCTTTGTACAGAGGGAAATCGAAGGACTGTCAGTACCAGTTTTTATCTGTCCGGTCGCTCAGCGCAGACGGTAAAAACGTTGGTCTTCAGCTAATAGGTTGTTAAAACAAGGCCATTAGATGCCTAGTCGGGCGTCCATTTGCAAGGCACTTAGCGGAAGCGATGTAAATCAAGGACACATTTGACTAGTTTGGGACTTGTTTTAATCTAAAAACCTTTTGAACGTGTGATTCTAATTGATCTAACCAGCAGCGCCGTGAGATGGTAAACACAGGTTAATCTAGTAATTTCTAGTGAGTTAATACATTTTGCATCCACGGGGATAAAAATAAAGATCCTAAGAGTGGACCCAACCTTTATCGGCACCCCAACAAACCCATATTTTCTACGATAAATTCTGCCTATCGTCAGATTGCGTCAACCGGCGGGTTACCGGAGCTATTGCAGTGTGTTGTATATGATAGACACGTTCCTTCAATTTGGTAGAACCCATTAATCCGCTGTGTTCAGGAGAGTACCTTGCCCAAGGACACAACCGACTAGCTAGCGACCAGTTTCGCACCTGCAACCTTTCGATTGAAATGCGACGCACTTAACCACCAGACTAACCGGTTGAGTCTACGAAGTGTTGCAACAATTGGGGCACCTATAAATATTGCAAATTATAACCAAAGGTACCGCGTTACCCTAGTTGTAAACCATCCGCTACTATATCTTATCGGTCCATTTTGAATTCTGCATGAACCGCTGTCAGAATGGCCTTTAAAAATACGAGAAAAAGGTTGTTCCATTAGAGTGCACACGTGTACACTGATGTTGTGTTTCAAAGCCTGCCGCTCTGTTACTTCTGCCTTACGCCTGAAGCAACTAGAGAAAATAATTTCACCCTCAATTACAGCGTCAGTTAGACATTGCAGTAGAAGTCCAGTCATGGCTTACCAACTTGAAGAAAGAGGAACACCGAACACGCTTGATTATAGGATTTATTACAGTAAGTAGCGTGTGAAATTTAGTGGCAGTGTTTTACGCCTAAAAGTGGATAGGATAAGATTCGCGTTTGTCCCCGTAAATGGAAAAATGTAAGAGGCGTTATCACACGGGCAATTTTCAGATTACCTCGCACCTACTATAGGGATACTGGAGCTATTGCAGTGTGTTATGTATGATTGCTGGATTAATGAACCTATGGCCTAAATTCTTGGTCACGGGGCTACCGTGGACCCACTCATACTAATGTATAGGATAGAATAGGATATTCATGTTTATCCCCGTGAATGGGAAAACCCCAGGGGTTATCACACGGGCAATTGTCAGATCACCTCGCGCCCATCGTCGGGTTACCGGAGCTATTGCAGTGTGTTGTATGTGATAGACACGTTCCTTCAATTTGGTAGAACCCATTAATCCGCTGGGTTCAGGCAATGACTGTAAAGTGCCTTGCCATAGGACACAACCGACTAGCTAGCGACCAGTTTCGCACCTGCAACCTTTCGATTGAAAGGCGACGCACTTAACCGATAGACCATCGGGCCGGACTATATGTATGTATGATTGGGAGTTTGGTAGAACCAATCATTGACTTAAGTGCCATCTCCACCAAATGCTTTGCCCAAAGACACAACAACCAGCTAGTGACATAGTATGAATTTGTTTTATGATTGATATTACCAACAGAAAAGGATGGAGTTGCTCTTTCCCCGTTCCACGATATCCCTTGGAAGGTTGAAGGCAATGAAGTGAGTAGAGCTGGTCATGTTTTATTTTAGGCTTTATATCCTCAGCAATATTGTAACTTCATTAATTTAGATTTTCCATACTTCAATCTCTTTAACACTTGCTAAATCACTGTTATATATTCATTATGCATTTTGTTTGTTTTCTTTTTTTGAGGGTTTTGTTAAAGTTTTTTCTCATTGTAACGTTTTTGCACAAATTTTTCACACTGCTATTCTGTTTATTTCTTATTTATTTATCTTTATATTTTAGTTTACATTTATTACAAGGTGGCACCTGCTTCGATAACCGCATGGTTTCTCGGTGTTTCCTTGTCAAACTTCAGTTCAATTTATTTTCGTATTGTTATTATTTTGTTTTTGTGCGTTTAACAAATAAAATATGTTTGGTTTGGTTTATATCGTTTGTTTTTAATAATTTTGATTGTAAATTATTTTATTTTAGCTTGGGTTTGGCGCTGATATTTATATCCTTCTTTATTGTATATTTTTTCTATTTTAACGACTGTTGGTTTTACTGGTTTTTTTCTTAATTCTGTTCCTGTATCATTTGTTTCATTTGCTTTTATTAAGGAAAAATGAATAAAGTCATGACTGGCTTAAACTTAAACTAGCCAGTCATGACAAGATCTTGTGTGTGCAACTACAAAAAAAGTCTCTGTGCATTAGTCATGTTTTTTTAATGTTTTTATTATAGCATACTTGACCATTACATCCCAAATTCCATTATAGCCCCAGACCGCTATAGTAACAAGATTTCTTTGATGTTAATTCCTTGTCCTGGCGTTACCATTGAACCATCTCTATTATTATATTGTCTCCTACACTAGTCAATTATTTTACTTCACTCACCCACTTTAACCCACAGACCACCTACAATATGGTGGTAGAAGTTCCAAGGTGGAGCAACGCTAAAATGGAGATCGCAACCACAGAGAAACTAAACCCAATCAAACAAGACACGAAAAAGGGAAAACTACGTTACGTCGCCAACACTTACCCCTACAAAGGCTACATTTGGAACTACGGTGCCATTCCTCAGGTTTGTGGGTCAGAATTTCCATATATGCCATCATTTTTTAAAATTAAAAAAATATTAAAAAAATATATGTAAAAATTAAAAAAATATGTTAAATTTGAGGTTGGATTTTTATTTCAATAAATTTAAGTTTGCACAAATTTGGGTTTGCACTATTAACTGCCTTGCCATAGCTGAGTAATCAGCAGCTAGTGTCGATCCAACAAACTTATGACTTATAGGCAGATGCTGTAACCATCAAAGCCAACCAATTTTTTCTGGTTGTTTTTTCTAGAACTGAATATAATTTTGATTCCAATATAAACCCTTTTTCCGACCGTTTTTTTTTCTGTTTTTTCTGTTTTCTAGAACTGAATATAATCTTGATTCTAAAAAAACACTGTTTTTCCAGACGTGGGAAAACCCCAGCCATGTTGACCCAAACACGGGGCAAACTGGTGACAACGACCCCATTGACGTCTGCGAAATTGGGTCCAAAGTTCATGCAAGCGGTGCCGTTATACAGGTGGGTTCAACTTTACATTCTTTAAAAAAAACATTCAAACATTATTGTTTCATTTGAATCCCTGTATAAGAGGTATTGTTTGGTAAAAGCGTGGAGCTCTTTATATTTCGACTAGCAGATATAATTTTGAGAAGATAAATTTAATTATTGAAACGAAAAACAGCTAACACAGTTAACATCTAACAATTAAAGAACAAAAAAACATAACAAACATAACACAATTATTGGTAAGTAATAAAAATTGAATGTAGAAAACCTATGATTACTTTTTTGCATTATAACGAATGTCATTAAAGAGGTTCAAACTAAATGGAGGAGCCGTTCAAATAGAAATTTTACGGTAAATGTGAAAGCAAATCAACATACAGTCGTGTGGCCGAATGGTTAAAGCGACCGATACATATACCGACTTCTAAATAAAAACGGTCTTGTGACGAAACCTTAATGTGTTTTGAAACTGAGCCCATAAAAAAAAATCAAATCAAATCAACATAAGCGGCCATTGAACAATATTCATTAGTGAACAATATTCATTAGTGTTATATACATTAAACAATATTCATTAGTGTGATTAATCTTAAGCAAAGCCGGTTACTTATTAACACATGTTCACGGCAGTAGCAGTTTTTAACGCTAGATTATCCATCTCCATCTTACATCATTATAGATTTTATTTCCTTTTACTACCAGTCATAAGGATTTAGCTAATCCAGCTTAAACATGCATTTCAAAATGAGCATATTTAAGGCCATGAACTGTTTAAAACTCCATTTTCTTTAAAAGTTGAATTAAATGTTTTGTAAATATGATTTTTTTTCTTTTTAAAGAGATTTAAAATACTATGTACCCTATACATTTCAATAGACAAATTAGATTTTTCAATATACATTTATACTTTAAACTTCGTAAATATAAACACATTAAGAGTATTTTTATTAATATACAAATTGTGCAATTGGTTACTATATGCAACCTGTAAGAAAAGGAACTGTTTCTTATCGGTATTCTGTTTGCTTATTAACGTTGGGTTGTGTACAAATATTTAGGGTCATGAGTCATGGGATTTTAAAAGTTTGTACAAGGTAGATTGTGGTTTTCACTTTTATTAATTAAGTTGGCTAAGATAAGGTATATGTTACGTGTTATTAGTAGTGTAATTAGTCTTAATATTCACACTTTCATTTCTCATTTCTTGCACCATACTTTTTATCGGTAAGTCCCAAATATACATATTTCTCCAAAAGCACACCACCTGTCAATCTGTGCCACATTTCCAAAGTCCCTACCATACATATTTTCACACAAATCAACCTTGATAAGCACACCACCTGTCCATCTGCGCAACATTTCCAAAGTCCCTACCATACACTTTTCCACACAAATCAACCTTGATAAGCACACCACCTGTCCATCTGTGCCACATTTCCAAAGTCCCTACCATACACATTTCCACACAAATCAACCTTGATAAGCACACCACCTGTCCATCTGTGCCACATTTCCAAAGTCCCTACCATACACATTTTCACACAAATCAACTTTGATAAGCACACCACCTGTCCATCTGAGCCACATTTCCAAAGTCCCTACCATACATATTTTCACACAAATCAACCTTGATAAGCACACCACCTGTCCATCTGCGCCACATTTCCAAAGTCCCTACCATACACTTTTCCACACAAATCAACCTTGATAAGCACACCACCTGTCCATCTGTGCCACATTTCCAAAGTCCCTACCATACACATTTCCACACAAATCAACCTTGATAAGCACACCACCTGTCCATTTGTGCCACATTTCCAAAGTCCCTACCATACACATTTTCACACAAATCAACTTTGATAAGCACACCACCTGTCCATCTGAGCCACATTTCCAAAGTCCCTACCATACATATTTTCACACAAATCAACCTTGATAAGCACACCACCTGTCCATCTGTGCCACATTTCCAAAGTCCCTACCATACATATTTTCACACAAATCAACCTTGATAAGCACACCACCTGTCCATCTGCGCCACATTTCCAAAGTCCCTACCATACACTTTTCCACACAAATCAACCTTGATAAGCACACCACCTGTCCATCTGTGCCACATTTCCAAAGTCCCTACCATACACATTTCCACACAAACCAACCTTGATAAGCACACCACCTGTCCATCTGTGCCACATTTTCAAATTCCCTACCATACACATTTCCACACAAATCAACCTTGATAAGCACACCAAATTTCCACCCTTGCATTATTCCAAAGTCCGATCCTTTTTTATACATTATCCGAGAATCTTAATATCCAATATACACATACATACAACACATAGTTAACATGTACCATATACATTCCCATCCCCAGGTTAAAGTGCTTGGAATACTTGCAATGATAGATGAAGGAGAAACCGATTGGAAAGTGATCGCAATAGATGTCAATGATCCAGATGCTGCTAAACTGAACGGTTTGTTTGTTGTCATATCTTTGT
>CH001964.1:384946-401605 GCA_000149265.1 Ciona savignyi
TTAAAAAAAATACCGGGTGAATTTCCTAACACAGTTTTTTTTATATAGTTGCTATATATATGTATCGATCGCGTGTTAATCATTTGACTACACAGCCCTACAAACAAATTATCTCTGGTAACAGCTAAAAAGCTTATATGGCCCTGCACGAAGAGCATAGCTATATTCGGCATAAACAATTTCTTACAAAATGTGCCCGAATTTAAAACGAAAAACATTTAATTAATTCTACGAATTTAAAATACTTTCAATTTAAACACATATGTTCCATTGTTTAAGCCACGTTAACTAACTTGGAAACTTTATCAAAAACTTTGAATGTTTCTACTCTCGTAATACACGACTCCAGAATCTGAGTCTATATAAAGGGGATTTTAGATTTAGGTGCTTTAATAATGATGTTGTAATTTTATAAATTCGTTTCTGAATTATTAGTCCTTGGCTGTGTGATTCGCGTAATATTAAAATAAGAGAGCTAATTGCGTGGTGAACGCTGCAGCGAAAATTGTAAATGGCTAAATGCTTGATTGGTTTGATTATTTCATTTGATTGACTGGGTTTGTTTATAGACAGTATTACTACAAAATCGTTCAGGGAAACTTAAATTTAAAACCTTTTACGTGGTTCTAGAGTTTTAACATTTTAACAATAATCCAATGACAGTTTAACAATGATCTAATCAAAGTATAAATATTAAAAGTTTAATAGGAAAGTAAGGTAATTGCAGCCTTGTAGGGGAAAACTAAAAGAAGGGAAAGCGGGAAGAAGGGAAACTGCTTACTAAAACTATGGAAAATAATTCTAATCCTGCCCTAAACACTACTATTAACCCCAGAACTAACCGTAACTCCAACCATAACTTTAAAATCAACTCTAATTCCGAGGTTGGAGTAAGGGTTATTTCTGGGATTGAGATTAGTGTTTGGGGCAGGGTTAGAATTAGTTTCCATAGTTTTATTAAGCAGTTTTTCCCCTTTCCTTTCTGTTTCCCTTTTTTAGTGTTGCCCGTTTCACTATTTTCCACAGAAAGATCTAGGCTAACTCACAAGAAATAACATATTGCCAAGAATGTCTGCCCCACAAACCCCTAGCTTGGACGAAAAGCACCCACGGATGCGTCGAATCGACCTTACCCGGGACAATCTGACCCCTCAACAGCGGGAGTTGATGGACAAGCACAACAAAATTCAGTACGAAGCGTTCCGTAAGGTGAATTCGAGGCGTACAACGTTTCTCGCCACTGGATTATTTGCTGCGATTGCAGGGATCTATTCCTACACCATTTACCAGATGTCAAAGGACAATATCATTAAGGAAATGGAAGAAGAAGTCAGCATGTATCAGTACCCGGAAAAATAATGGTTTCAAAGTATTTCTATTACCCTGAGACTATGGTATCTTCTTCCCTTAGACTTGAAAATGCGCAAAAAATGCAAAGACGGTAATGTCATGTTTTGCCACGTTTTGATAATGATTTTTTTTAATTACTACTACAGTTACCACACACTTAAAAGACACCTAAGAAAAAAAATAATTAATTTAATCTAAGAAAAATAATGTGTTATTCTCTTTCAATACCTACCTAAAACTGTTTTGTGCGAAAATTATTTCATTTTAGTAGGTGTATATGTTTATTTACCACAAGTTCATAGTACAGGTAGTACCTGTATAATTATTTGGTGCTTTAAATTTTCTTGTCTTAATTATTTTTTGTTTTCTTAAAACACCTTAAACTGACATAGTTGGGAAATGGCCAACATAAAGGTAAGTGTGGAAATTTGAACCTACTAGAGACTAAAATCAGTTCACTAATAAAAAATAAATTACTATTATAATTTATAAATTTATTAGGGGTTAGCTTATAACAATTCTGTTATTCAGCAGTTAATCGTTAACTGTTGTAAACAGCCATATTAAAAATCAGTTCACAATTTTAGTGTGTGTCTGGTTCCTAAATGTTAAATTTGTTTTTCTTGTTTGTGTGATTTTTGCCATTTAGGCACCCTGTAATAAATGTGTTGCATTTTCACTAATTCTTTTTATTGTTAGTACAATATGGTCACTAAAAGTTATGATAAGATTTTGATTTATTTCGCAAGGTTATCGAATGTGTCTTTGAAAATAATGTTTGAGTTTTGGAAGTGATATGAGAATATATAGCTTCATACACATTTTTATTCTTGATGTTAATAACTTTGGATTTGGTAAGAAATTCGATTGTGTACATTAAATTGTGCCATATTTCCAAAGTCCCTACCGTACATTTTCACACAAATCAACCTTGATAAGCACATCACCTGTCCATCTGTGCCACATTTCCAAAGTCCCTACCGTACATTTTCACACAAATCAACCTTGATAAGCACACCCCCTGTCCATCTGTGCCACATTTCCAAAGTCCCTACCATACACATTTCCACACAAATCAACCTTGATAAGCACACCACCTGTCCATCAGTGCCACATTTTCAAAGTCCCAATCAAATAAATAAGACTAACTAGGAGACATCCAAAACATAACATGTTAGCAACATAATTGAACCTTGTAGAAGTAAGCTTTCTTAAGTTATGCAATTATTTGCCATGTAATTATCAACTGTGTTCAAATTTCAATGTTTACTTTTCAGCATGTGTATATAGGATGAAGAACACAATAATTGGTTTATGTTTATTTCTACAATTAATATTGGTGCAAGCTAACATTGGCTTGTACAATGCTTCTGATCATGTAACCATTCTAAATGGGGATCATTTATTAGAGACAATTACAAACAGGTATGGTGTAATAGGGTATAAATGGTTCTTTAACTAAACATTAAATGTAGTCTTTACCTTAATTGTTGTGACCAAAACATTTGTGGATAGGATATTTATTTTATCCCTGTGAATGGGAAAACCAAGGGAGTTAACACACAGGTAATCGTCTGATCACCTCGCACCCACCGTCGGGTTACCGGAGCTATTGCTGTATGTTGTATATGATAGACACGTTCCCTTAATTTAGTAGAACCCAATAATCCGCTGGGTTCAGGTGATGTCCTTTAAGTGCTTTGCCCAAGGACACAACCAACTAGCTAACAACCAGTTTTAAACCTACAACCTTTCGATTGAAATGCGTAACCGGTCGGACAAAAGTCAATATTTGTAAAAGTCAATATTTCAAAGCATAATGGCCAATTTTAAATACATTAAGATATAAATTTTACTTTGATAACATTTTAAAAGTCAAAATGTCTGTCTTCATTCCCATTTTTCCCATACCGGTACTAGGCCTACTATTTTAGATTTATCTTGTTTTATTTTATCACAATTTTGATAATGTTCTGTTTGTTATGTGACAAAACAAGGTATACATTTTCTGTCAAATAAATTGTAAGAAATGATCATCACTGTTCATTTACAATCAAATTATTAATTGTTGGAATTGCAAATCGAAGTTAAATTATCAAAATTCATTTAAAAAGGCAAAAATATTGGTAATGAAATTGCAAAGGCATTAAGCCTATAAATTCAGTTGGGATAGGAGGATAGGATATTCATGTTAATCCCTGTGAATGGAAAAACCAAGGAGGTTAACACATGGGTAATCGTCAGATCACCTCGCGCCCACCGTCGGGTTACCGGAGCTATTGCAGTGTGTTGATACGATAGACACGTTCCTTTAATTTGGAAGAACCCATTAATCCGCTGGGTTGAAATATAAATAAGCCAAATTCACTAGTACTTCTGTCATTTCCATTTGCCGTACAGTTATATATCCTGTTGAATTTAAAACAACTCTACGTACAGTATCATTTTATTGAAATCAACATTTACAAAAACAATTTTTCAGACGTACAACCCGCTATTAGCTAGTTGTTTTTTTTTCTATGAGAAAAAGCACTTAGAGGACAATGATCAAACTCAGTGTTTTATAGGGTTGAACAAAACTATATCAGTTTCTCCATCCCATTATATAACATGACTAACACATGATTTAATTCGTCTCTTAAGGAAGTTAGGTTCAGGCGACTTTAACTTAAGCCTTGCCCAAAGCTTGAAAAAAGCAACTGACAAGCCAACAGCTGGTTTTAATCCCACAACCTTATAACCAAATGAGTTGAACTAACTTCTCTTTTATCTTCCAAGCTCCACCCCATGGTTTGTGGAATACTACAGCGAATGGTGTGGACATTGCCAGGATTTCGCTCCAATATTTAAAGCACTGGCCAAGGATGTAGCTGGTAAGACAGTTGTTAATTTTATTGCTACAAATAATTTTATTTCACCGTTTTAGACTCACCTATGCCATGCATTAAGTTCTTGTTATGCACAAAAATTGTATGTGTCACATATTCAAAGTCCCTACCCATACATACACATTATACACAAATCAACTTTGATTAGCTTACCACCCATTCAGCTGAAAAATTGTGAGGAGCGTAATAACGCTTGCGACCGTGGGATTACCTAGTGCTACAGTCGTGGCACTGGAGTTAACTTCCTTAAATACACTGAAAACTGCATTGAACAGTTCGTAACAGCCATTACACAGTGGTTTGTGAAAACACAGAGCCATTTCTACAGTTTTTGTTACACTGGGTTTGTGTGTCATGCTTTAACTGCCTTGCCTAAGGACACCACCAACTAGGAATCAACTGATTTCAACCCCACTATCCTTCTAATGGTTTTAACTCATTACTTTGAGCTAACCAGTTCTTTTCTACTGTTCTTATCTAGTTTCAATCCCACCCTTATTTTACCCAGGGTCTTATGCATTATGTTAAGCTAATTAGTTTATTTTCTACTGGTTTTAACCCCACCCCTATTTTTATCATGGTCTAACGCCTTATGTTGAGCTAACCAGTTTATTTTCTACTGGTTTTAACCCCAACCTTTTTTTACTGATGGTCTTAGGATATTTATGTTTATCCCTGTGAATAGGAAAACCAAGGCGTTTAACATATGGGCAATCGTCAGATTACCTCGCGCCCATCATCAGGTTACTGGAGCTATTGCAGTATGTTGTGTATGATTTATAAGTTGCTGCAACCTTTCGGCTAAAAGGCTTCGCACTAAACCGCCAGACTAACCGGTCGGACAACGCCTTATGTTGAGCTAACCAGTATTTTCTACCGTAGAATGGCATAGACTGGTGAGAGTAGCAGTTATAAACTGCGTCGATCAAGTCAATCTCGATATGTGTAGACAGAAGAACATACAGGGATTTCCAACTATGAGAGTAAATCATGCATGTTGTGTGGCAACCTGCATGGCTTGGACAATATGCACAACTTTAATATTTGCTTTAATTACACACCTTAACTACAGCAATATTTTTGTTGAAAATAACCAATAACTTTTCTCCTATTCTACTGACATAAGAACCGATTTTTGAAATTTCGGATTTGAAATTTTAATTGCGGTAAAATAAGCTACTTTTTACTACAAATTTAATATTTGCTTTAATTACACACCTAAACTACAGCACCAATTTTTGTTGAAAATAACTTATAGCTTTTTCCCTATTTTACCAACATGGCTCTAGATACACACTTTAACTACTGTACCACTTTTAATTGTTTAGAATTACTTATAACTTTTTACCTTTCTCCTATTCTAACAACATTGGCACTTATTTTTGACAATTTCGGGTTTAAAAATGACGATGTCGGTAAGATAATCTACTTTTTACTACAAAATTTGCTGCCTTTAAAATCAAGTATCCGTTTAAGGGGTAAAATATAGGTTTACTATTTTTTACATTACATTAGTGTGGGATGGTCTACGGTAGCCACCAGGACCAGGAATTTAGACCATAGAACGTTACTCTAGTGCCCCTATATGGGTTGGCAATTTTAGCTTACGGGTGGGCAAAATAAAGTTTGGCACTTGGCAGGTATAGTTTATTCTGCATGGTGCCATTGCAGCGATGACACGCAACCCTTGCCTGTACAGGAAACAATTCCAATGCCACTTAATATATGCAAAATATATCATTTGCATTACTGGTTCCCACAACTTAATGCCTATCCCATCAAACACATGCCATTGCAACTATATATGTGCAAATGTTTGCACTGCAAAACTTAATTAGATTCTTTTTCATATTACCACAAAAGAGTTATTTTTGTAATCATTTTTTTGTAGCTCTTGTTATTATAATACAACCATTTTAATTTGATTTTAGAAACTATTCAAATAAAATTCCAACCAATTTTCATGATATTTGGTTTTTTACTTACACCTTGAAATTAAAAAGTCTCTTAGCAATTAAGAATGTTTAGGTGTACTAGAGGAGTATAACTTTATGAAACAATTTTTTGACAACAAATCTTCAAAGGGTGTTTTATATTCGTTTTTTGACTAATTAATTATTTATTTAATTTACTTTCTCTAAAAAGATACCTTTATAAAACCATTTTTATTTGGACAATCTTTAAAAGGAGCTTTTTATTGTTCTTTTTTTAACTAATTAATCAATCATTTAACTACCTTTCTTTAAAAGTATACCTTTATAAAACCGTTCTCATTTCGACAATCTTTAAAAGAAGCTTTTTATTATTCTTCTTTTAACCAAATAATTAATCATTTAATCAACCTTTAATTCAGGATGGCATCGGTTAGTTAAAATCGGTTCAATCGATTGTAGTGATACTGCCCCCAGTGGCGAAGAGAATTATTTGGCTTGCAGTGGAAAGCCATTTTGGGTGGAAGATTTCCCAACTTTTAGGGTAATTTTTAGCGAATTTAGGTGGTGGGTTAGTTTTAATATTAGCTCGATTACATATAGGGGGTTTTAGTGGGGTTAATTAAACCCGACCCCTCTTTTAAGATATTTTTGGTGGTGGGTTAGTTTAAATATTAACCTGATTATATATATGGGGTTTTAGTGAAGGATTAGTTAGAACATGGCCCTACTTTTAAGATATTTTTGGTGGTGGTTTAGTTTAAATATTAACCTGAATATATATAGGGGGTTTAAGTAAGGATTAATTAGAACATTACCCCATTTAATATTAACCTGAATATAGATAGGAAGTTTTAGTAAAGAATTAGTTAAAACATGACCCCATTTTAATGGTAAATTCGGTGGTGGGTTATTTTAATAATTAACCTGAATATATATAGTGGGGTTTAAGTGATTGGTTAGTTTGAACCTGACCCCATTTTTAGGGTTATTTGGTGGTGGGTTAGTTTCAATATTAACCTGATTATATATAGTGGGGTTTTAGTAAGGGTAAGTTAAACCTTAACCCATTTTTAAGGTATTTTTGGTGGTGGGTTATTTTAGAAGATTTCTATATTTTAGGTTTTGGTGATGGGCTAGTTTACTCTTTTGTGATGGGTTAGTTTAGATTACCCTTATTTGGTTATTTTATTTTATGGTGGTGGTTATTTTAGATAATCACCCTAAATTTTTAAAGAAGTTTTTGTAATAGGTTACTATAGATAAATACTCTACCTTTTATTTAACCATGCACACTGACAGCTAGAGAAACTGTCTATATACGACAACTTGATTTTGTAGATGGTGCAGCTTGCTACATTGCATGTAACACTAACAGTTTTTCTTTTACGCTTTTGGTTCTAAATTTTGCTATTATTTTTTAGCTGTTTTAATTTTTTTTGCCATTTCATCGATTTAAAATTGTGCTTTTTATACATTGGGATTAGCTATGTGTGTAATTTAATTCTAATAATGGTTAATTACCCCAAGACAATTACTTTTTAAGTCACTTTGTAATCACGGTGCAACATATGTGAAAAAATAAAAGTCTCTTATTGTATATTGCAAGTACAAATGTCTTCGTAATCTTTTTACAATAACTGATTGTTTTTTGTTTTGTTTATATACACTAATCCAGGGATGGGCCACTTCTCTAGTCGCTGGGTCAGATGTGGTAAAATGAAGTTCTTGGTGGGCCGGATTATTACATGAATATTATTCAATATCTTAAATACAAGGCATGGTTAGATATAGTTTGCAGGTCGGTCAAAATCCCTTCACGGGCCGGACCCGTCCAACGGGCCATATGTTGCCCATGCCTGGATTAATCAGTTGGTCTCTTTTTATGGTTTTAAGAGTTTTGTTCTTTTCATGTTGAGAGTTTTCAGAAGTAGCCACATACATATAAGCCGATATTTTAAGTTTGAGATTTACATTATGTATATTTTGTCTTCATAAACGATGTTTTCTGGTTATGGAATTATAGATATTGATTTAAACGAATTTATTGTTCAGATGTATCCAAGCTTTGCAAATTCAAGTCACCCTGGGTTCGAATATAAAGGTATTTATTCTTATACATGTTTCCCAGGTTTTATACCCTTAATGTAAAGGGTTCGAGTGTGAGCTGTGATCCAGTAGTTTGTAGAATGGAAACCGGCCACTAGTCAGTTAGTCACTCTAGTCAGTTGTGCCTTGCCCAAGGACATAATTGACTAGCTTGAGACCTTTTTTGATCGGACCTAGTTTTCCAGATGCACCAAACCACTAAACCAGTGGTTCTCAAACTTTTTAGAGTTGGGACCCACTATTAATTACCACAATTTATGGCGACCCACTTAACTTTATATATAGTTGTTGTAACATGTGTGAGAGACGAAAGGTTGAATGACCTGAGGTCAGGTGAAGATCACGCCACGATTCAAGATTGTGTGATGTCACAATTATGATAATTTCCCCTTGATTTTTGTATAGGAAATAGCCAGTATAGTTAATCAGAGTATTCTATAACTTTTCACGACCCACCAAGATTCCTTTCGCGACCCACCGGTGGGTCGCGACCCATAGTTTGAGAAACGCTGCTCTAAACTATTCAGCCAAAGAGCTAGGATGTTATGACTTGGGTAATCTTCACATTACCCTATGTGCACTGAAGAGTTGTTGGAGATCTTGTAGTGTATTAATCCAAATTTTAATTTATCAAACTATGATATAAATCTCACAATTGTTATCTTTGGTAGCAAAAGTGAAAGTTATGTGTATAATAAACAGAAACCATTTGATTTTCCGTACATATTTATTATTTTTTTGATACTTACTACCACTATGCACCAAGCTACCAACCATTATACAGCTATCTCCACTATACTCTACAGTTGGCCCTTCCACTAACCTGGCTGGTTTCCCAGACATTGAAAGATCAGTCGAAGACATGAGAAATTTCATCATAGACTTCGTGCTTGGCAACATCGACCAAATACCATGGCCACATGACAACCCGAAACCAGTTTTTCAACCTGAATCGTAAGTTAAGTTTATCGTGTGGAGATGCTAAATTTATACCTATGCTACTAAATGCATGCTTTTGTGCAATTTGCATTCCTGACACCCCTAACTTTATACCTATTCTACCAAATGCATTCTGGATGTTTTTTCACTTCTGGCACCTTTACCTATAAGCCCATTTCATGATCTCTTTAGCGTGATTCAATTTGAATAAGGTCTTTAATTTGTAGCCTATTCTATTTGAATAAGAACTAAAAGATAGGATATTTATGTTAATTTCTGTGAATGGGAAAACCAAAGAGGTAAACACACAGGCAATCGTAAGATCACCTCGCGCCCAGCGTCGGGATACCGGAGTTATTGCAATATGTTGTGTATGATTCAGATATTTCCTTAATTTAGTAGAACCCGTTATTCTACTAGGTTCAGGCAATATCCATCAAATGCACACAAGCAACTAGTAACCGACCAGTTTCGAACATGGAGCCTTTCAGTTGAAAAGCGTCGCACTAAACCACCAAGCTAACCAGGCAGATCAAATAATAAGGAGTCTAAACGCCCGTTAATGACTACTTTTAAACTTTGTCTCACTTAGATTTGACAACTTCATGGGTCCAGCTTCACCTGACGATGTGATGTACACTGCATATGTGGTTGAGCAGCCTGAATCTTACATGGGGAAGTCTGTGAGTTGTTTAATCATCGTGTTTGTGTCCTGCAGTTAGCTATCTATAGTGTGTACTGAAGTTATACTGGAGTTAGATATTCTGTGAAGAAACAAGCCACAATCCATACCTTTTTTAAACTGATGTAACATTTATAAGAGTATATTCTTAATTAGCTCATCTTAATAAAAAGTTAAGCACACTTAGAGGTGTATTGTCATACAAACCACAGTTGCAAGCCATGTTTACTCCCGCTACTCGCATGACGTTTTACTCGCGTGAACTTGAATATCTTATACAAGCTAACCAGCTGTTTTCTCCAGCCAACAAGCTGTATACTAGCAAGCTAACCAACTCAATGAGTCGTAGTGATAAAGTTAAAGTGTAACACGTCGGGTTATACAGTACGAAATGCACACAAAGAATGTGACATACCAGTAAATAATTCCAAGTAAATAATTATTACATGAACGTGGGCATGATTACAGGGCACAAAATAACTGTCGGAAATCTGCACGTATTACTACAGGGATAGAAATTAACGCATTTCCACAACAATCACAGATAATGCTGGATGTTTCATCGTGTAGCAATCTCCAAGTACGTCGCGTAATCTCGAACACAACAGATGGTTATCGCGTAATGGAGCTGTTGAAGCTTACTGATGAAGATCTCCCATTTGTGGTGGTCAAGGCCAGCAATGGGACTAATTTCCCTGTAAATGTGTAAGTGTACTTGATGATTTTAGGATTTGACAGGTTAGTCTGGTGGTTAGTGCGTGGTCTTTCAATCGAAGGGTTGCTAGCTAGTCGGTTGTGTCCTTGGGCAAGGTACTTAACGAACATTGCCTGAACCCAGTGGATTAATGGGTTCTACTAAATTGAAGAAACGTGTGAATCATACACAACACACTACAATAGCTCCAGTAACCCGATGGTGGGCACGAGGTGATCTGACGATTGCCTGTGTGTTAACCCCCATGGTTTTCCCATTTACGGGGATAAACATGAATATCCTTTTCTATCCTATCTAGTTTAGTTTGGTTATTTTTTCGCTCCTTCATAAAATTACACTTCATAAAATTACATCAAAGTGGCAGAATAAAACGGCAAAACTACAGTGGTTAAAACACATCAATTAAATACCCATGGTATCACAGGAAAAAAATGAAGTGGCCATTAAATCTAAAAACCTTATTACGAAGTTCTAAAGTTAAGAACTTTTAGGCGTTTTATTGTTGGTTTTATTTACACGCATGTGGAAAATGCAGGGTGTTTTATTACACGAACAATCGTCATATTACCATGTGCTCACCGTTGAGTTCTTGAAATAATTATTGAGAAGTTCCTACTGTTTTATTTCTAAATTGTTTAAATTATACTTTTCAACTGAGTTTATAGCATTTTTTAGCTGATGGTGTTTACAACCAACTAGCCAAAAGACGGTTTTAATCCCACAACCGTTTTAACTAATGCTCGAAATTTCCAACCCTTCATTATCTTTACAACATTCACCCGCAGTAAAATGAAGACGCGATACTTCTACACCCACCAACTAACCCTTTTGCCTGGAGTTGGAGAGCCAGTAACTGACGATGTGTTTGTGGATACATACCCTGAAATAACAGATAACTTGGTGGATATTAACCTTGTCAACAGGTAGGTTCGTTTTTTAGTGTAAATACATTGGACAGTCGGTGTTTTTCCTAAGAAAAAGGTTGGAAATTATACTTTTTTTTATGAACTTATAAAATTAACCTTGTCAACTTGTCTTGTGGATATTAACCTTGTCAACAGGTAGGTCATTATTT
Source organism: Ciona savignyi (assembly GCA_000149265.1). Classification (NCBI taxonomy): domain Eukaryota; kingdom Metazoa; phylum Chordata; class Ascidiacea; order Phlebobranchia; family Cionidae; genus Ciona; species Ciona savignyi. The sequence goes on from CH001964.1 coordinate 396,636, forward strand.
AGTGTAAATACATTGGACAGTCGGTGTTTTTCCTAAGAAAAAGGTTGGAAATTATACTTTTTTTTTATGTTATAAAATTATTACAGTAAGTTTTAGAACTAATTTAACAAAAGAGCATTATGTTTTATTATGTGTAAATACATTAAAGAAAGTTAAAGAAAGCAGTGACTTTTCTAAGAAAAAGGTTGGAAATTATAGTTTTTCACTTCTAGAGTTTTTTTCATTTTTTAAAATTATTACAGTGAAATTTAGAACTAATTAAACAAGAGAGCATTATGTTTTATTATGTGTAAATACATTAGACAATCTGTGTATTTTTTAAGATAAAAGGGTTGGAATTTAATGAGGTTTTTGTATTATGGGCCTTTGAGTTTTTCTTTGTTTAAAAATTATGCAATAACTTTTAAAACTCTTCAAACAAGAGATCAAATTTGTTAAAAACTGGAAATATCACAAATATCATGGCACCCAATTCAAAAAGTGTAAAGTTCTATTGACGGTCTTACATCGGCACACATATTATCAGCCATTGGAAATCCTATATGCTTACTTAGTTACTGTAGCTTTAGTTATTCCTAAATCCTCTGTACTTGAAATTATTGATATAAAACCACACAGGAAGAAAAATTATTGCAGTAAACTCATGAACTAAGATTTCCTTGTGTTTTATTAATAAAGTTTGCTGTTTTACTCACGAATATTGGATTGAAATTGATTCAAATTTATTGGTATAAAACTATACAGGGATAAGATATACCTCGCACTTAACTCATGAACTAAGATATCCTTGTGTCTAATTAACAACGTTTTCTGTTTTGCTCACGAATATTGGATTAAAGTTGATTCAAATTCTTGATATAAAACTACACAGGAAGAAAAGTTATTGCATTCCTTGTGTTTTATTAATAAAGTTTGCTGTTTTACTCGCGAATATTGGATTAAAATTGATTCAAATTATTGGTATAAATCCACACAGGGATAAGATATACCTCGAAGGTTGATTTGTGTGGATTGAAATTTATTCAAATTCTTTGTGAAATTTATTCAAATTTTGTGTGGATTGAAATTTATTCAAATTCTTTGTGAAATTTATTCAAATTTTGTGTGGATTGAAATTTATTCAAATTATTGATATAACACCACACAGGGAGAAGATATACCTCGCAGACATTGAGTCTGCATTGCGTTACGCACTCACAATGGAGGTTGGCAGTGTGAAGCAGCTGTTCGGACGCAAGCTTGAATCTCTCAAGATCTTCATTGCTATGTTCAACAAGGTAGACTTCATTTATTCATTTATTAGTATGGGCGGATCCATGGTAGCCAGTGGGACCAGGAATTTAGGTCAATATACATTACATTAGTTTGGGTGGGTCTATGGTTGCACTGGGACCAGGAATTTAGACCATGATACATTACATTAGTATGGGTGGGTCCATGGTAGCACTGGGACCAGGAATTTAGACCATGATACATTACATTAGTATGGGTGGGTCCATGGTAGCACTGGGACCAGGAATGTAGGCCATGATACATTACATTAGTATGGGTGGGTCCATGGTAGCCCCGGGACCAGGAATTTAGGGCATGGTACATTACATTAGTATGGGTGGGTCAATGGTAGCACTGGGACCAGGAATGTAGACCATGACACATTACATTAGTATGGGTGGGTCCATGGTAGCACTGGGACCAGGAATGTAGGCCATGATACATTACATTAGTATGGGTGGGTCCATGGTAGCACTGGGACCAGGAATGTAGGCCATGATACATTACATTAGTATGGGTGGGTCAATGGTAGCACTGGGACCAGGAATGTAGGCCATGATACATTACATTAGTATGGGTGGGTCAATGGTAGCACTGGGACCAGGAATGTAGACCATGATACATTACATTAGTATGGGTGGGTCTATGGTAGCACTGGGACCAGGAATGTAGGCCATGAAACATTACATTAGTATGGGCGGGTCGACGGTAGCACTAGGACCAGGAATTTAGGCCATGATACATTACATTAGTATAGGTGGGTCAATGGTAGCACTGGGACCAGGAATGTAGGCCATGATACATTACATTAGTATGGGTGGGTCCATGGTTGCACTGGGACCAGGAATGTAGGCCATGATACATTACATTAGTATGGGTGGGTCCACGGTAGCTCTGGGACCAGGAATTTAGGCCATGATACATTACATTAGTATGGGTGGGTCAATGGTAGCACTGGGACCAGGAATGTAGGCCATGATACATTACATTAGTTTGGGTGGGTCCATGGTAGCACTGGGACCAGGAATGTAGGCCATGATACAATACATTAGTATGGGTGGGTCCATGGTAGCACTGGGACCAGGAATGTAGGCCATGATACATTACATTAGTATGGGTGGGTCAATGGTAGCACTGGGACTAGGAATGTAGGCCATGATACATTACATTAGTATGGGTGGGTCAATGGTAGCACTGGGACCAGGAATGTAGGCCATGATACATTACATTAGTTTGGGTGGGTCCATGGTAGCACTGGGACCAGGAATGTAGGCCATGATACATTACATTAGTATGGGTGGGTCCATGGTAGCTATGGGACCAGGAATGTAGGCCATGACACATTACATTAGTATGGGTGGGTCCATGGTAGCACTGGGACCAGGAATGTAGGCCATGATACATTACATTAGTTTGGGTGGGTCCATGGTAGCACTGGGACCAGGAATGTAGGCCATGATACATTACATTAGTATGGGTGGGTCCATGGTAGCTATGGGACCAGGAATGTAGGCCATGATACATTACATTAGTATGGGTGGGTCCATGGTAGCACTGGGACCAGGAATGTAGGCCATGTTACATTACATTAGTATGGGTGGGTCCATGGTAGTTTCGGGACCAGGAATGTACGCCATGATACATTACATTAGTATGGGTGGGTCAATGGTAGCACTGGGACCAGGAATGTAGGCCATGATACATTACATTAGTATGGGTGGGTCAATGGTAGCACTGGGACCAGGAATGTAGGTCATGATACATTACATTAGTATGGGTGGGTCAATGGTAGCACTGGGACCAGGAATGTAGGCCATGATACATTACATTAGTATGGGTGGGTCAATGGTAGCACTGGGACCAGGAATGTAGGTCATGATACATTACATTAGTATGGGCTGGTCCACGGTAGTTTCGGAACAAGAAATTTAGGTCATGATACATTACATTAGTATTGGTGGGTCCACGGTAGCCCCAGTACGAGGAATTTAGGCCATGGAAGGGTTATTACTCCAGCGCCCCAAGCTAACATGGATCCGGGATATAGCGGTCAAGAAGGTAGACTTGTTTGGTTGGAGAAATTCGGTCCTAAATAACTAGACCTGGGGTCGGCAACCTGCAACTCTTTCATCCTTCTGATGCGGCTCTTATTAATTTATTGCTACTGTAGCGAGCGCTAAGTTTAATACCCATGTATAACTGAAACAAACGAAACAAACCGAAGAACACTTGATCTTTATCTCACACAGTGTGGTTTTCCCTTATTGCTAAAATATTATTAGTTTTGCCGCTTCTAGTAATTTTTATTTTTTGGCATATCAGTTAAAATGGTTCTTTAAGTGCAAAAGGTTGCCGACCCCTGGCCTAAGATGGTACATAAAACATTTTTTTGATGCCATTGAAACACTTGCCCTAAAATAAAGTCTGTATTAGCTCCTTTCACTAGACCCAGGGTATAGATTATTGGGGATACTCTTGTCTTGTTTAGACCGTTACAATACAATAGTATGGACGGGTCTATGGTAGCTATAAGACCAGGAATTGTAGGTCATGGAAAGCCCGTTACTACGACGTCCTTAAGCAATGTTTGGATTGTTACCTCTACCAATAGTGCCTGGCTGTTGGCTGAAAGGGGGTGAAATCTAAACTTACTATCTAGTCTGTTGTGTCTTTGCATAAGCCACTTATCTGACATCAATTAAACCCATTGGTTTATTAGGTTATTGTAATTAAAAGTAAGTCATATTCAACACACTGCAATAACTCCGACGGGTTAGTCTGGTGTTTAGTGCTTCGCCTTTCAGCCGAAGGGTTGGTAGTTCAAACTGATCGCTAGCTAGTCGGTTGTGTCCTTGGTCAAGGCACTTAACGGACATTGCCTGAACCCAGTGGATTAATGGGTTCTACTAAATTGAAGAAACATGTGAATCATACACAACATACTGCAATAGCTCCGGTAACCCGACGGTGGGCGTGAGGTGATCTGACGAATGCCCGTGTGTTAACCCCCTAGGTTTTCCCATTCACGTGGATAAACATAAATATCATATCTATCCTATACCTCTGGTAACCAAAAATTGGGTGTATGGTAATCTAGCGATTGGTCATATGATATCCTATCGAACCATGGTATAAATTTCATATTTCCACAGACGAGGAATTATTTACCTGCACGTCCGACCACTATAAACTTCCTCACTAATCTACATGGTTGGATTCAACCGAAGACAGAAATCTCCTATCAAGAATGGAGTCGATAGAGTCAATCTTAAAACTGTGAGTTTGAACGATTGATGAAAACGTTTTTTTATGTTATAATTTCAGCAACTCGACTGTGGGCATGAGGTGTATTACTGAGCTTGACTGTGGTCATAAGGTGTATTATTGTGCTCGACTGTGGGCTTAAGGTGTATTGCTGTGCACCTAAGCAAGCCACTTTACATTGCTATAACCCAGTGGTATCTAATTAGTCTTAATTGAAAATCATGTCTGAATATTCACACACTGTAATAGATCCAGTAACTCGACTGTGGACATAAGATATATTACTGTGCTCGACAGTGGGCATGAGGTGTATTACTGTGCACCTGAGCAAGCCACTTTACATTGCTCCCACTCAGTGATATACTGATATCTTATAATAAAATTTATAAAATAACCCAAGTTACCACCCCCCACGCCGGACAGTTACCTCCCCC
>CH001964.1:429142-521723 GCA_000149265.1 Ciona savignyi
TTGGTTGATAAATTTTCTCCCTCAAATTATCGTTCTGTGATTGGTTGATAAATTTCCTTCCCTCAAATTATCGTTCTGTGATTGGTTGATAAATTTCCTCCCCTCAAATTATCGTTCTGTGATTGGTTGATAAATTTCTTCCATCAAATAATATGTTTGTGACTGGTGAAAACAAAATTTTTGAATTGTCGTCATTTAATTTGCTCTTGATGCACTTTGATATAAGATGGTAAGCCATACTCAAGTATTAACTTGTAATAATAGACATTGTAGGTCTATTCATGGCGTAGATTGATTCACCCAAATTCACCTGAGAACACGTAAACAGAAAGCATCGAAAACAACAATAAGATAAATACGAAATAAATAATTTATGTGTAAACTTAAAATAATCAGTTTCGCTGCAAGCATTCGGGTTGGTACCATAGAGTACTAATATATAGAGTGGACACTCGCGCAATTGGTTCAGACGCGTCACGCTTGATGTACATTTGATCACGTGGTCATATTCGCTCATGTTTACAATGCACATGATAGCAAAAACAGGACAGAATGCTATTAAACGGCAGGATATTGGGGCTTTGACCGTTATTCCAAGTAATTAATTTACCAACAGACTTAGGTGAGTTAACCTAATAGTGGTATTTAGATGACGCACTGTTGCATTCTAATTTAACATATTCATTAGGAAACTGTACGTTTTTCATAGTTCTTTAACCGGAGTTCGGAAAGATTTCGTTTAAAACGCAACACCGAGAAAATCTAAAATTATTCTTTATTTAGGATATTCATCAAAACGTTACAACAATAAAGTGGGGCGTATGATTGATGAATGAAGAGTGTGTATCTGGTTATTACAAGATTGCGCAACAACTGAAATCGGTAGATTATTTTGCCACATGAAATGGATCACTGAGGTCCAGAGTTTACTGTCAACTAGACTCTATTTATTGTGACATTACATTTTTATTTGACACCTCAACATTTAAAACTTAGATTTTTGTTGATTTTTAAAGAGTGAAGCCAACACCTGCCACCTAGGAGAAGAAAAATGCATTATCTGACCAAAGATCAGGTGAATCAATCTACGCCATGAATAGACCTACAATGTCTATTAGTACAAGGTAATACTAGAGCATGGCTTACCATCTTATATCAAAGGGCATCAAGAGCAAATTAAATGACGACAATTCAAAAATTTTGTTTTCACCAGTCACAAACATATTATTTGAGGGAGGAAATTTATCAACCAATTACAGGACGATAAATTGAGAGATGATTATTCTTCATTTCCGTCAGAGTTCCAGCGACAATTTAATAATTTCCTCCACAGAAAAAAATCATCTGGTGACAAATATTTCATTCTTTCTTGTGTTTCGTTAAAACTTGAAGTAATACTGCTTTCATTATGAGATATTAGACGGCAATGAAATCTTTAAATATTTACTTGCAAGGCTTTGACTTGTGTGTATTATCATCCTGTTCAATCGAAACCCGACATATTTAAGTTTTTGTTTTTACTTAAATTGATTCGGTGTTTGTCGCTTTGTATCTCAAATTAGAAGCGGTGTAATGACTCAAGTCAAAATCGCGTCACTTTACTCAACTTTGTGAGATATATATTTGATTCATCATGTTTGTACAAATAATATAAATTTTAAAGAAATTGATCGTAGTAAGTATACATTAAAAACTAAAATGAACTGATAAAATTTAAATTACCATTAGGCTAAATTGACCTGGGCTTATGATTTTGCTTAATCGCTCAATAAATTGATTTTATTACAAACGACGTCCCATATATGACACGTTTTATACGCCAGAATGTGTGATTGATAACAGATAATGCATAAGATATTTGATTCAAAATCCACACAGCTAAATGAACACGTATTTGTGTAAATTTCATCTACTTTAAAGATTTGGACAGTTAAATAGATATAAAACCTCTGCAAATGCGTTTATATATAATGATACTATATGCTTGGTTTTTAATCAAAACGAAGTTGTCCTATAAATTGTGTGTTTCTAAGCAAACATTTGTATCAATCTGCAAGTTATAGTTGCACCTCAAAGTAATTGTAAAGCTTAACTAGCTCACATTGAAAAATTACAAAGATTTACCCTTTACAGTGAAGATTTCGACAAGTTTCTGCACAATTTTACTTCATTTGATTCTGTGTTTGTAACATTGTATCTCAAACTAGAGATTGTCAACCCAGAATTTTGGTTTCTGCATATCTAGACCATGTTGTCTTTAATTGCGATTTCATCACTCCTTCTGGTAGATGTCGGGGCGACATGGCATGCTTGTCACAATCATGATTTGAGAACAAAATCTTATTGTTTAGGGTATTTCCCTAGGTAAAGTGTTAAATCAATGACTAATGTACTTACATTTAAGCAAATCTACATTGTAACAGCCGTTTAAACGCTATGCCCAAAATTTTTTTTGGAAAAATAGAACGTTTTGATTTTTAACGTTTCGGCTAAAAGGCGACGCACTAACCCACCAGACTAATATGTCGGGTTTTTGATCTTGGTGGGTGAAACACCGCCAATTATTGTAATGTTGAGTTATTGTTGAACGCCCCAGATATAATCTTAACTGAAAAAGGCAGAGTCGTTTGAAACTCTTAGTTTGAAACTGGTCGCTTGCTTATCGGTTTTTCATTGAGTTTGGTACGGACATTGCCTGAACCCAGCAGATTAATGGGTTCTAATAAATTAAAGGAACGTCTCAAGATGGCGTATCACCAATTAAGACCTCTATGAACGGCAGGATGTGACGAGTGGTACCCTCCATGAGTCATCGTTTTTAAACGAGTGTTTTGCTGAGTAACAATGGTGGTGATTCCCCAATGTTTGTTTGGCTGAAAGCAGCATGTGCTAGGCTGCGCGCCGGTGTTCTCGTTTAACTGTAAAGTTTTGTAATCGTGGAGCAGTGCTTTGTAAAATAAAGGTGTTGAATGTGCATGTGCTAGCTGTTTTGTTGGAAAAAAGTTGCCGATGTACGAAGTGGTATGGGCTCAAAATTTTTAAACAAAATTTTGTAGGGTTTTGAGTTTAGGTTGCAGATCCAAGCTTCAATTTTAAATTTTGAAATAATCTAAGACTTCCTATGTCAGGATTTTGAGTGACAGTCGTTTTTGTGAGGTCATTTTGCATTGGTGAGATAGGGAAAATAATTAGTTGAACGCCTTCTCAATTACGCATTACATTGCAATAGTTCCTTTTACAATTGCCCGTGTGTTAACCATTTTGCATTTCCCATTCACGGACAAAACATAAATATCCGAGACGACAAAAATTAACAAAGAGTCGCAAATCGTTTTCAACCGTTTTCTCATACGTTTCTTTAATTTAATAGATCCCATTATTCCACTGGCTTCAGGCGATATCCAGTAACTGCCCTGCCCAAGGATACAGCCGACTAGAATAGGATATGATATTCATGTTTATCCCTGTGATTGGGAAAACTAAAGGGATTAACACACGGGCAATCGTAAGATCACCTCGCGCCCACCGTCGGGTTACCGGAGCTATTGCAGTGTGTTGTGTAGATACAAACATTCCCTTAATTTGGTAGAACCTATTAATTCACTAGGTTTAGGCAATATCCGTAAAGTGCCTTGACCAAGGACAGAGCCGACTAGCTAGCGACCAGTTTCGCACCTGCAACCTTTCGATTGAAAGGCGACGCACTTAATCGCCAGACTAACCGGCCGGACTAGCTAGAAACCAATGTCAAACGTTCAACCCTACCGCTAAAAGGCGACATTGACATGTGAACTGTGTTATGAACAATTGTTTAAAGGCCTTCAAAAAAACTTATACAGTGTAAACCACCGTTTTACATTACAATACAAACAACAAAATTTTAAAAATCATTTATTTGCTTCCCACATATATTTGCATTGTAAAAAAACGAAAATGACATGAAACACAATATTACTTTACAAGCACACCTGTTTTAGGGTTACTGTGCTACGTATATAGCCAGGATTATACTACAATAGTATATGACCATACCATATTTAATACAAGGGCGTGGCTGTTAATGGACTTTGAAAGCGCAACCTTTCTGCCGACAACCCACACCACATAACATTGAATTGTTAGTAATAGTACATAGGAACAGTATGGAACGTGTTAGTAGTATTTATTGCATAGGTCTTGGCAGACTCTGTTCTCGATTATTGACGTAATTTCTTGCACAGTGGATAAAACACCTGAGCCATTCGGCGTAAATATCTGCAAAGTTGTGTTGATTTTAAGCAAAGAAGGACAGTTTAGAATAGGATATTCATGTTTATCCACGTGAATGGGAAAACCAAGGGGGTTAACACACGGGCAATCGTCAGATCGCGCCCACCGTCGGGTTACCGGAGCTATTGTAGTGTGTTGTATAATTGAGACATTTCTTTAATTTTGTGGAATCCATTAATCCGCTGGGATCAGGCAATGTCCATTAAGTGCCTTGCCACAACCGACTATCTAGCGACCAGTTTCGTACATTCAACCTTTCGCCTGAAAGACGCCGCACTAAGCCACCAGACTAACCGGTGGACGTTTGTAGACTAAGTGGGTTTAAGACACACACCAAATTAAAAAGTATTGGACAGTCTGGTGATCTTGGGTTTGGAACTAAATCCAATAAACATACATTCTGGATTCAGTGGTCCTAGGTTCAAATTCAGGTCCACTTATAATAGACCAAGTAGTTATAAAACTAAGTCATCCTTTACACACGCCATTTAATATATTGCAGATAAGAAAGTATAAGTATAATCAGACACTAACATGGTCTTGGTTATGTTGGGTCATGAATAGCAATTCTTCCAACATAAATCTGCTTCCTAATTTTTCTGAATCAATCGTAACTGCCATCACCTGTATGTATCGTGTTATTAGGTCATCTGAAAATGAATGATAAGTACAGAGATACAACACGGGTTCCAGTGATTGAAAAAATTCGGTAGAGTTGTCACACGGGCAATCGTCAGATTACCCCTAGCCCAAAGTTAGTTAACTGAGCTATTGTAGTGTGATGTATGTATAATTGAAATGTTCTTTCAGTTTTAGTAGAACCCATTGCATTGGCGATATCCGATAAGTGTCTTGCCCAAACAGACAACCTGCTAGCAATAGCGAACAGTTTCGGTCGTGCAAACCTTCGCTAAAATGTGCCCACTTCGGCTGTCTTCCGAAATTGAAACACATATTTTTTTACAACCGGGTAAGTTTCGAATTCATGATGAGCTCACCGCTTAATTTGTACAATTTCGTAAAATAAATCGCCTGACTTAATCATTCGGCCAGACATTATTATTTATTTTACCGAAAAAAGGTTCAAAGCTATGACGGGCTCGTCACTAAGACCCTATTAAGGAGAAACCGATATCTAAAACGGGCGCGATTCTGTCACACATTGTCTTTTTGTTGTTTATCGTGCCAAGGTTCAAGCCCACGCTTGGCTTGCCACCAAGTCCGTGTTTGTTTACATTTAATATGTAACGTTCATTTTAACCATTCGGCCACACGCCGGTACAGATCGTCATTCTCACCGTAGCACCCATTGAATGCAGAAGCTGCGCATTCGGTCTTATGTCATCACTTCCTGCGTTACGTAGGCCGTCTGTCATCAGCAGCACAATGTCGGATGCTTTGGGTCGGTTTCCGTTGTCCTCGTGTAGAACTACTTCGGCGGCGTGACCAAGAGCAACCCCTGTCATTGTGCCTGCGGTGGTAGGGTTTAAGTATTGTGCCTGCGGTGCTGGTGTTTAAGACATCTCCATATAATCCTAATATAAGGGAGGGAATCTGCTGTACAAATTAATATGCTTAAAAAGGTTGATTTGTGTACAAATTTATACTACTAGGAGTTAAACTATGCCAGGTCTTTGTCCATTTTTTTTATCAAATCCTGCTTCTTTTTAATATATCCTTACTACTTCCTTATTCCTTTAACGAACAACCAAACTACATAGCAACCACATTAAATTCGTACCAGTGCCGCCGTAGGGAATTGAACTGACAGCGTTTAACAGAGCAGCTGCATCTGCATTGTGGTCGTTTAACAAGATCTGCGTCGACGTGTCCGGCACCGAGTTGTAGCGGAAGACAGCGAATCTTGTGGAATTGGATCGAAGGAATTCTCTGTTAAAAAGAATGTGTTAAAAAGGGAGATGTTTAATATATCACTGTATGTTTTATTGTATATATATCTGCTATGTTGCTTGATCAATATTGAAAGTACACAAATGGATAAATTCCATGCTTAACACTGTCTCTGATGGTAAAGTGACAACACGATTATCTTTAAAAGGCCGATTTCCCACAAAAATGTTAAATCGTTTTAACTTTGCGATATTACACCATTTGGTAATTTCTCTTTTAAATCCGCTGGATGGGGGTAGTGTTCAATAAGTGCCTTTCCTAGGGACACGGCGATGTTTTGAGGCACGGTCGTGTGGCCGAATGGTTAACGAGACCGATATATATACCGACTCTTATAAAAAAAACGGCCCTAGTGAAGAGCTCATCATGGGTTCGAAACTTGAATCCATAAAAATTAAAAAAACGGTTGGGTTTAGAGTAGTTGTGTGCCCGAGTGCCACAGACTTATGTATAACATATAGAAACGGACCACTCTTTTGAGAAAAACATTGGTCCTGGGTTACAAGCTGACATGTTAATCATCTAAGATACTTTATAATGCTCCGACCCAGTAGAAGGTTAATCAATTACTTGTGGTTGTTGTCGATCAGTTGTTGTTGTTATCTTTTATATTCTTAGTACTTAAGTATGATTAACTTTTATATATTGGCGGTCATTTTAATAGTCCAATATATATATAACCTATGTATTTATGAACTCACAAGATAAGTTGCACAGTGATAGCTTTGATAGTTTCCCACTTTTCCATGGTCACACTGCTAGAGGCGTCGAGTACAATGACCATATCCATGGGCACGTGAGGTGGGCATGGTACTATGGATGAAATGAATTCTTTAAAATGTATCCAAAAATATAAAACTCTAAAAATAGTTAAGGTTGATTCTGTAATCTCAGATTTTCCCACGATTTTGTTTGTCAATAACCCTTCGTAAATTTTTTTTTAATTTTAATTTTTTTTATTTATTTATTTTTTTTTTATCGAGCCAAGTTTCGAATCCATGATGGGCTCGTAACTAACCCTTAGTAAATTTATTAATATGAATTTTCTTCGCAAGTTTTCGGACATGAACTGTACATTAATCCTTCAAAGCGAACTTCCTCGTAAGTGATATAAAATATTAATTTTCAATCCAAATTCTCAGTTAAATTAAAATCCCTTAAATAACCACTTAATAAATTATTTAATGTGTATTTCCCTCACGAGTTATTTAAAAAAAGCGAAAAAAAATTTAAAGCAAATTTTCCATATATATATATTTATATAATGTTAAACCAAAATTCCTAAGAAACACGAGTTCGAATTAAACTTACACACGCAGCAAGGGGGTTCCCCCGTCCATGTTGTATTCGGCTGACACGTCATTGACTGGAAAGTGGTGGGGTGGGTCACGTGGGCGGGGTTATCACAGGTCACCCGACATTCGGAGTTAACGTTCAGTCCATCCGAACAAACTGCTTCGCCTCCTTTTACCTCGAACTCGGGGCATGTCAATACTGCAAAACATAGTTGTTTCATGGTTAGGATTTTACGGTTAGGCTGCGGTTCCGTCTGGTTTCGATCGAGCAACCTTTAAGCTGACAGACGATGCTCTTACCGACTGGGCTAATTAGCCCAATGCCCCTTCTTAAACCGGAATACCACGTGAATATCTGAATATTTACTGGGGACAGGCAGTTTTTTCTGGAATTTTCTAAACTTAACCTGGGGCAAACAAGAAGAAAGGCAATATTCAAAAGTGGAACAGCATGCCCACAGTCGAGACAGCATGCCCACAGTCGAGACAGATACTCACACTCGCAAACTGGCAATGGTTCTGACCATTCCTCATTGTCCAAACACATGATGGAGAGTCTGTCCGGCGGAGAGACAACATATCCGACCCCGCACTCAAAGAAACAGTCGCTTCCCACCAGGTTATCGTTCGTACAATCCCACACCAGACCGCCTTCAGGTCCAGAAAATAGCGCTGGGCATTTCTTCTCTGTTGTAAAAGTTTAGGCTAGGATTATTTTTTTCAATTTTATTTGGTTTATTTTTAACTTTTTTTACTCACAGAGCAGCACCATTTAAAGGTTTTTTTTACAAATGTTAAATTAGACGGTTTTCTGCAGTTCCATATAACTTAAAATGCGAAAATTAGATTAAAGCAAATTCAACTGATCAGATGAGAAAAAAAAGATTTTTACTTTACAGTGACATTGTGCCTAACAGTATCTTAACTTAAACCCTTAAATAAAGTTGTTCTAATATAAATGTCCGTTTCATGAACCTCCAAATTTTGACTCTGGGTGGTTATTAAAGATTGCTGATTGCGCGTTTGATGTTTTGAAACTGTGTGAAAATAAGACTTGGGGATAAAATTATCTGATCGCATGTTGCAAAATCGTAGCAACCAATTAGTAACTGTGCAGTGGTAATTTACGAAGGTGTGTTCGAATAGATAAAGGTGATGTTTAAATATAATGCTCATGTTTATGACTGTGGGTGGTATAACAACAATACCTGACCGATTAAATTTGTCCGATCGATTAGCTAACAAACTCTTATTATTAATGTTAAGTGCAACGGCCCGTTTTCGACCACAGTAAACCTTAAGCACAGAAATATTTTCAACTATTCTATTTATACTCAATTACTACACACACTCATCTAATCGAGCTTACGAGAGTATCGCCAGCAACTAGTTCGTATAATACTTTAATTTTTTATTCTTATTTCCATTTAATTCATATCCTTAATAGCACTTGGTTTATTAAAATCCCACGAACATATTATTATTTTTGTTTTCAAAGTTTGAATCAAAATTTGACCTTTATTTATTTTATCTTGCTGTATAATGACCCATAAATTTTAACAAAATTCTTATATGAAAAAAAAACGGGTGCCTCTAAATACTGCAGGACCGCTTGGACCGCTTGGAGCGCTTGGATCGCTTGGATCACTTAGATTGCTATGGAAAGTAATTCTAACCCTGTCCCAAACACTAATCTCAACCCCAGAACTAACTTTAACCCCAACCCTAACATTAATATCCCGGCTTTTGTAATTACGAATTATAGTAAGCGATCCAAGCGCTCGAAGCGATTTAAGCGCTTCATGCGCTCCAAGCGCTCCAAGCGGTCCTGTAGTATTTAGAGATACCGCAAAATGCGCTCCAAGCGGTCCAAGCGGTCCTGTAGTATTTAGAGGTACCGAAAAAAAACAGCATAAAAACTTACGGACGCAGGTTGGGGAATCCCCGAACCAGAAAGCGCCGGTCGCACCCCCTTCAATACAATCGTACGTCGGGGAGTCAAAGACGGACTGGAGCTTGAAACCAGACAAACAGGTGAAATTGCAACTGGAACCGATGTTGACTCCGTCACTGCATAACGTCACTCGGTTTGGTTCTTCATCAAATATTGGGCAGGTAGGGCCTTCTCGATCTGTAGATATTTATATTTTTTAGTATGGGGCATGAGGTTTGAACCCATGATGTTTGAACCCTCGTTCCTTAGACCATTCGTCGATACGGTCAGTTTGTCGTGTTAAACACTCGATAGGTATATCTGTCCCCATTTTCATTTTTACCAGGTCTAGCTTCGAACCCATGATCACTGTATCTTTCATTAGCTTTGTTAATAAAGGTCGGTTTCGATCCCATGATCAGTGGATCCTTTAGTTTAGTTGATTTGTGTAACCAGGGTTGGTTTTAAACCTAAGATCGCTGTGTCCTACAAAAGTTTCAATTCTAACCTATATTTAAAAAGAAAACAGCCCTCCACCCTTTTGTTTAAAATACCCGCTATTTAGATTATTTTATGCCCCATAAAGTTTTCTCCCCAAGAAATAAAAAAAGACAAGAATAATTAAAAGTCCTAATTCTATCCTAGGCTATATTTAAATGCACAACAACCCCTTTAAACTGGCCCCCCTTTAGATTATTTACGCCCTTAATGCTCCCTCCACAATAAATAAAAAGACAACAATAATCTTTCACCTTCCAACGGAGCTGGACCATCGATCCATTTCGCGATTCCATTCTCTTCCATACATTTCTTGGTGAAGCTGCGTCCTATCTCATGAGTCTTGTATGTGCACAAAGAGTTGAGCATGAAACCGTGTGTGCATACCAGCTCGCCCGAGTACAACGCTTCGTTCAGTGTCCGACACTTCAGTTCGACGACTGCAGATACAAAACAAAGCTTATTGATGGTTAGACAGGAGGCTTAAACGCAATACCCGCACTGTTAACAGATCGTCAGTGGTATCAGGTTTTCGGGCACAATTAAACAATGTACAACTTATCCCAAAAAAATGTGTAGTGATATACGAAACGCTACGTATTTTAAATTTAAAATAAGGGGGAAACGTGTAAATGACAATTGTTTTAAAACGTCATGGTTTTACATCCGTTAAGAAAAGCTGGGAAACATTTTCCCCAGTATTAAAGAGTCGGAAATAAAGAAAATCACAACTAAAAAAACAGGAAAAAAGGAAAACCCAACAGTTTTTAAAACCAAAAAAAATTTAGAAAAGGATATAAAAATGAACTTACTGGGCGCTGGTGGGGGGATTTCATCGCTCACAGGGATTGGTGTCGTCACTGGTATCTTGTTATCCCAACATCCAATCAAGTTGTCGTCGTTGTTACACGCATCACCCTTGCAGCAACAGAAGCATAACGAATTCTTCTGGTCTTCCCTGCAGTTGGTGGGGTTCTGGGGGTAAACTTGGTGTAAAACAGGAACGATTTTTTTTCACTGTATTTGAGAACCCCCGATGGTTCAGTATAGGATATTCATGTTTATCCCCGTTAATGTTTTATTTACTAAAGAAAGTTTTGAGAGCGCGATGGGTTAATCACTTAGAGCTATTTTGTTTATAATTTTGTATATAAATCGGTCTCGCAAACCATTCGATTGATACAATAAGCCTGCCGCAAGGTATCTCTATCTGTCCGGTTGAAAAGCTCGTCAGGTTATCAGTATATGAAGGTCGTGGGATCGAAGCCAGTCAATAGTTAGCCAACTGTTGGCTTAGGCAAGATGGATATTGCTTGAACCCAGTGGGTTATTGGATTAAACAAACCAAAGCCAACATATGTCATCTGCTATACGCCACGTAAGATCTGGTTACACGATCTTTAGCATAAGGTATCCGGAAGATTGTCGATATTATAACAACGTACCCTTGAACATCGTAATCCTTTTCCTAGCATATAGAAAAAACATATGTATCGAAGAGTCGTACCTGTTTTAAGTTGTTCTGGCATGCGAGATCTTGCTTACACTTCTTGGTGATTATCATTCTGTCTGGTCGCCAGTAATCATGGAAACGAAGCACAGTTTGGCACGATTTCTATAAAAAAGTAATAAATTTTAATACTGGTGTGTAGTGTGGGGAGAGAAAACATATGAATCCAAGAATACAAGTCTTAAAAGGTTCAAGTTTGCTAGTTATCCTAAATCTATATGTACTGAAGTATATGTATAAAGGGGTTACTAATAACATTATATGTGGAATTGTCGTAACAATATTTCTGTATGTTTTTAAAATAGGAACATGGTTAGGCTAGGAAGATTCGACCATAATCGTGAATGAATCCATTAAATACATATTTTACTCACAAGCTAACCCACTAAAACCATTGTAGAAAACGTCAATACAGATTTATGTACGATCCGGTGATAACCAAATATAATATCCTGAATTCGGATTCGTCTTATGAGTTTTCGAAAAAAGAATTTCATCGATGACTAGATTCAGACAAAGTAATCGTTACCTCATTTGAACGACACCTGTTCAGCTTTCCATTGAGAAGACAGTCAGCTGTTGATTGCTCCGATTCGCATTCGTAGCACAGTATTGCTGTAATAAAACATTTCAAAAGATTTTCACATATATTTTACAAGTTTCAACGGTATATTTGTACATAAATCAACCTTGAAAAGCAAACAACCCGATATATAAACTTTTAACGTCTCCCTATGTGTTTGTTTATTAATAAGATTTTATAATATATTTCATATGGATTCTAATTGATTTAACTATTTTATTCATATGGATTCAAATTTACCTAATTTTTTTATTAATATGGATTCAAAATTTTTTAACACTTTTTCGTACAATATTTACAAAATAGAGTGACCACGAATAAGTGAGCCACCTTGTAGTACGAAGAGGTGAGCCACGATGTAATTACCTGAGGAGTACTTTAACGCCAGCAACAGAAACAGAGCAATCGATAAACTCTTCATTTTGACTACGATTTGTTCGCTATTGAATTTAATTCCTAGCAAAGTCAACCTGTATAAAAAGTTCAATTTTAAACCCATGATGGGCTCGTCACCAAAACCGCATTATATATATATATATATATATATATATATATATATATAATATTTGGCGACGTTTATATTTCGGTCGCAGAATCGTGCCACACAACCGTTTTTTTATTGTTTAAGTTTCGAACCCATGATGCCCTCGTCACCAAAGCCGTTTTTATATTCGTTAGATGAATCGACGCGTTAACCATTCGTCTAGACAACCGTTCTCGAAAGGGTTAACCAAACCGCTACAGTGCCCTACCTCAGTAAGCGCGCCACCTAACCATCGGCGCTACATTTCCCAAACCCCATACGTTTCCCACATACAAGGATCATCACCAGTAACCCACCGTACGCATTAGCGCATCAATATACCTGGACAAGCGCACCAACTACTTAGAGCGCCGGATGACTTCCAAGGCAGAACCCGATCTGCTTGGAACATTATCCGAATGTGGTGAGTACGCAGTCTAGTAGTGCTTATATATCCTTAATCTCGCCCGTGTCTGAACCCTACTTCTCTCTTCTTGCAGATCTAGCTTGATCTCACGGCCTGACCTTGAGCAATTTAATGCATGCTATTGAAAAACAAGCTTCATTAAAAAGCCTAAATTAAACGAGTGCTCCGACGATTTCTGTGATTAACCTCTGACCTGTCTCTCCCCCGGGGAAAGAGAGAATTTTCGCTTTTTTTCCTGAATCCTAAATTTTTGCATTTTTTGAATCCCAAAATAGCCCTAGTTGGTGTATAGTCATAATCCCAAATTAAGTTTGTCGAATAAGGCTTATTCCGATTTGAGCCCACGATTGTATCAGGGTAACATGTTTTAGAAGCACATTGGGTAAACTACGTATCGCAAACCCACGCTTTTTGCAATAAGCATAATTTGTCAAATCGGATCGGAAGCATCAAAATCCGTTTCCGTCTATTTTTATCGCTAGAAATCCCAAAGATCAAAGTTGATTTAAAAAAATCGTTTTATGATGATTTCGAATCGGCTTAAAAAAGTCATGTAACACTTACGACCCGGAAATCTTTTTGATTACAATGTTTTAGAGCACCTACGAATGTTTAAATAACACGTGAAAAATTGACCTAATTACAAAAGACACGTCCATAAGTGCCTACGCAATATTACTCAAAATATATGTAAGTCTAAATTTAGGTTAAAATACCGAAACATTGACCCAATTTAGTGCAATACTTTGCAGACTTAACCTAAATTGGCCCTTTAGTTAGATTAAACAAAACTTTTAGATTAGCTTTAACAAAACTTGGATAAATTTTTTGATCTATTTTAATTTATTTATTGTTTTACTTTTTCAGACCAAGTTTTGAACGACAAAACGCCTCATCAGTGCGTTTTTAAATGGAATTTTATTTACACATCGGCCATGCCAACCTTTCGCCCATTCAAATTTCTGGTCTATTTAAACTGAGAAAACAACTTTACAAGCGCAATATTTTTTCTCAACAATTCCAATGTTCTTTTCTTCAAACTATAACATTAATCCGGTGATTTAAAGTTTGATTCAAATTTCCTCAAAACTATTAATCTAAACTGCATGTCTATGCTTAATGGAGTATCTGGGTGTAAGCTTTACTTGTAACGTTGTCTGTCCATTCACTTCAATTCTCATGGTCAAAATACACGACCTTGAACTACCTTGCCCTCGACCGGCACGCGATCGCCGTCTCTTTTTGTGACGTCATAGTAGCACGTGACTTTGTTTGCAAGTGTGCGATCGCGTGCGTAGCGCTTTTCGATGTTTACGTCATAAACGCTATTGTTACAGTGGAAGGTATGCTGTTATTAACGGCGACAGTAGGAATTTCAGGCGGTGTGATTTGAAAATAACATGGTGCTAATAACTAATTTGTATTTTATTTACTACAGATACGGACAAAA
The DNA here is from genome assembly GCA_000149265.1 of Ciona savignyi. Classification (NCBI taxonomy): domain Eukaryota; kingdom Metazoa; phylum Chordata; class Ascidiacea; order Phlebobranchia; family Cionidae; genus Ciona; species Ciona savignyi. The sequence continues at coordinate 443,542 of CH001964.1, forward strand.
CACTGTATTAATTAACTAACCCTAGCATTTTGATTAGCGTTGCAATTAGGTTTTAATGAGTATTGAATTAATTGATAATGGTATTGCGTTACATTCTGACTTTTAGACGGCCTTTGTACAAAAAACTTTATAAGCGCGCCGCGTGTCAACCTACACGATATTTCCAAAACCTCGTTCATTAACATTTTAACACATGTCAACTTTGATAAGCGCGCCAACTGCGCTAACTAAACCTGTCCAGATAACCAGCAATGCAAATGTTGCATTGACCGGACACCTGTGGTTTATATAGCGACGAGTTAGACAGTTTTATTGCCGGTATTTAAGAATAATGTGGCTGGATGTTTAGCCGGTTTTAATCGGACGACGTTTATTGCCATGGCGAATTTAATATCAATCTCATCATTTCTTAACGCAGTCTAGTCTCGCGTCTAGTCAACGCGGTCTTTTTCATTATGACCTCGTAAGTCTGAGTTCGTTAATTGGCTCTCCGACGCCAAAAACAACAATCGACTAGAGTCCTACCGGTTAGTCTGGTGGTTTAGTGCGACACCTTTCAACTGAAAGGTTGCAGATTCGAAACTGATCGCTAGCTAGTCGGTTGTGTCCTTAGGAAAGGCACTTAATGGACATTGCCCGAACCCAACGGATTAATGGTTTCTACCAAATTGAAGGAACGTGTGAATCATATACAACACACTACAATAGCTTCGGTAACCCCACGGTGGGCGCGAGGTGATCTGACGATTGCCGTGTGTTAACCCCATTGGTTTTCCCATTCACGGGGATAGACATGAATACCCTATCCTATTCTATACTAGAGAGTGCCAACCACTTGTTAACCACTGTTACTTTAAAAACTCTTCTTGAGTGTACGCTATATTTTTTATATATTAATCTACAACTTTCATTTTAATTTTAAATGAACATTACTTCTCGAAAATCGTCTAGAAAAAAATCATATATTTTTTGGGTCCGTCGCGTATTTCCTTGCAACAATTAATATAAATTTGTTACTTTAATTTCAAATCATAATAGTTTCGCTACAAAGTATTTACCTCGATTTCCGCATGCTCTTCCTTTTTAAATTTAGCGCAAATGAGATTGATCACCAGTTTAAGTTGAATTACATTTGTGGGGATTTCCCAAATATAGGTTAAAGGTAAGTACATAGTCATCTTTTTGGTTCGGATTTTTATTCTCTATGTGAATATTTTGAAATTAAGTGGCCAGCTCAGTTATACGCTCAATAATAGTGATTTTATGCCTGCTTATGCTTATTCTATTTGGGGGTTTTCCCTGGGTTATTTTTTACTAACATTGTGTTTTTCTGATTTAAGTTACATATATTTAACTTTATTAGAAATTTTAAGCAAATATTACCTTCCAATCCAAAAATATGGCCGATAAGGACAAAAGTGTTAAAAAAAGCCTCTATTTTTATATCGCGGGGCATGTCAGTTAGGATTCCTGAACGTTTCAGATGGCGTATAACCAATTAAGACCTCTGTGCGCGGGCGGATGAGACGGGTGGTACCATCCATAAGGCATTATTTTTAAACGAGTGTTTTGCTGAGTAATAATGGTGGTGATTTCACAATGTTTGTTTGGTTGGAAGTAGCATGTCCGTCCGTCCCGTTGGTCTAACGGTCATGTGCGTCGCCTTTCAATCGAAAGGTTGCTGTTGGGAAACTGGTCGCTAGCTAGTCGTTTGTGTCCTTGGTCAAGGCACTTTACGGACATTGCCTGAACCCAGCGGATTAATGGGTACTACCAAATTAAAGGAACACGTCTATCATATACAACACACTGCAATAGCTCCGGTAACCCGACGATGGGCGCGAGGTGATCTGACGATTGCCCGTGTGTTAACCCCCTTGGTTTTCCCATTCACGGGGATAAAGATGAATATCATATCCTATCCATGTGCTATAGGCGCCGGCATTCTCGAGTTTTGTAATAGTAGAGCAGTGTCTTTTTGAAATAAAGGTGTTAATTGTACATCTGCTAGCTGTTTTGTTAGGAAAAAGTTGCCGTTGTACGAAAGGGTATGGGCTCAAAATGTTTAAGTGCTATTTTGGAGGGTTTTGAGTTTAGGTTGCAGGTCCAAACTTCATTTTTAAATTGTGAAAAAATCTAAGACTTTCTATGTCAAGATTTTTAAGTGGCAGCTGTTTTTATGAGGTCACTTTGCATTGGACAGATAGGGAGAATAATTAGTTGAACGTCTCCTTCAACCTGATTCGATGACGCTTTCTACCTAATGACCTGGCGACCGGACAAGCCTTTCGCGAAAGTGGCGTAGCAAAGAGGAAACAAAATCGAAAAAACGTAAAATTAGAACATGTCTACTTTGTGATAAAAACCTATATAACTTGTGATTGTCAACCATGTTTTTAACCAACACTGTATGTAAAACAAATTACGCATTATAGAATTCACAATTTGTATTTCGTTTGTTTCTGCAAGCATAAATGCATCGGTCTCGAAGATAACAAACCGATCTTGTAATCCATGTTTATTACACAGTATATATTCTTGCCGAATACATGCATGTCAGGACCATGTTACCTGACATTCCAAAGAGTTTCAACCCTTGTGTTAAAGTTTTGTTTCTGCAAGCATAAACTGATGGGTTCCTAAGTTACCAAACCAAAGTTATTCTCCATGTGAAGTTTAAAAAAAATATATTCAGGTTAGATTTTTATATCTACAACTGAATGTCTAATATTTTCAGCATAAAAGCGGGGTAAAAACTATCCCGATTATCATTTTTAAGATTACGTGGAGTTGTGGGATGACTGGAAGATAGTCCTTTGGGCATTTCCAACAATTTGGATAAAAAGAACATTTCCATCTTACATTTCCTAAACTTTCAAACTGATTTTAAATGCCCTTAAGTCTAAATACCCGTTAAATAGCCCGGAAAATTTTGCAACAAAAATATTTTATTTAAAACTATTTATTGACGAACAAACTGTCTGAATTGTGGTCTGAATTGGAACACCTTGACAAGTACTGTGCTCGATAGAAGCTACTTCCTGGAAAAAAGTTCGATTTTGTTTTTCACGACTAATTCCCTTTATAGGTATATTCCCCAAAATGTCGAATTTTGCATATTGATAGAGTGTAATCTAACAATTTAAACTTGTGTAGGATATAACAGTGCGACATAGCATACCGCAATCAAGATTCAGGGACCAATCTTATTGTTTGGGGTACTTAAATAGGTATTTTGTTATTTCCATGTATCGACATGGTTTAACGAAGTCATGTTTTATTAAATCTAATCTAAATTGTAACTTTCTGTCAAGCGCAATGCTCAAAAAAACTAAATTATTGGGAAATATAATCGATATTGTTGTAGTCAAGTTAAAAATCCCTGGTTAAACCTTAAAGATAAGTTTGGGAACCAGTTTTTATGGTTAGTTGACAAGCGACTATCATAGAATTGGTAAATGCTGTATTGCCGTAAATGGAAAAACCCAAACGTGGTGCGGCCGTGTACCCAAATGGTTAACACAACCGATATGTATTCCGACTTACATAAAATAGCGGCCTTGGAAACGAGCTCATCATGGGTTGGAAACTTAACCCAAACGGGTTTACAATTCGGCAAACCCTACATTACCTGGTTGAGTACCACACGGTTGTCTGCATTATTTAAGTGTGGTGGTTGTTTACTACTAATATATTTCTATAGCTTTGTTCAACACAATAACCCATTGGTTTCAAACGACTTAAGTTTTATGGCTAATGACACAATCGATTAGCAAAAGAATAGTTTTGATCCAACAGCAACCTTTGGGTTGGCGGTTCAACACACTATTGCTAACTATTTTGTCGAACGAGTAATATTTTTTTCAACTTTGTATGCGGAACGACTGATAATATTATATGATATTTAGACTATGTTTGTCCCCGGGAATGGGTAAACCAAGGGTTTAACAAACGGGCAATAACCAAATCACCTCGTGTATGGTTAAGAAGTTGTTTACCTAGGGACACAACCGACTAGCTAGTGACTAGTTTCAAAGTTGCATATCTATTTTAAAGGTCAAGACGATTTTTAGAAGAACTCTTACTCAAAGTGAGGCTACGCAGCTATTTTATTGCATATTCGATATGGAGACAGATTGATAATTTAAACATAATTTTATGTGAAAATTTGTTCGATTTTTTGGAACTTTAAGCCTGCCATATATTATGCTAAATTTTATACCAAAAAAACGGTCCACATAAAACAACTATACCACACGTAAGCTATTCTTAAATCTCTCGATCAAAACAATATTGATAAATAAAAAAAGTAACATAAACCCACACTTATTTTTCCAGTATTAAACAATAACAATCCAAGGGGTTCACCCCAATATAAAGCGAATCCAAGGTTCCAGCATAGACATTCGATTACTTCCATTATACCCTTACTCGCAGTATCTATGTATATATATTTTGTGTTTATGTTTATCCCCGTTAGTGGGAAAACCTGGTGGGTTAACACACGAGCAATCTTAAGATCACCTCGCGCTCACCGTCGGGTTAACGGAGATATTGCAGTGTGTTGTGTATGATTAGGATGATCCTCCAATTTAGTAAAACCCATTAATCCGCTGGGTTAACGCAAAGTAAGTGCCTTGTTCAAGGGCACGACCTTCCAGCTAGTGACCAGTTTTGAATCTGCAACCATTCGATTGAAAGGCGACGCCTTAACCAACCACACTAATCAGTTTTTATTAAGATGACACGATTTTAAATGATCCACATCATTGACTTCGCTTAAATCCATTAGAGTAAAGTAAGGCGAGTTTATTCACCGCATTTGCAACCAGTTTGCAGCGTCTGCCAAAGGGGTGCAGTATCGAAACCAACTACGGGCTTTTCGGTGGTGTCCTTGTGCGTTGAATTAATTATTTATAATAAAGAGTAGCAATGCCTTAATTATATTGAACACACGAACCAATTAGCTTGGTGGGTTAGTGCGTCGCCTTTCAGACGAAGGTTGCGGGTTCGAAACTGGTCAAGAGCTAGTTGGCTGTGTCCTTGGTCAAGGCACTTAACGGAAATTGCCTGAACCCAGCTGACTAATAGGTTCTACCAAATTAAACTAATGGGTTTCTACCAAAATTAAAGGAACGTCTAAATTATACAAAACATGCTGCAATAGCTCTGGTAACGGACGGTGGGCACGACGTTATCTAACTATTGGCCGTGTATTAACCCATTCCCCTTCACTATCCCAAGAAAACATTGGTAAATCCTGTAACACACGGTTCACCTAAGGACTGACTTAGATGTAGTGTATATTACAATTAAAATACATCAAAGTCTAGTTAATAACACACTCATGAAGAAAGCACGATTTTTTTTCACTTATCTATTTAAGGTAAAGTTTTAATACAAAAGCACGATGTAGTCTGATCACAAATAACGTATTTGTTATAAAAACTTTACCACAAAAAAATAATAGAAATAGTTAAGCACATGGCTACCACCACCATTTGTAAAAAAGAAACATTTCGAACGATACCCTATATGTTAAAATATACATTTGTTTTTAAAGGAAGTCACAAATACTGTAGTTTGTTTTTTTTATCTGTGTATTGGCGAGGATGTGTTTAAAAAGCTAAGATCAGTGCGCAGGCGCAGAACCGTACCTTTAATTAGGGCAAGGGTCACCTGCAAACACGAAATTTAGATTTTCTCACCCGGTCGCCTTAAACCGCCTAAATGAACCAAAAACAAGTGCAAATCGACGCTGCAATTCAGAATTAACCTTTTAGTCAAACTGCCGGGCTTTGCATAGGTTCAGCTGGGTTCGGACTGCCGAAAATTAATCTCAGCCGGCATTATAACCGTATTTAGCCTGCGAACTTGCAATTTTGACAATGATTGTTGTTTTTGGCGTCGGAGAGCCTATTAACGAACTCAGACTTACGAGGTCATAATGAAAAAGACGGCGTTGACTAGACGCGAGACTAGACTGCGTTAAGAAATGATGAGATTGATATTAAATTCGCCATGGCAATAAACGTCGTCCGATTAAAACCGGCTAAAAATCCAGCCACATTATTCTTAAATACCGGCAATAAAACTGTCTATCTCGCCGCTATATAAACCACAGGTATCCGGTCAGTGCAACATTTTCATTGCTGGTTATCTGGACAGGTTTAGTTAGCGCAGATGTCTAGGTGGCGCGCTTATCAAGGTTGATATGTGTTAAAATGTTAATGAACGAGGTTTGAAAATGTTGCACAGGTTGACACGCGGCGTGCTTATCAAGGTTGATCTATATACAAAGGCCATCCAAAAGTCAAAATTGTTCTTTTCATATTAAGACGTTTTAGTATGTAACTCTATTCCATTATCAATTAATTCAATACTCATTAAAACCTAATTGCAACGCTAATCAAAATATCAGGGTTAGTTAATTAATATAGTGTTTTCGTTCGTATATGTAGTAGATAAGATACAAATTAATTATTAACACTCTGTTATTTTCAAATCACACCGCCTGAAATTTCCACTGTCGCCGTTAATAACAGCATACTTGAGCGAGTAACAATAGCGTTTATGACGTAAACATCGAAAAGCGATACGCACGCGATCGCACACTTGCAAACAAAGTCACGTGCTACTATGACGTCACAAAAAGAGGCGGCGATCGTGTGCCGGTCGAGGGCAAGATAGTTCAAGGTCGTGTATTTTGACCATGAGAATTGAAGTGAATGGACAGACAACGTTACAAGTAAAACTTACGCTCAGATGCTCCATTAAGCATAGACATGCAGTTTAGATAAACAGTTTTGAGGAAATTTAAATCGAACTTTAAATCATCGGGTTAATGTTATAGTTTGAAGAAGAGAACATTGGAATTGTTAAGAAAAAATATTGCGCTTGTAAAGTTGTTTTCTCAGTTTAAATAGACCAGAAATTTGAATGGGCGAAAGGTTGGCATGGCCGATGTGTAAATAAAATTCCATTTAAAAACGCACTGATGAGGCGTTTTGTCGTTCAAAACTTGGTCTGAAAAAGTAAAACAATAAATAAATTAAAATCGACAAAAAAATTTATCCAAGTTTTGTTAAAGCTAATCTAAAAGTTTTGTTTAATCTAACTAAAGCGCCAATTTAGGTTAAGTCTGCAAAGTATTGCACTAAATTGGGTCAATGTTTCGGTATTTTAACCTAAATTTAGACTTACATATATTTTAAGTAATGGCGCGTAGGCACTTATGGACTTGTCATTTGTAATAAGGTCAATATTTCGTGTTATTTAAACATTCGTAGGTGCTTAAAAACATTGTAATCAAAAAGAGTTCCGGGTCATAAGTGTTACATGACTTTTTTAAGCCGACTTGGGATCATCATTAAGCGATTTTTAAAAATTGACTTTGATCTTTGGGATTTCTAGCGATAAAAATAAACGTAAACGGATTTCGACACTTTTGACAAATTATGCTAATTGCGAAAAGCGTGGGTTCGCTATACGTAGTTTACCCAATGTGCTTGTAAAACATGTTACCCGGATACAATCGTGGGCTCAAATCGGGATAAGCCTCATTCGACAAACTGGATTTGGGATTATGACCATATACACCAATTTGGGATATTTTGGGATTCAAAAAATGCAAAAATTTAGGATTCAAGAAAAAAGCGAAATCTCTCTCTTTCCCCGGGGGAGAGACAGGTCAAAGGTTAATCACAGAAATCGTCGGAGCACTCGTTTAATTTAGGCTTTTTAATGAAGCTTGTTTTTCAATAGCATGCATTAAATTGCTCAAGGTCAGGCCGTGAGATCAAGCTAGATCTGCAAGAAGAAAGAGGTAGGGTTCAGACACGGACGAGATTAAGGATATATAAGCACTACTAGACTGCGTACTCATCACATTCGGATAATGTTCCAAACAGATGGGGTTCTGTTTTGGAAGTCATCCGGCGCTCTAAGTAGTTGGTGCGCTTGTCGAGGTATATTGATGCGCTAATACGTACGGTGGGTTACTCGTGCTGATCGTTGTATGTGGGAAACGTAGGGGTTTGGGTTTTGGGAAATTCAACGCCGTGGTCAGGTGGCGCGCTTACTGAGGTATAGGGCAATATAGCGGGTTGGTTAACCCTTTCGAGAACGATTGTCTAGACGAATGGTTAACCGATTCATCTACGAATTGTATATGAAAACGGCCTTAGTGACGAGTCCATTATGGGTTCCAAACTTTGTGCGGTAAAAATGTACGGTCGTGTGGACCGGTTGTATAACCGAAGGGGTAAAGCTACCGAATCATATACCTATTTATATATGAAACGGTCATTATAGGTCTAAAATTGAACCATTCTATTCAGGTTGACTTTGCTAGGAATTAAATTCAATAGCGAACAAATCGTAGTCAAAATGAAGAGTTTATCAATTGCCCTGTTTCTGTTGCTGGCGTTAAAGTACTCCTCAGGTAATTGTATCGTGGCTCACCTCTTCGAATTACATCGTGGCTCACATATTCGTGGTCACTGTATTTTTTAAATGTCGTACGAAAAAAGTAAATAAATTTAAATCCATATGAATTTTATTTAATGAAATCTTAATAATTAACAAACACATAAGGGGACGTTAAAAATTAATATATCGGGTTGTTTGCTTTTCAAGGTTGATTTATGTACAAATATATATCGTTGAAACTTGTAAAATATATGTGAAAATCGTCTGAAATGTTTTATTACAGCAATACTGTGCTATGAATGCGAATCGGAGAAATCAACAGCTGACTGTCTTCTTAATGGAAAGCTGAACAGGTGTCGTTCAAATGAGGTAACGATTACTTTGTCTGAATCTAGTCATCGATGAAATTCTTTTTTCGAAAACTCATAAGACGAATCCGAATTCAGGAAATTATCTTTGGTTATCATCGGATAACTCGTACATAAATCTGTAATGACGGGTTTCTACACGGTTATAGTGGGTTAACTTGTGAGTAAATTACGCATTGAAGGATTCTTTCACGATTATAGTCGAATCTTCCCAGCCTATTTTAAAAACATACAGAAATATCGCTACGACAATAACCATATAATCCTTTTATTGGCCCCTCATTTACTTTAGTAAAGGATATAGATTAAGGATAACTAGCAAACTTGAACCTTTTAATACTTATATTTCTGGATTTATATGTTTCCTCCGTCACACTTCACACCAGTATTAAGCAAAATTAACACTTTATTACAGAAATCGTGCCAAACTGTGCTTCGCTTCCATGATTACTGGCGACCAGACAGAATGATTATCACCAAGAAGTGTAAGCAAGATCTCGCATGCCAGAACAACTTAAAACAGGTACGACTGATCGATACATATGTTTATTTTTATGATAGGATACCTCGACGGTACTGTATTAACGTGTTATAATACATTCTTTCGGATACTGTATGCTGTATACTAAAGATCGGGTAACCAGGGCTTACGAGGCGTATAGCAGATAAAAAAAGATGTTGCGCTTGGGTTGTTTAATCCAATAATCCACTGGGTTCGGGCAACTTCCATCTTGCCTAAGCCAACAGTTGCCTAACTATTGACTGGTTTCGATCCCACGACCTTCCTACTGATAACCTGACGAGCTTTTCAACCGGACAAATAGATGGATACCTTGCGGCGGGCTTATTGTATCAATCGAATGGTTTGCGAGACCGATTTATATACAAAATTATAAACAAAATAGCTCTAAGTGATTAACCCATCGCGCTCTCGAAACTTTTTTAGTAAATAAAACATTAACGGGGATAAACATGAATATATCCTATCCTGAACCATCGGGGTTCTCAAATACAGTAAAAAATAAATCGTTCCTGTTTTACACCAAGTTTACCCCCAGAACCCCACCAACTGCAGGGAAGACCAGAAGAATTCGTTATGTTTCTGTTGCTGCAAGGGTGATGCGTGTAACAACGACGACAACTTGATTGGATGCTGGGAGAACAAGATACCGGTGACGACACCAATCCCTGTGAGCGATGAAATCCCCCCACCAGCACCTAGTAAGTTGCTTCTTTAAATCCTTTTTTAAACGATGCGCTTTAACGACTGTTCGCGTATTTTCTGGTATTTAACCGTTAATTTTTTCCCACTATTTAATACTGAGTTTCCGTATTATTATTTCTCTAAGAGATAGGGCATCCAGAATACTTTGCTTAATGGCAAAATATATATCCATGGTCGGCAAAGAGAGCAAAAGTTTTTATTACAACGATTTTTTGGGTATAAGTTGTACAATGTTTAATTATTTCCAATGTTTAATTAGTTGTACAGTGTTTATTCAATTTAAAATTATAAACCTGATACCACTGACAATCTGTCAGCATTGCTGGCGTGTTGCGTTTGAACCTCCAGTCTGACCCTCTAATAAAGCTTTGTTTTGTATCTGCAGTTGTCGAACTGAAGTGTCGGACACTGAACGAAGCGTTGTACTCGGGCGAGCTCGTATGCACACACGGTTTCATGCTCAACTCTTTGTGCACATACAAGACTCATGAGATAGGAGGTAGCTTCACCAAGAAATGTATGGAAGAGAATGGAATCGCGAAATGGATTGATGGTCCAGCTCCGTTGGAAGGTGAAAATTTTTGTTGTCTTTTTTTTTATTTCCTGGCAGGAATTTTCAAGGGTAGTAAAATAATCTAAATAGCGGGGGTAGTTTAAAAAAAGGGTGGAGGGCTGCTTTCGTTTTAAATATGGGTTGGAATTGAAACTTATGTAGGACACAGCGATCTTAGGTTTAAAACCAACCCTGGTTACACAAACCGACTAAAGCAGGGGTCTTTAACTTGGGGGGCGCCCCCCCCTCAAAGGGGGCGCGACTGAAAAAGTTTAAGAACCACTGGGCTAAAGGATCCACTGATCATGGGTTGAAACCATGCAAAGTAATAACTGAATTGATGAAAGATACAGTAATCGTGGGTTTGAATCCAGACCTGGTAAAAATAAAACTGGAAACAGATATACTTATTTTTTTTTACCACAAGACATAAAGGGCAAAGACTGACCAACCAACGGCCATAAGATACAGTTTAGACGATTTGTCCAAGGAACAAGGGATCAAGCATCATGGGTTCAAACCTCTGCCCCATACTAAAAAATATAAATATCTACAGATCGAGGAGGCCCTGCCTGCCCTATATTTGATGAAGAACCAAACCGAGTGACGTTATGCAGCGACGGGGTCAACATTGGTTCTAGTTGCAATTTCACCTGTTTGTCTGGTTTCAAGCTCCAGTCCGTCTTTGACTCCCCGACGTACGATTGTATTGAAGGGGGTGCGACCGGCGCTTTCTGGTTCGGGGATTCCCCAACCTGCGTCGGTAAGTTTTTATGCTGTTTTTCATATCAGAATTCTGTTAAAATTTATAGGTCATTATACAGCAATCAAAAGGTCAAATTTTGATCCAAACTTTGAAAACAAAATTAAAATAATAATATGTGCATGTTATTTTTAGTAAACCAAGTGCTATTAGGGATATGAATTAAATGGAAATAAAAAAAAGATTATGCTATGAAATTCCACTATTACAAAATTTATAAATACAGTTAATTTAAACGTGCATACCTGAATAACTGTAATCCTATCTTATATACATAATTTGCATAATATATTATTTTTTATTTGGGATAAACATGAATATCCTATCCTAACTAATAAATTGTCAATAATCATTATTTGTTAATAATGCAATTAATTTTCCTGACTTTACTCGGATGCAAATTTCTAGGATTATCAATAACAAGCTAATAATCCGTTAAATACCTTCTATTGTATCATAAACAAACCATTCAGTTTTGTAAACAATGTTTGTAAACAAACAAGTACTGATTAAAGTATATTTATACGGACTATTTTTGGCGATACTCTAGTAAGCACGATTACATGTGTATATAGTAATTGAGGGAATACCGAATAAAATATGGAACAAAATTAAACCATTAATGTAAATTTAAAAAACTCACTATATTAAAAAATGGACATAAAGTGTAAATGAAGTAGAACTATAATCATAAAATATCTAAATTCTAAATGCTTTTGCAATTAACTAAGATAAGTTTTAGCTTACAACTGAAGTACTTTTAAACGCGGACGTACACTATTTATGGTCAACGATCATACCCAGAAAGGTTATGGTCGCCACTCAGACCATTTTAAGCGTTTGATTCTCTGTTTAGGGGAACTTCATTCGATTTAATGTCGTTAATTGTTTAAAACTCGTCAAACAGCAGTGAGGATGGTATATTCATGTAAATGGCAAAACGTAAGGGGCGTTAACACACGAATTAATTGGCTAAAATGGTAACGAACCAATGCACAAAGCTAATCGGATCAATTGTTGTTATCCCACCCTCAGTCATAAACATAAGCATTATATTTAAACACCACTATTATCCATTCTAACACCTTCGTAAATTACCACTGCACAGTTACTAATTGGTTGCTACGGTTTTGCAACATGCGATCAGATAATTTTATCCCCAAGTCTTATTTTCACACAGTTTCAAAACATTAAACGCGTAATCAGCGATAGCTAATAACCACTCAGAGAAATAATTTGAATGTAAATGTAACGGACATTTACGCCTGAATTAACTGTTGAACGATTTAGGATACTGTTATGCAAAATGACACCTTTCAGTGCAAACAAATTCTAGACCAAGTTCTTAATTTTTTTCCCCGAAATTTCTTGGAAATTTAAACTTCGCATTTAAAGCTATGAAACTTAAGAAAACGTCAAAAAATTGAGTTTTTTTTATTAAAAGAAAACAACTTTCATATTGTGCTGCTTTGAAAAATTTAAACAAAAATTACACGAAATAAAAGTAGAAAAACTAAACCTTTAAACTTTTATAACAGAGAAGAAATGCCCAGCGCTATTTTCTGGTCCTGAAGGCGGTCTTGTGTGGGATTGTACGAACGATAACCTGGTGGGAAGCGACTGTTTTTTCGAGTGCGGGGTCGGATATGCTGTCTCTCCGTCGGACAGGCTCTCCATCATGTGTTTGGACAATGAGGAATGGTCAGAACCATTGCCAGTTTGCGAGTGTGAGTATTTGTCTCGACTGTGGGCATGCTGTGTCGACTATGGGCATGCTGTACCTCTTTTGGATATTGTCTTCCTTCTTGTTTGGTTCAGTTTGAAAATTTCAGGAAAAACTGGGGGCACGCCGTATTCCGGTTTTCACGCAGTATTCTGATTAATTTAAGCAGTAGCATTCGGCTAATGAGCCCAGTCGTTGGAGCACCGTCTGTCAGCTTAAAGGTTGCTTGGTCGAAACCAGATGGAATCGTAGCATAATCATAAAACACTAACCATGGAAAAACTATGTTTCTGTAAAATCTATAAAATCCTATAATACCTATTTTTCTAGATAATCTATAAAAACATTTATCTATAAAATAACTATGTTTCTATAAAATCTATAAAAACCTATCCATGAAATAACTATTTTCATATAAAATCTATTAAACACAAACCCTGGAACAAATGTGTTTTCCAGTATTGACATGCCCCGAGTTCGAGGTAAAAGGAGGCGAAGCGGTTTGTTCGGATGGACTGAACGTTAACTCCGAATGTCGGGTGACCTGTGATAACCCCGCCCACGTGACCCACCCCACCACTTTCCAGTCAATGACGTGTCAGCCGAATACAACATGGACGGGGGAACCCCCTTGCTGCGTGTGTAAGTTTGGTTCGAACCTATGTTTCGTAGGAATTTAGGTTTAAAATTATATATAACTTCTGGAAAATTTGCTTTACAATTTTTTTTAACGATTTTTTTAAATAACTCGTGAGGAAAATACGTATTAAATAATTTATTAATGGTTATTTAAGTCGTTTTAACTTAACTGAAAATTTGGGTTGGAAATTTATATTTCATATCGCTTATATGAGGAAGTTCGCTTTAAAGAATTAATGTACAGTTCTTGTCCGAAAACTTGTGAAGGAAATACATATTAATAAATTTACGAACGTTATTGACAAAAAATCGTGAGAAAATCTGAGATTACAGAATCAACCATAAAATTTCAACTACTTTTAAAGTTTTGTATTTTGGGAAAGATTTTAACGAATTGATTTCATCCACAGTACCATGCCCACCTCACGTACCCATGGATATGGTCATTGTACTTGACGCCTCCAGCAGTGTAACCATTGAAAAGTGGGAAACTATCAAAGCTATCACTGTGCAACTTATCTTGTGAGTTCATGAATACATAGGTTATATATATTGGACTATTAAAATGACCGCCAATATGTAAAAGTTAATCATACCTAAGTACTAAGAATATAAAAGTTAACTGATCGACAACAACCACATAATTGATTAACTTTCTACTTGGTCGGAGCATTATAAAGCATCTTGGATGAATGACATGCCAGCTTGTAACCCAGGACCAATGTATTCCTCGAAAGAGAGGTCTATTTCTATATGTTATACAAAAGTCTGTGGCACTCGGCTACACAACAACTCAAAACACCACCGTTTTTTTATTTTTTTTTATTTTTTATGGATTCAAGTTTCGAACCCATGATGGGCTCGTCACTAGGGCCGTTTTTTTATAAGAGTCGGTATATGTATCGGTCGGGTTAACCATTCGGCCACACGACCGTGCCTGTAAAAACACCACCTTGTCCCTAGGAAAGGCACTTATTGAACACTACTCCCATCTAGCGGATTTAAAGTAAATTAGCAAACGGTGTAATACCAAATAAAAAAAATAGTTTAACAATTATGGAAAACGTGGTAAAATCGGTCTTTTAAAGATAATCGTGTTGTCACTTTACTATCAGAGATTAATAATAAGCATTCTAACTTATCCCTTTGTGTACTTTTAATATTGATCAAGCAACATAGCAGAGATATATACAATAAAACATACAGTGATATATTAAACATCTCCCTTTTTAACACATTCTTTTTCACAGAGAATTCCTTCGATCAAATTCCACAAGATTCGCTGTCTTCCGCTACAATTCGGTGCCGGACACGTCGACGCAGATCTTGTTAAACGACCACAATGCAGATGCAGCTGCGCTGTTAAACGCTGTCAGTTCAATTCCCTACGGCGGCACTGGTACGATTTTAATGTGTCTGAACTGTAGTTTTGCTTATTCGTTAAAGGAATAAGGAAGTAGTAAGGATATATTAAAAAGAAGCGGGGTTTAGAAAAAAAAACGGACAAAGACCTTTCATAGTTTAACCCCTATTAGTATAAATTTGTACACAAATCAACCTTTTTAAGCATACTAACCGTCAATTTGTCCAGTAATACTTTAACCACCCAATCAGAGGCACAGAACTTAAACACCACCCCTGCAGACACAATACTTAAACACCACCACGGCAGACACAATACTTAAACACCACTACCGCAGGTACAATGACAGGGGTTGCTCTCGGCCACGCCGCCGAAGTAGTGCTACACGAGGACAACGGGAACCGACCCAAAGCATCCGACATTGTGCTGCTGATGACAGATGGCCTACGTAACGCAGGAAGTGATGACATTAGACCGAATGCGCAGCTTCTGCATTCAATGGGTGCTACGGTGAGAATGATAATGTGTACGGACGTGTGGCCGAATGGTTATAACGAACGATACATATTAGAAATGTATACAAAAACGGACTTGGTGGCAAGCCAAGCGTGGGCTTGAACCTTGGCACGATAAACATAAAAAAAAAACAATGTGTGACAGAATCGCGCCCGTTTTAGATATCGGTTTCTCCTTAATAGGGTCTTAGTGACGAGCCCGTCATAGCTTTGAACCTTTTTTCGGTAAAATAAATAATAATGTCTGGCCGAATGGCCGAATGATTAAGTCAGGCGATTTATTTTACGAAATTGTACAAATTAAGCGGTGAGCTCATCATGAATTCGAAACTTACCCGGTTGTAAAAAAATATGTGTTTCAATTTCGGAAGACAGCCGAAGTGGGCACATTTTAGCGAAGGTTTGCACAACCGAAACTGTTCGCTATTGCTAGCAGGTTGTATGTTTGGGCAAGACACTTATCGGATATCGCCAATGCAATGGGTTCTACTAAAACTGAAAGAACATTTCAAATATACATACATCACACTACAATAGCTCAGTTAACTAACTTTGGGCTAGGGGTAATCTGACGATTGCCCGTGTGACAACTCTACCGAATTTTTTCAATCACTAGAACCCGTGTTGTATCTCTGTACTTCATTCATTTTCAGATGACCTAATAACACGATACATACAGGTGATGGCAGTTACGATTGATTCAGAGAAATCAGGAAGAAGATTTATGTTGAACGAATTGCTTTTCATGACCCAACATAACCAAGACCATGTTAGTGTCTGATAATACTTATATTCATCTGGAATATATTAAATGGTGTATGTATGTGATGTCGGTTTTAGTATTATAACCACTTGGTCTATTTTAAGAGGCGTTCAACTAATTATTCGCCCTATCTCTCCAATGTAAACTGACCCCACAAAAACAGCTGTCACTCAAAATCCTGACATAGGAAGTCTTAGATTTTTTCACAATATAAAAATTGAAGCTTGGATCTGCAACCTAAACTCAAGCCCTACAAAATTTTAAAATTTTACGCCCATACTCCTTCGAACATCGGATTTAGCTCCGAACCCAAGATCGATAAACCGTCTATTTTAATTTTGCAGTGTTTTAAAACCATTCTTACTCTACAAACTCTTCCCCATTAAATCAACACAACTTTGCAGATATTTACGCCGAATGGCTCAGGTGTTTTATCCACTGTGCAAGAAATTACGTCGATAATCGAGAACAGAGTCTGCCAAGATCTATGCAATAAATACTACTAACACGTTCCATACTGTTCCTATGTACTGTACTAACAATTCAACGTTATGTGGTGTGGGCTGTCAGCCGAAAGGTTGCGCGTTCAACGTCCACTAACTAACACGCTCTTGTATACAATATCGTATGACAATATACTACTGTGGTATAATCCTGGCTATATACGTAGCACAGTAACCCTAAAACAGGTGTGATTGTTAAACGTAACATTACGTAATGTTGTCTTTTATTTCACTTTTAGTTTTTTCACATTGCAAGTACGTGGAAAGCAAATAAACTGAATTTTCGAGATTTTATTGTTTCTGTTATATTGTACAAACAGTGGTATACAATTTGCAAGCATAAATACACACACGGTATACTTATGCGAGGTCATTTGACGATTGCCCGTGTGTTAACTCCTTGGTTTTTCCATTCACGGGATAAACATGAATATCCTATCCTAAAACAACTCTACGGAAGTTTCCCATCGAATACAAAATGCCCAGGATAATAATCAATCGTAACCAGACTTATCATAGCCCACCGACTAGTCTGCAGTCTAGACTGCTAGGTCGGCAAGTATGCCTTTGACCTTTCTTATCGATCGCTATTAAAAATTATCATTTGTGACGTCAGTTATGTACAATTTCCGCGGTAGAACCGCAAATTACTTTATGAATTTGCCTTATCTGAAACAGCATATTTTATTTAACACGCCCAATTTCATTATTTGGGTTTGGGAAACAATCATACATATGGTCGGTTGTAAAAAAATGTTATTTAAAATTAAAGTATTTAAGCTATGTTGGTAGAAACTACACGTTATCCCACTTCTTATGTAAGTAGGCCTACATGCTCGTTAAACTTTATTAAACTTGTATTGACCAAACATAAAAATTAACCGCAACTTTATGATTTCATTTCATAGTTCTAGCTAGAGATTGTAGGTAATTCGCAATATTGGTAATGTATAAACGGCGGTTATGTATAAAAGTACCGTGTCGGACTGTCAATCAAATAGTGGTTAGATTAAAATCAGCAGTCAGCTGGTAGATTGTACACATATACTGGTCAAAAAGAGATTTAGCGGACTTTTCCTTAACCTCATTATTCAATGGTCAAAATCAAGCAATGTCCTTATCGTATTCAACATCTTTTAATAGCCCCGGTAACCCGACCGACGACACAAGGTAATCTGGCGATTGTCTGTTTGATATCGACACCTTTGCGTTTACCCACTCGGATTTAAAGCGATTCCTTTACATAGTAATTACGAAAAATATGTTAACTGTATCAATGTACACTACTTGCTGAAATTACAAAAGAAGTGCTTTATAAAATGATTTATTGACAACTTCTATTAACTTTTATACAAATATTAACCCAGCTGGGGACTTTCTTTTAATGCATTTTAAATTACATTATGTCATCATATGTCAAAAAGATCCAAAGTAACCAAATAAACACATATTCAAACGCGCGTACTTGCTTTAAACTTGAAACTTGTACATACACGTCACATTCCTAATAAATACCGGACAATTGGTAAACAATATGTCACAATTGCCTATTGTTCATTGTTGTTTTGTGACAATGACGAACTGTTAAAGTTAACTGCCGAAATATGATCATAGCAGTGATTAGTTTGCAAATTACTCACACTAATGTAATTGTTAATAAGAAATGATTAGGTTGTTGTTTGTGCGTTAATTCGTCACTATTGCATGATTAAGTGATAATAATATATGTTAATGGAAGTGTATATAAACCTGAATTATTATTTTTTTCTGTTTTAATAATGTATAGGCTTAAATCATAAAGGATAAAAAAGAGAGCTCCAAGCTAACCGGACTAGCTAACGTGGGTTATAAGTATGAGAAAGTCAGTTTTCTAGTATTAAAAATAACCAACTTTATTTCGGTGAATGGGAAAATGCAGTGAATAATTCACACAGGTAATGGTAAGACTACTTCATGCTCACAATTGGCTAACCTGAGCTATTAGTGTGTTATAAATGCTTAAGACGTTATTTCAGTTATAGTGGAATTCATAAATCCACTTGGTTTAGGCGATGTCTACTAAGTGCTTTGCCCAAGTACACAACCGACCAAGCAAACGCCAAGTTGCGATACCATAACCCTACGGACAAACGAGGACAATCTAAACACCAATCAAGCTGTACGGTAAAACTGGTTATAAATAATATTAAATGATGGTCACTCATGGCTTTTGAAGTATGCCTTTGTTTTAACATATTGATTTATTAAAAACTACATTACTAGTTAGTTTCGTAAAGTTTGGCAAGTTTCTCTATCACGTTAGGTAAGTGTGCATGTTATTTTATACATTTTTCGTGTGATAACGCCCCCATCACAAAATTTCTTCAGTAAACCTAGTACCATTTTTATTTGTTTCGAGTGTTACTTTTGTCAGTTGACAGACAAACGTTACATAGTAATTAATCTGTTAGTACTGAATAAATTCTTGTCATGTTTATTTATTGTGTTATTTATTTGGAAAATATTTAGTTGGTATTAATTGTTGTCACCACACTAAAATTGGTCGTAAATTAGCAACATCTAATGACGTCAAACGCTTAACGGTTCCCGTGCGAACGAACTTGGCAGAATAACCACAAATTACGTCACGACTTATATGAACTCTTGCAAATGGTAAGTGATTTGTCGCCACGAACCCGTTTATGATGAAAAGTAACCATTCAAACATAACAATGACATGGATTTGCCTTTCTTCTGCTTTTATGTAGGTCGGCGGTTATTAACTAGCATACCATGGGGTATTTTAAACTAGGGCACGAACCTTCTTAGAGTAAGTAGAAGTACAGTAAGTTGCAGATTCTTTTGAGTTATTTTCAAAGTTTGCACCCTTAGGATAATAAGCGAAACAAAATTTTCCTGTAATGAATCATTTCAATAAACAGAATAGAAAGTTAAGGCCTAACTTTTTTAATATAACTTTGATAAGTGCTCCACGAAATACTTTTTAGAACAAAAGTAAGCCTATAAGACAGAAAAGGTTAAGGCCCTCTGATTAAAGCATTTGCGTTCTGCTAGTAATGTACATTCAAAATGGCGGATCTTAGACAGTTGCGGCACAGATTGAATTAATACCCGAGTGCCTTACCGGGGCCGATTAAATCACTAGTAATGAATGCCAGTATGATCACTATCAAAAGGTCTAACCTTTTATAGGTACGGCAACACTTTAGCGTTGATTTTTTTTATATAAGCAGGCGGAACATCATAAGAAAAGAATGTAGAATCTTAAATGCTATTAGGCAAATTAAGGGTACAAGAATTATTGGGCACATGTCAATATATATAGAAACGCCTGTTTAAGTTTAGAAATTATGTTTGGCGTTAAATCTGCGGGGAGAAATTGAGTCTGCTACAGAAGCCGCAGCGAACAGCTGCCAAAATTCCTTAAAATATATTGCTGGGGTCCGCGGACGCTTGTGGGCGAATGCAACATTTTACCATTGTTCTGCGACTGACTTGCTGCACTACTTTACGGTCGTGTGGCCTAATGGTTTACGCGATCGATACATATATCAACTATATATATAAAAAACGGTGTAAGGGACAACTCCATCTTGGGTTTGAATCTTAACCCGGTAAAAAAGACGTGCACTACTTTAAAGATTGTGTGGCCGAATGGTTAACGCGACAAATTTATATATCTATTTCAACTTAAAAAATCGCCTTTTAGGGTTTCGAAAATTAGCTCGGTAAAAAAATGATTTGTACCAACACGCATTAAAATACGCAAGGAGCGATGTAACCTCCCGACTCTAGGTGCGGCTCCTGGCACCGGCCTTTGTGAGAAGTTTCAGTATGCTGTAGTATAAGCACTGTAGACTCTATTTTTACTGTTACATTTGACTTGTATTTGTCGATAATCGTTAGCGTGTTTCACTAAATTTAAACCGGAGCACATTTTTTAATAAAACTACATTTCAACGCAAGTCGCCTGTAAGTTATTGGTGTTTAGGTGACAAATATTTTGCGCAATCCTAGATTTTGTACGGAAAACTGGTGCTTGTGCATCAAAGATATTTTAATTCAATTGCCAATACATTTTATTAAAAGTTGAATTAATTCTAATTCAAACAAAGAGGGTTAATGATTAATTGAGGTTGACTAAAGTTAAGGTGACTAAAGTTTAGGTGACTAAAGTTTAGGTTGACAGTATCAGATAAATGCTGGCGGTTGATGACACATTTTGCAGTGAATAAGTCTGCAGCCTGCATACGTACTGATGCAATTCGTTATAAGTAGTGATTTGGTAGTTTGTTCTGATTAATTTAATTCGTCATTAAAAATGATAGAGTTTGTATGTATTATTATAAATTATTATTAGAATGGTACAGCTCGTATATGCCAACACATAGTTTGGGCATTCTGTATCAAAAAATCAAATGTAAATTATGTGCTTAAGAAATATTTTAACCATAAACATTTTTGCCTTCTTAAATAGGCCTAAACGAATAATAAACCCATATTTAATGTAAACCATACCTCAAAAAGTTCCATCAAAGTTTCGTTTATCGGGTGTAGTGCAAATGGAAAAACCATTCGAATATACATACTTAGATAAATATATGTAAATAATTATATTTTTTCTTTTTTGCCTAGGCCAAGTTGAAAATTTATATTGGGTGCTAGCTGAAGCCGTGTTTATATACAAAATCGGTATACGAAGCGATCGCATTAACCTTTAGGCCACACAAACGCTCATAAATGAATGTTAGCTAAATGTTTCACTTTAATTGGCTTTCAACCCTTGCACCCGTTTTGGATTTTTGTTCAAGCTCAGTTTCGAACCCATTTAGGTTTCCAGTAAGACCGTTTTTATTAAGAAGTCTGAATATCGGTCGATTTAACCGTTCGTCCACAAGATCGTACCTGCCGAAAATGCGTACCAAATTCCGGTTCACAAAAGCTTACCAGCTTCATCTGGCGGGTTTCAGATTCAGCAATTTTTGCATAAATTAACGATTAGGAGTTAAAAATATATCGGGATATTAGTTAACATGTAAAAACCTAATTCCATTAAAAATTTTTGTTCTTCACTTGCCACCAACGTTTAGTAAGTCTGATAACCTCGCTTGGTATAAAGCAGGGGTCAGTGGATGTTAGAATTAGTTTCCATAGTTTTAGTGATCAGTCAACAACATACTGTTCGGCCTTAGCGTTGTACTAAAAGTTGAAAAACAAGTATATATACACAATACACTGCAATAGCCCCGGTAATCCGACGATGGGCGTGCGATAATACCACGATTACCTGTTCGATTTAAGAAACTTTGAGTGTTCCCATTTACTAGGATAAAACGTAAATGTGGGATTTATTCAAGTCTTTACCTGGTGAATAGAAAAACGCGGGAGATTTATTTCAAATTATCTCGTACCATGTCAGATTACCTATGTGACCGCCATATCCTATTTTATCCTAACAATTCGAAACACACCAAAGTATAAATAAACACCACCATGGGAGTTTTAGATTTCGTTTTTTTCCGAGATATTTTTTACCTTTCAATCAATGTTACACATCTTATTCTGTTTAACAGTGCAGGGTGAAACAATGTATTTCGTCACTTTTCTTATTTTAACTGAGATAAGTGTGTAACTGAAACTTAGCCGAAACACAAAATGTTTAGATTATAAAAAATGTTGTTTTGATCCAATAACATTACTGCGCCTAATAGTATGCACAAAGTGGAACATTTTTATGTTATATTTCAACTAAAATGACATATGTGTTAGGCCTACATTTCAGACCACAATTTTACATTACATGACATTAATTTGAGCGGGTCCACGGTAGCCACCGGGACCAGTAATTTCGGCCATAGAAGGCCCTTTACTCCACCGCTCAGAGCTATCATGAATCCGGGATATAGCGGTCAAGTCGGCCCGTGTCTTTAAGTATAAGTATGTGCAAATTTTTAACAGACTTAACCAGAGTTATTGTTTCCTTTAAGCGTATTGCAATGGATAACCCCAGCAGGGTGGTAATTGAGGCAAAGGTAGACTTTTTTAACCGGTTATCGTGTTACAAGTCACACGATACGCTGACAGTACATAAGTGGGACTAAGGAGGAAAAATGCGCATTTCTGAAATTGAATTTATAATTATTTCTGTTAATGATTAACGTAAGGTGTGCTGTACAACATTTCGTTATGTATACTCTAGCATTTCCTTAATCTTTTAATGTGCATATTGTTATCTTATAATTACTTGGACTTGAACAAGCAAAGCGTTTCCGAGAAAAAAGAAAGATTAACGAATTGACTTACTCCCTGCTTATAGGCAGCTTGGGGACCAATACGGTAATTACATTTATGCGATTATTTTGATGCGTCGTAGGGAAATAGTAATATAATTGTACTTAGGTCCCGAAACTATGTAATAAATCTATTAAACAGTTTCTTGCGGGTATAGCGACAATACCACCAATGGACTGTAAACTAGACAAAACTATAGGAAAGGATTAATTTAAAACAAGGTTTAGTGCAGCCTACTATTGACCTATTTTAAGAAGCTAATTAAGACCTATGGGAAATAGACGTTCGCATTATATCCGAATCTATAAATTGATAATATCCGGATGTTATTGCGAAATTGCTGTCATTGCATTTAGCCTTGAGTATTCGCATGCAGATGTATATTTATACTTGAGGTATAGATTGAGATTTAGTTTTGGGAAATGTAGTATTGTTGCATTTAGGACAATAGAACAAGGCATCTTTGTTATACAACTGTTTAGATCAGGGATGTCCAACCTTTTATTGTACTGGGCCGCATTGTCACTTAAAGTAATTCAATGGGCCGCAGAACCTATTAAATTTCAATAAAAAGGGCAGGGTTCGAATGAATGGTTTTGAAATGATTTGCGAAATGCGCGGATAAGGAAGGAGCGTGCGAAAAAAAATTGGTAATGATAAATTGCCTTAACGTCCAGAAAGATATTTATTTCATAAAGCAGACAGTACCGTTATTTAGTAGTACAGTAATGATAAATTACAATAAACGTAAATTCAAAAGGGGTTTGTCTCATCTCGCCAATTATAAATAAAGGAATCGTGGTATATTAACGCATAATGGCGATTATTGGCTTACGATAGCAATGCTTATTATACGCCAATAATGCAAAATAAAGGCAAGGTAACTAAATGTAATAGTATTGTGATTGTTAAATGTTATGTTAAAGGCAAACGATGTTATATTAACGTGTTGAGGATTTATTATTAAAAGTGCGCGAAATCAGTACCGGTAATTTATATTTTCGCGATTTTGTTAAATTTTGTATTTCGTGAACTTAAGAAAACGGTTCGCTAATAGCGATTCGCGATCCCTTAATTCCAACCCTGAATGGGTACATAAAGAAACAATTAAAAGCCATTAATTTCATCTTGGGAAAAAAGAAAAAATAACACACATATAAAAAGAAACAAAATCTTGTTTCTGCAATACAAAGTCAATGAGATAATTTGTTGTCGTCCGTCGGTTTCTTTCTTCAGTTTTGATGTTTACTGCTTCCCTAAAAGCTGACTGATACATTTGAATTGGGCCAAGATTTAAAGTTCAAAATACTACTTGGAGTAAAAATGACTAGCGGGCCGCACAAAAATCTCAGGTGGGCCGCACTGCGGCCCGCGGGCCGCAGGTTGGACATTCCTGGTTTAGATTATATTAAATCCCTGTTTAGATTGAATTAGAAATCAGCGCTATAGCGACCGCAAGTACAAAATGAACAAGTGAAAGTGAGAATTCCGTTATATATAGTATATATATATACACGTAGATTTGTGTACAGAGTTTTTCTTAGAGTGGTAAATACGTAAATTCGTGTATGTGTTTTTTTTCTGAGTGTACTATGTATGTAAATTTGTATATGCAGTTTTTCTAAGTGTGACATATACGCGAATTCATGTATGCAGTATTATGTTATGGGTGTATACTTTTTACATAAATTTGTGCATGAAGTGTTGTTAAGGGTAGTAAATAACATTGATTTGTGTGTGTAATGTTACAGAATGTGTCGTTTGTATTTTTGTAGTTAAAATTTCATGACGGTACACAACATTAAAGTAAATAAAACGCAACATTGCAAATTCCTTAATCTTAAAGTTTCAAAAGTTAAAAGCTTAAAAAATTAAAAATATATACAGGTATGCTAAAGTGAGCCGCATACCACTTTAAAGGCTATCACCGATGGTATGCATATCACAGTTTGGGAACCACTTCTGTACTTCACCCGAACACACCCTGTTTTAGCCAACCTGTAACGTTAATTTCTAGCGCGAAAAGCCTGTGTAACTGTACCCGCGAAATGTGGCAAAACTGCACATCATTCACGTGCAAGATTAACCGTTTGACGTTTACCAGATGGTCAAAAGGATTATGTTTCTGTCGAGTACCACACTTGGTTACAAAACGGAATCTGGGTGCGATAATTACACTATTAATCAACGTCAAATTTAAGCCTGGATATCGCGCAGCGCTAAAGGAGGGAAAGAGGGAAGGAGGTAAACCGATCACCAAAACTATTTAAACTAATTCTTAACCTGCCCCAAACACTCTCAACCCCAGAACGAACCTTAACTCCATGTTTAAAACTAATAGTCTATTGTCATAATCTTTATTTTAGTGTGCAGTTTCCCTCCTTCCCTCTTTCCCTCCTTTTAGTTTTTCCATAGATATCAATCACAGTGTACAGTGACTAACAGCAATAGTAATACAGATATATTGGTTCCACCATATCCAAATTTAAATGTATTTTCCGCGTTTTAAATTAAGTTTTTTTTACATCTTTTCGCATTTCAAAACGATTTGTTTAAATCCTATATATTCTTTATTTTATTTTGCGCATATTTCATTTTCTTGTTTCATACTTTATTTTTTGTTGTAATTCCATTTTTAAGTAAAATTCTTATGCTAACTAAATTAAAACATCGGGTGATTACTAATATAATTTACTAATATTCAAATTAGGTACTGTAGTTGACAATGCAAACCGTACATAACAATGGTTCGCACGCGAAGTTAATCTATTATGATTTATGGCACAATGCATTTAAAATTTTACTAACCCATGACGTAACATATGTTTGAATTATCCTTTAAAACTATATTTGGCGCTGGTTTATTGGTACATGGTTAACGATATATCGCGATTGCGATCAAGTTGGAAGTTTCTCGAATTTTATCACGGTCGTCTTGCTTATGAAAGTATATACTGCCATGTATGGCCTGGTGGCTCAAAAGCGGAGCAGTGTAGATAGAGAGCGTAACGTTCTCGTCACTCGTCACGAGACGTTAGTTGTCAGCAGAAATTGTGAGCTTATCAGCTAATGTACTGAGTGATTATGGCTTAACTCGGTTGTTTCGTGTACGGTCGTGTGGTCGATTGGTTAACGCGACTGATACATAGGCCGTTTCTTATTCAAAAAAACGGCCCTGGTCACGAGCCCATTATTGGTTCGAAACTTAGCACTGTATAAAAAAATTCGTTGTTCCGTACACTTATTGCGCTGACGAACAGTTTTTTCTACCGGCTAAGTTCGAACCCAAGATTGACCCGTTTTTTAAGTACCAGTTGGTATATGAATCGTTTTTTTTAACTATGTACCCACAGAACCGTTGTGACGAACATGTGATTTTGTTATTTTTTTAACCGAACTCAGTTTCGAACCTATTAAAATTTCGTCACTAATACCGTTTTTGTTTAGAAGTCTGTATGTGAATTAAGCGCGTTAACTGTTCGGCCACACGACCGTACCTCACGAACATACGTTTCGAGTGCGTGCACTCGCGCGCCAGCTTGTGGTGGCTTGTAAATGGAACCAGAGCTTGAACTTAAAACAAAAATTTAACTTATATAAAAAACGTTGATCTAAAAACCGTTTTATTTAAGTTTGACGTTCAAATACCTTTAGGGACAAATAATTTTAATATAAAAAACAATTCGAGAATTTGTTTTAATTTTTAGTCATATTCTTAAATGTCAAATTCACAATTTTAATTATTTACAACCAAGCTTATTGTTTTTCAAAATCGGCATATAATTTTCAAATCCATGTACTCATATTTATTATTGTTTAAGTGAATTGGGCAGTATTCTATCTTAAAATGGGTAGTATTCCATCTCTGTAAGAGCTGTAAGTTTTAAATGTCTGCGTGGATATTAAATTTGTTAACAGTACCTAACACCGGGTATTCTATCGGAAGAAATGACGTGGTCCAAAAAGGTTAGGATATGATTTTCATGTTTTTCCCCGTTAATGGGAAAACCAAGGGGGTTAACACGCGGTAAATCGTCAGATCACCTCGCACCCACCGTCGGGTTACCGAAGCTATTGCAGTATATTGTGTATGATAGACACGTTCCTTTGATTTGGTAGTACCCAATAATCCGCTGGGTTCAGGCAATATCCCACAATAAGTGCCTTGCCCAAAGGCACAACCGACTAGCTAGCGACCAGTTTCGAACCTACCTTTCAGCTGAAAGGCGTCACACTAAACCGCCAGACTAACCGGTCGGAGAATGACAAACTACAGTGCTTAAGAATATCGTTTATTGCTAATTAAAGAAAATCAATGACGACCACATTATTGATGATTAATTTTATAGATTAGATCACGTAGTTTACAGCCATAAGTGGCGGTGGCTTACTAACCCTTAATGGGGCATTACCATAAGCCGTTGATTGATAAGAAAATTATAATTAATAGCTTGCGTGGGTAGTGGATTTTATCGTAAATTCGTAATCACAAGATATGTTGCCATTAATTTAAATCAATTATTCCCTTGTATTTTATTATTTTATTCTCTTTAATTTTCGTCATTTGTGTTAATGTGCCTAATTCCATTTTTATTATTATTAGTTAAGACCAGCATTAGGCGTTTTACTGAATAACAATGAAAATACCGAGTTTGCACGGTTGAAAGCCACAGCATGTATTGGACTTTCGTGTTTGTTTATTTAGCTGCGTAATGTTGTCGACTTTTAAACAAAGTTTACAAGACAGAAAGTTTTTATTTAGTTTATTCAGTACTGACCATTTGGTTTGTTGTAAAACATGTACGCAGAGGGTTAATCGATAATTAAAAAAAATCACACACGATTTTAATCGCATAACTATAAAGTGCGCTGGCTATGCGTTGGTGAAAGTATTTTTCTAAGCAGGGACTCGAAGTAAACATTTATATTATGCCTTGCGTGACAGTAAAAGTACAAATAGATGCAAGAAAACACTCTAATTCACAAAATGTACTTTTGTAACGAGCCATAAAGGCATTGATTAAAATATAAAAAATGTGTGCTGAATAATTCTAAAACGACGCGGTTAAATGGCTGGTTGGTTTGTGTGCTCATTTGTAGCATCTAAATTTGGCATTTCAAGTTCACCTAGTTTATACAACAGGCCGCATGTTGTAACTGTGGTGGTGTGATAGTCCTTAGCGGTCTTTGATGTTTGGAAAGTGCCACCGCGGACAACACTAAAAGGAGGGAAAGTGGGAAGGAGGGAAACTGCTTACTAAAACTATTTAAACTAATTTAACTCTGCCCTTAACACTAATTTCAACCACAGAACTAACCATAACTTCAACCCCATGTCAAAACTTACTATAATGCCATAATATTCATTTTATTGTGCAGTTTTCCTCCTTCCCGCTTTCCCTCCTTTTAGTTTTCACCCGCCACCGCTGTGAAATGCGGGTTGTTTGACTACATGACTTTGCCTTCTGATACGTGAGCAAAATTAGGAGGAAAACTGCCCATTATAACTATGCAAACTAATTCTAACCCAGCCCCAAACACTTATCTCAAGCCTAGGATTAACGCCAACTTTAAACCCAGCACTTTACACTAAGTATAACATTATATTCTTCAATTTAACATGCAGTTTTTTTATTTTCTTCTATTAATTAATTCCCGTAAAGCGTTTTTCAATTCGCTAATAGTCAGAGCTCACGTAATGTACTTGCTCACGCGTTTTTACATCAGTAGCCGAGCTATGCAACAGTAATATAACGATTTCATTACATTTGCCAGCACATCTAAGCATTAGATTTCTGCTGTTGGCAATGAAGCTGTACTAAAGCCGTGTGGAACGTTGTTTATATTTTTATGAAGAAATGGATTTATTTTGCAACTGAAGCGATTTTATTGCGTTTTAAAAGTAAAGTAGTAAGGTCTTAGTAATTCAGATTAGTAAGGTCACGTTTTTATATATTGCATTTAAATATTGTATTTTACAAAAATGATCGGAACAAATTTTAACCCTTGCAAAAGTGACTTTTAAGCACTACTTTAAAAATTGCACGGTAAGTAATATTTTGCGCTTTCATCCACAAATTTTAATCTAAACGAGCACGCATCTGTCTTTTGATTACGAAAAAGCTGATAAGAAATGTCGACTTTTTTCATTATGTTACCTTAATAATTTATACAATTGTGTAAAGTTTATATTGTTTTGGCCGGATTTGTGTATACGCCGAGTGTTTTTCATCAACGCTGTCTTTTGTAAAGTGGAATAGGATGGGCTTTTTAATTATAATCGCGGTTTTGTTGAAAGGAGCGAGGCGCATATACGATACGCTTTGTTCAATAATGCGCCTT
Organism: Ciona savignyi; assembly: GCA_000149265.1. Taxonomy (NCBI): domain Eukaryota; kingdom Metazoa; phylum Chordata; class Ascidiacea; order Phlebobranchia; family Cionidae; genus Ciona; species Ciona savignyi. Next base: position 473,020 of record CH001964.1, read on the forward strand.
ATTGATTGATTTTGCGTTATAGTTTATCTGAGGACAGTTTTCTACATTAAGTAATATAGATTTGTGTTTCTCAAACTTTGACTTCAATAACTTAATGACTACCAAACTACCACCCTGGCAAAAAAGTAAAAAACGAATTAATAAAAGTTTAGCAATTTCATAAGCTTCCTCCGCTTCCGTTTTAGTTAAAAAACTGTCGTAAATCAGCAAATCAATTAAATTATTTGTTTGACGAATTATTTTCAAAGATTAAAGTATGAGCTTAAAGACGACTGAAAGAACTTAAAAGCTGCAAAATAAATTTCAACTTCCTCATAGTCTTAAAGTCAACCAAACACAAGAGACGGGAAACGCATGACTGGGCAACTAAACTTATAATAATACACGGAAGTTGTTATAATTAACAGAAAACTAGAGATCTTGCAGCTATACTGATGATTTCTCGAAAATGGGAAAACACAAAAGAGAATTTTACACGGGCACTCGTCAGATTACCTTGTGCCCAGAGTCAGGTTACCGAGGCTGTTTCAATGTGTTGAATATGATTAGACCATATTGTTTTTGTTCAGCTCAATATACCACCTGGGTCCGGCCGGTTAGTCTGGCGGTTTAGTGCGTCGCCTTGCAATCGAAAGGTTGGTTTTCCACTCACGGTGATAAACATGAATATCCTATCCTTTAAACAATGTGCACTAAGTGTCTTGACAATTACTCAACCGACTAGCTGGAGGCTGGTTTCGAATCAAAAACCTTGCGGTTGTCAGGCCAATTCGTGAATGAGTTAACCGCCCGAAGCTTTTTTTATCCGACGGTAAAGATTTCCTTATCCGAATCAGCATAATTTCCACAATCAATGTAGAATAATTAATTTTGAATCTAAAATTTCGAATCGCTCTGAAACAGAATTACGTCGAAAATACATTTTTCAAATTAATTTAATTGCGTAAAATAATTATATGTATGTTTTATGAAATAATTGAAATTTAATAATAATTATTAATAGTGCCAACTAAAAATACTAATTTTCCATTTTTTTACATAAAAAATAAAATTATATCAATAAAACTTTGTGTTTACGGTGAGCACTAAATTTTGAATTTCTGGTATCTTTAGTAAAAAAATCGAAACAATTTTCTAAATGAATCAAATCTTTTTGTAATGAACATCCCTATGATGGGATCGAGTATCTTCGGAAATTCGTCCGTTTATCCTGTTTAATTGTATTATTCAGTCACATTGAGTCATCAAAAATAAAGAGTACACCAAAAATATCACGATACAGTTAAAGTTAACAGTAGGCAGCGAAAAACAACTGTTACTATAATGCAGTTACCACCCAGAAATAGTTGTATTTGTGATTTTTACGACGTAATTGCGGTTACGAATATTCCAGTTTGAACTGGACTGAACCGGACTGACACGCTTGAAATGCACCAAATTGGCCTGTAGCTTCACAAAACTGTTAGCATACCTTACCGGCCCCGTTTACTTCTCTGATTACATCTATCTACTCTACGTATCTTACCAGGCAATCCTTTGTACATTCTTTAAGGTACAGGTCACCGTTCGGACCGTTAACCTGCGCATACACATTGAGTTTTGAATACATGAAAATGTTTTTTCAGTCCTGGCTACTCGTTTCAGCAGCTTAACTAACAAATTGATAATCACGTAAAAGCTCTACTCGGTGGCAAACTTTAGCCACGAACTCATTCACGACCAGTTTATAGGCCTTTTGTTTGTAAAGCAAAACTTTATATTAAAAATTTCATTTGAACTGGAAATTTTTATTATATATACACACATATGTATCGTTTGTAATGCAAAACTTTATGCTATGTCGAATGCCATTTTCTTTAATTTCGTATAAATTCAATTCAATTGTTTTAAATAATGAGGTATTGACTGAAGACGGGCTATAAAAAATACATTATTTCATCGATTAAAACCTTTAGTTATTCAATGCACGTATAAATGTTTAATGCTCATAGCTGGGTATGGACTTTTCATTGATTTTGTATTACGACTGCGCAATTACGATATAACATATATGCTATTCGTCAAGAATGAAACCAACGCGTAGCTAAATAGATAGCGCGATCGATTCATATACATATTTCTAAAAAACTAATTAGTAAGACGCCCAAAACGCGTTCTGTATTTTCGTGTGTGGAAAAATGCACTTAGATAAACCGCATACAGATATATTTTTTATAATAAAAACAAAAATATTTTTTTATATTTTAAGGATCACTTTTTAACGGTCATTTTTGCTTTACCGATTGTAAAACAAACTTTGAAATTTTCGCTCCCATTTTAGCTATTTCTCGAGGTTGTTAAATTACTCAAACGAAAAAGGACTCTCTTGGGAAAAGACACCCAAAACCGGCCAAGCTTATAGTATTAACACGCAAGACTTACCTTCAATAATTACTGACCAGTATGTGACTGGCACCTGGCCTATTTTCGCCTTTCGCACTGATTTCTTGGACAAGTTTTTTTCCGTTTTACTTCGGCATTTAAAAACTGTGGACGCTGCAGATTTGTCGAAGTTATCGACTTATCTTTCTAAAGTAGAATTGTTGTGTTAGACATGTAAAACAAAAACACCTTTCCACAAAAATAGGGAATTGATAATGATTGAAGCGACTGACCAAATTCCAAGAATGCCGCAAAGAGTCCATTTGCAGAAGTCGGTCATGCATTTTGCTGCTTAAAATAATCCCTTCTTGCTGAAGTGTTAATCTGCACCGGCGCGCATTGCTTCAGAAATACAACATTTGAATGCTCGACTACAGTGTACAGCTTTGTTTGATTTAATAAGGTTGTACGCCATGACCTAATATAGTAAAGTTATGTGGGAGGCGAAAAAACGGTTATCAATGCACTTGCCACTTAATAATAGGTGTATTTGTGACGTATTTGCGAATACGAAAAATCCGGTATGAACCGGATTGAAACGTTATCTTAACACTCAACACTCGAGTTTTTTATGATTATGAAACTGTCAAAGTGGTAAAAACACAGGTGGTGTGCTTATTCGAAATCAAGTCAGATTTCGAGTAAAAAAAGTTAATTTTATGGCATACCTTTTTTTGGAAAACGTCGGATAACGTTTCTTAGTTGTAGGAAATTAATACTGTACCAACATCTGGCTAAATAGGTAGCCGATACAAACCAATTTATATACAAAGATGACCTCAAGATCGGGAATTTTTTAAATTTTTTGTAGAGTTGTGACCGAATGGTTACAGCGACCGATACATATACAGATTTCAATATAAAAAACGGTCTTGGTGACAAACAGATCTTGGGTTCCAAACCTAGCCCGGTAAAATTTTTTAAACAAGGTTTAGCAGGACGCTCTTTTAACCGTAAGCTATATGACAAAATACAAGGAATACTGGATTTACAGTTTAATATAAAATTAAACATTAAAAATGATAGCATAGTATAAAACAGGTTAAAACTAGTTTAAAACGGTATAACCGGTGTAAATGTAAAAAACAGTACAATTTTAAAGGTTAAGGTCAAAACTGACAATGTAAGTTTAAACCAGCAATGGGCGGTCCCCAATACAAGGAATTCCTTCACTGTAAAAAACGCGAACAATACTGCATTGTTACCGCAAAAAACAAACGTTGGTAAAGGGTTGGTGGCTGATCAATAAACGCGGAGGATTCTTGTACCGATTTGTAAATAAAAACGGCCCTGTACGGTCGTGTGGTCGAATGGTTAACACGACCGACACATAGGCCTATACAAAATTAAATATAAAAAAAACGGACTTGGTGGCTGATCAATAACCGCGGATTATTCTTGTACCGATTTGTAAATAAAACGGACTTGTACGGTCGTGTGGTCGAATGGTTAACACGACCGATACATGTACAAAAAATAAATATATAAAAACGGACTTAGACACGAGACTAACACTTTTGAAAACTATACCACTTAGACACGAGATCCAACAGTTTTGAAAACTATACCACGTTAAAAAACGGTCTTGATTAAAACCCTATACTTGCTTCGCACATAAGCTCGGTACAAATATATTGCTGTGTAAGACGTAAGTGAACACAGATACGAATAAAAAATTATATATAGGTTGTTTATAAAGGTTCTAAATACATTGTTGTATGCGAAAGGCGCGTTAAAGCACATTTGATAACTAACGACGCTGATTTATGTTTACATGGATATTACATGCTGTTCCAATTTGCACGCTTAAACGCCAACCCATAGAGCCATATGTTAATAAGTACTATTTCTAACTATGCCTAAGCACTTACACGCGGTTATTATAGTGTTTGTATTTACAACAAAGGCGTACGACGCTTATTCATTTTCGTAATTAAATATTAATCCCTAAGCAGGAAAGTTTATAATAACTTAACTGCACCATTTGCGTCTAGAGTTAATTTACTAAATCCGCTTTAAATATTAAAACGATTTATACTTATTCCTACTGTGGGATTATATGCAGCCTGCTAGAGGGAAAGAAGGCAAACTTCACGTCCGTAAGCATACATATATAAAGGACTTTGGGCGTAGGTAGTTATTACGTATTCTAAGTGTCTGGTACACGTGTACTTTTTTTTCGTAGCGATATTTCTTTAAGATTGCTTTAACTTGATAGTTTTTTTAAGCGAATCGTGTACTTTGTCAGTTTCTGGATTTTGTAACAAATGTCTAAAAGACTTAGGTTTTTGCGGTGAATAAAGTAGCAACGTTCTTTTAAATGTTGAAATCATTTGGCTGAATAGGTTGATAAGGTCAGTCGAGTCGAATGTTTTACTTTTGTAGTGCAGTTGTCCTTAAACGCTCGGGATTGATGGTGGTAGATATAAAGTTACATAAACGTGTCTTTGTTTGAAATTTAACCACCACGAATTTTTGGAATTGAATCATATAACCTTACCTGAACTTTTCGTGTTTTTTTTGTCTGAAATTTAATCACTACAAAAAAATGTAACTTAATCGGGCAAAGCTATTTAAACACAAGTTTGCCAAGTCGCCTTTCACCCAAAACTTTGAAGTTAAGTATAAATTCTTAGGTTAAGTCCAGTTAAGTAACCGAGTCTAAAAATGCGCGCTTATACCATTCTATATGGGCTGTACTGCATTTAATCGAAATTAAGTTATTTCATGCATTGTCTCACTTAAAAAAACTAACTTTTAAGTTTAACTTTTGTTTGCATAAAATTAGTGTTCAATTATTTTGGTCATGCCAAGTTTCGAACGCGCGATGGGTTATTACGACCATTTTTAATGTAAAAAAAATTGTGTGTGAATTAGTCGCGCTTACTATTTCTACAATTAACCATATATGTAGTATTTTATAATTTCTTACTGGGCTAAGTGGATAAAGACCATAAAACGTTTAGGGTTAAAACCAGTGATGGGATTCAAGGGGTTCGCATGGGTTCGGTCGAACCCGTTCTTGGAACGTCGGGATAATCACCGATCCGATTCTTGCTTATTTACAGACATTAGGACTTTTAGGGAACCAGTTGTTAGTAAGTACAATACAATAGAGAACCTGTTCTTAAATTTTGAATCCCATCACTGGCTAAGACCGTGTGATATTTTCACCGTTACATATGTTATAAAGCAATTTCTTACCTTATACATATTAAGCCTAATATCCTACATTTTCGTTTTCTATATAAATTTATTGTTGTTACGCTCTCGCAGGGTTGTCTTTTAAATCTATACTAAGTTGTACAGATTTGTTACAAAGAACGATTTTCGAGTGAAAAGTAATTTAAAGTTAGGTTAATTACAAAGTAGTTTTCGGTGTCAAATTCCTAAAGTGTAAAAAGCGCCCGGAGTAAAGTTTGTGGTTTTATTTGAGCTTTGTCCTATAATTTGCTCCGGCTGGCCAGAAAGCTTAATCGTTCTTTTTTTTAACTGAGCCAAGTTTCGTACCCATAATGGGCTCGTCAGCAGGACCGTTTTTGTACAGAGTGTTTATTTGTATCGGTCGCGTTAACCATTCGGCCACACGACCGAACAGATAGCTTAATTAAAGAACGTCAACGGTAGTCGAACGGTTAGGTCGAAACCACACGCTAGCTAGGCTGTTGTGGGTAAGACATAACGGACATGCCCTAAACCCACTGGACAAGTGGGTTTTACAAAAGAAAACGCCTCAAGCGTACACAACTAACTGCAGTAGCTCTGGTAACCCTACGGTGGGAGTGAGGTGACCTGACGATTACTTGTGTAATAAAGGCGCTTGCGCATTTGCGAGGTATTTTGACGATTGCTCGTGTGATAACTCTCCCGTGTTTTACCATTCACGGTGATAACACAGTAACAGTTATACGGCACGCTATAAAATGCGCTATTCGTTATAAATTCGAATTAGTTGTAAATCTCACTTTAGTTTTTAACACTAATTTAAAATGTGAAGTTTTAATTATCACTCCCATAAAAGACAAATTTCTTAATTGCATGCAGTTAAAATTTCTTAGTCTTTTATTTTAAAGGGTTGCAGTTATAACAAGCCTATATAAGGTTATATGGGGCTGTGCAGATATATATATAGCAGTGGGCATTAATAAGAGTTAGGTTAGTTTTTTAGTTTTTAAATTGTTTTTGATTGAATTAATTATTAGTTTAATTTTAAATTATATTTTACAGGATTTAAGGTCGCTTGTTAATAATAAAAGCTGTTAAAAGCACCATGATTAAGATTGTAGCAATTTTCCTTTTGGCTTTAATGGCAATAGGTAAGGATTTACATATTTACAGGTTAAGTTTTAGCGTTGACTGCGATTGTTACTTAACTGACAAATAAACACTAAGGCCAGTGGTTCTTAACCGGCAGGATTTTAGGGAAGAAATTTGTGTATTTTATACTTAGTGTTATATTACACTAGGTCGATTTTTTAAATTTTTGATTAATGACATTTGCTATTATTACGTACTACTTTCAAACCTATATGCGTAACACTAAAGTGGTTTAGTAGATATATTAAGCATCTCTAAATATATGTATTCTTATTTCGTCTAGTAATGACTCGAATTGTGGGTACTTTATACGGCAGGGAAGGAATGAAAAGATTAAAAATAGGCAAAGAAAGGCACGCACAAAAAGATTGAGAACCACTGACTTATAGGCTGTATTAAACGCTAAACGTAAATTTAGAAGAAAACTATGCAAAAATCATGATTTTGTTAACACCTTGAAATAAATGTTATAAATTTTTATTTGTAGATAGTGCACAGTCGGCAGCATCTTGGAGCTATGGCGGATCAGACGGTAAGTTATAATTTTATTTAAACATTTACCAAATGTGTACATTAATCTGTAGTTGTATACAACATAACGTTATAAAAGCATTAGTTTTTGTGTAGGTTTGGATGTATGGATGGTTAGATGTTTGGTTGACAATTTGAGCGTTTTTTTATCTTCGTAAAATTGTGTTTTTCTATGTAGAAAATTATTTTGTTGAAATTGCATACATAATAACGGTTTAAAAACATGAGTTTTTGTTTAGGTTTGAATGTATGAATAATTAGACACTTGGTTAACAATTTGAGCGGTTTGTTTTGTTTCGTTTCCGTAGAAATGTGCAAAAATAAAACTTTTGTCACGAACTTAGATCCTAGTTAATCACCAAAGTCATAACATTAAACACAGCCCTCTCTGCTGGTAGCATTTATCCTTGCTTAATACCTCACACTGTCCACTGTGAGGAAATAACCCGTTGTTCGTCATCAATGCAGTATTGTTATTGTGTGTTCATAAGCACAATCGCTCAAATTGATGCCATCTTTCAATAGCCAAACAAAAATGTAAAAGACCTTTTTATCTCTCGAACAATTGTCCTAAAATAGCATTATAATAATGTGGTTGCAAGCCCTTCCCTATCTGCACTAACATTTTTTTTATAAAGTAAATAGAATTTTGTAATAGGAGCATATAAATATATTGGTAAAACGCCGTTTTTTTGTGAATAAATCCACTGTTTTTTAATTTTACTACTAATGCACATTTTAAATAATAGAATTTCGCATAATGCCAGTTTAAGTTCGTTTTTAACATTTCCTTTATCGTTTTAATTAAACTTAATCTTTAGCGTTAAGATTAGCTGGAATTAACAAAATGTATTGAAAGTTGAAACGGGTTTGCCACATGTTTCCTTCCCTAATTATTTCAGCGTTAATTTGAATTAATTTAAAAAAACTTATATCAAAATGTTATAAAAATACTGAAAAACACAACAAGAAAATATAAATAATAACATGTAACTGTAAAAACAAAACAATAAAAAACAATAAAATTATAAAGTACCTTTACAGGCCGGAAAACCACAGCAAAAACGTATACAAACATGTAACTGTAAAGGGACTAAAAACACAAAAGTGTTGCTTTGAGACAAAAACGGGTCTATAAGCAAGTATAGGTTATGTGGACGAACTTTAATGCACTGTCAGTCTAGACATTTCAGAGGGGTAAACAAAAAGAAGAGGAAAATTGCACTCTAAAAGTAAGATGGGCTTTTAGGCTTAGTGTTGGGCCCGAATTTAAGTAGAGCTTATTTTTGGGATCGATGTTAGAGTTTAGGGCAGGGTTAGATTGAGTTTCTACTCTCTTTTAAGCAGTTCCCTTCTTCTCTCTTTCTCTCCTTTTAGTGTTGGTGCATTTTAGGTCGCGACAGTCTGCTCGACGAAGCTTAGTTCTGCTGCCAATTCGTGCCCTCTAAGCGTCAGTTGAATGATTGAAATGTTAAAGTAATTTGACCGTTAATAACTTCCACGCTAATGCTAGCGCGCTGGCTGACAATTGTTAATTCTCATGTAGTGTCGCACAAGCGTACATTTACCGTTAAATAAAAAAAAAACGATTTCCTGTCCAAGATTTGTTTATATTTTTTACCAGACTAAGATTCAAACCTATAATGGCTACGTTCGCAAAACCGTTTTTTATATAGTTGGTATATATGTGTATCGGTCGCGTTAACCATTCGGCCACACGAACTAATTTAGACCAATGCCTTATGTGTGGACACTGCCTTAAAAGCTGACCTGCTAGCCTATGTACACTGTAATAAACGAACACTTTACAGTCATTATAAAGGAGAGTGTGAGAAGTCTGGCGTTAACACTAAACAAACCCAAATAGACACAATAATAAACACTTTTTAAATGACGTGTTTAACGGCTGTTCGTATTGCCGTCTTTTCCTGATCCTGTGTCATGATTTGAATCGTTTGACATTTTCAAATACTGGGGCAAAAAATGAATAAACTAAAATAAACTAAGACACATTTCTTTTTCACAGGGCCATCTACTTGGGGAAGCAACTTTGCAGAATGTGCCGCCTCGAATCAATCACCTATCGACATCCAGCATTCCGGGTCACTGGTTGATGGCAGACTCGGTAACTTCGCCCTGTCGATGTTCACTGCGGTACCACCTACAATGCAACTGCTAAACAATGGTCATGCTTGTAAGTTTTTTTTTTTTGCGTATATATATTCAAGTTTGTTTTTTTATGCATATATTTAGAAGATTTTAGGTTTGATTCCCACAGTCAAAACCAGAAGGTTCATGTGCCCGTGTGTTAAACGCTCAACGCGTTTTTTTTATTTACTGGGATAAACATAAATATCCTTCCTATATTCCATCATATTTTGACCAAGGACACAATCGACTAGCTAGCGACCAGTTAAGCTTTGAAACTGGTCGCTAGCTAGTCGGCTGTGTCCTTGGGCAAGGCATTTAACGGACATTGCCTGAACCTTATGGGTTTTACCAAATTAATAGAACGTGTGAATCGTACACAACACACTGCAATATCTCCAGTACCTCGACGGTGAGCTGGAGGTGATATGAAGATTGGTCGTGTGTTAAAACCCCCTTGATTTTCCCATTCACAGGGAGAAATATTAATATTCTATCCCAGGGATGTCCAACCGTTTATTGCAGTGGGCCGCATTTTCACTTAAATTAATTCAATGGGCCGCAGCACCTATTAAATTTCAAGAAAAATTGGTACATAAAGAAACAATTAAAAACCAATAATTTATAATCCTTTCCTGTATTCCTGTTGCTCCTATACTTACAGCCTACTATTACTGCGCCCCTAAAAGCTGACTGATACATTTTATTTAGGCTAAGATTCAAAGTTTAAAATACTACTTAAAAATAACTAGCGGGCCGCACAAAAATCTCAGGTGGGCCGCAGGTTGGACATCCCTGTTCTATCCTAATTGAAAATGCAAATTGTCACAAATATATAAAAAAAAATCTCCAACTCTAACAGCATGAAAATGGGAATAACTAATTCGACGATTGACCTCAAATAAACCGATTGTGTTTACTTCCAGTGCAAGTAGATATCACTGGAGGTTACACCATTTCCGACAGCAAAGTGTTGCCGGGTAATTACCAAGCGCTGCAGTTCCATCTGCATTGGGCAGCAAACGGAAGCACTGTCGGGTCCGAGCACTTCTTGGACAACAAGCAGTACTTCGGCGAGCTTCACATTGTACACGTCAATACAAAGTACCCAAACATTAGTGTCGCTTTGGGAGAAACTGACGGGTTGGCCGTTCTGGGATTTTTTGTAAAGGTAAACAGTTTTAACTTTTACTTTATATTTTAAAAAGGTAATCAGTTTTAACTTTTACTTTAATTTTTATAAAGGTAATGAGCTTAAAATGAACGTTCGACCAGTTAGTCTTATGGTTTAGTGCGACGCCTTTCAACCGAAAGGTTGTAGCTTTAAAAGTGGTCGCTGGCGGGTCGGTTGTGTCCTTAATGGGTAAGGCACTTAACGGACATTGCCTGAACCCAGCGGATAATGGGTTCTAATAAATTGAAGAAACGTCTCAATTATACAACACACTGCAATAGCTCCGGTAACCCGACAGTGGGCGTGAGGTGATCTGACGATTGCCCGTGTGATAACCCCTTCCGTTTTACCATTCACGGGGATAAACATGGATATCAATCCTATCCTATCCCCGGTAACTCAACGGTGTGTGCGTGATAATCAGACTTTGCCCGAGAACATGAATATTTTATCCTATCATATAACCATGTAAAACAACATGTTCCCACAACGCTAAACTAAAGGCGACACTGTTCAATATCATTCCATTCCCAGGTCGAAGGTACTGCAGATAATACTGCAATGGAGGTGTTCATGGCGCAAAATAGATTACAAGCGGTCGCTTTCGAAGACGCCACATCCAACCAAGTTCCCTTCGCTCTTTCTACCATTTTCCCAGCCGATTTCAGCAACTATTATAGATACCAGTAAGTTCATTGTACAAAATATGATTTTATAAAAAAAAGATTTTGGTAAAAATTATTCCACTAAGGATTTTCCGTTGGTCTTTCTTTTATTTAAGATTTCCAGTTGGTGTAAATTTGTGAACAAATCTCACATTTTTACGGGGCTAGACTAAACACTAATCTCAACTCTATAACTAACTCTAACCCCATGTTTAAAACTAACATTAATGCTCTCATTTTAGTGTGCAGTTTCCCTACCTCACGCTTTCCTTCCATTATAGTTTTTTTTCCCATTTTTACTGCGTATAGTTCCCTCTTAGCATTTTTGTCAGGTCGAGAATCGAACACACGGCCACCGAATCCTTCACTATGTCCGTGTTTATATCCTACTCGCTGTCGTTAACCGTTCCGCCACCGCAATTGGCTAAAAATACTAAAAAATGCTGACTTAAGTTTTGAATCCGAGACGGACTCATCACCAAAACCGACTCGCTAACAATCATTAGACCACACGATCGTTTTTCTCTATATTTGCTTGGCGACGTTTCGAAACTATACTGGTCCTGTTGCGGTTTAATATAGAATCCAATATATTAATCGGTCACGACAATATGGCCACACGGTCGTTCCTTTACTTTCTTCATTTTTTTATGGGTTTAGTCTCGAACCCATGATTGTCTCGTCCCAAAGACCGTTTTTTAATTTAACCTATTTTTTCACTAAACTAAGCTTTGAACCCTATTGGGTTCGTTGCTAAGACCGTTTTTTTTTTGTATAAGAGTCGGTATATGTATCGGTCGCGTTAACCATTCGGCCACACTCGTTTCAGGGGCTCGCTTACTACACCACCATGCTCGGAAGCAGTAGTGTGGACCGTGTTCAGAGAACCCATCATCATTTCCCAAGCTCAGGTTATTGATTTCTCGTACTTTTCTTAAACATTAACCCGTTATACCTTTTTTTAAACGCTGGTTAGGTAATCGGTTTTATTGTTCAAAACACTACCACTATTTAACCTCATACGCAAATCAACCTTGATAAGCACACCACCAGTCTATCTGTGCCACATTTCCAAAGTCCCTACAATACACATTTCCACACAAATCAACCTTGATAAGTACACCACCTGTCCATCTGTCCCACATTCCCAAAGTCCCTACCATACACATTTTCACACACATCAACCTTGATAAGCACACCGCCTGTCCATCTGTGCCACATTTTCAAAGTCCCTACCATACACATTTCCACACAAATCAACCTTGGTAAGCACACCACCTGTCTATCTAAGCCACATTTTTAAAGTACCTACCATACACATTTTCGCCCAAATCAACATTATCTTCTGTCCATTTGCGCCATGTCTATTAACACCACCATTACCGCGGATGAATATTTACACTTACTCTCCTTTTTCCAGGCTGACCGTCTCCAAACCAGTTTGTACCAAAACAAACAAAACGCCCCACCCAATCTACTAATTGGGGGTAATTATCGCCCCACATTACCCTTAAACGGCCGTGTAGTTACCCGACCCTCGTCCGGTGGAATAACCTCCTTACCTCAAATTTCTCTTCACGTGGTGGCGCTGGTGTTCACACTGCTCTCGGCTGGCATCTCGTGGTAAAAAAACAAGTTTTCGCAGCTAACTTGTTTGTGAAATAACAACACCGAAGCTTAATTAGAATAATGCTTACTCTTTTTATTCAATTCTACCTTTTTCTTTGATGAAAAACCTATTTTGAGAGGAAAAGGGTTATATGGTGAAGATTGTTAGAAAATTGTTTAAATAAATAACTTTTAACAACGCATACGTAACATTTTAATATATAACATTAATCATCTATATCTTTTTAAGGTTTACCATCATTATTAAGCCGTAGTATTTAAGTACATCATTTTTTAGTAAATCAAAATACCAATTTGGTGTTAATAATGTTGATTGTGAATTGCTGTACCCGAGTTAGTGCGTGTTATTTTGAACTTGAGTGTTATTGAAATATAATAAATCCATATATTTACCTTTTATACGTTGGTGCGTTTTTTGAGAATTAGGGTGGATAAGGGGAGATTACTTATGTTTATACCATAGGAAATATAAAAAAACAGAAAAACTACAGCCCTGTCGCTTCGGAAATGTCATTTGGTCAGATGGTTAGGGCGGCCGATTAATATGCAAAACTCTGCATATAATGTGCTGTTAAGCCGTGGGTAGGATCGAAACTTAGCTAGGTAAGATAATAAATATGTTTTAAGCCTATAATACTGACTACAGTGACACAAATATTTTTGATTTCCTTGTAACTGGGTTATGTTTCGAACCGATAATGGGCACGATACTAAGTCCCTTTTCGTACAGCCAACAACTCGATAAATGTATCGCCCTTGTTAACCTTTGGGCTAACTGGACATTTGATTTAGTCTGATCTTAATAATTCAGGTAAATGTATGTTATAAAAAACAAACACAAGCTGAGTAGACCTGGCGAACTATAAAGATCACCAACAATTATTACACAATGTAGTTATATATGTAGGAATTTAAAAAGCGCGGTTGTAAGAACTATGCTTACTAACTTAAAATCAGCCTTTGCGATTATTTGAAATTGGTGTAAATGATCGTTTACTGGTGTAAATGACCGTTTTCAAATTGGTGTAAATGACCGTTTACCCCTCAATTGGTGTATATAACCGTTCAAAACATTATTGACAAATACAGTGTGCAAACAAAAATTATGTCGCGGTTAACAATAATTTGCGCATGCCGTACCGCCTTTCGGTACGTCTATATCCGGAGGCAGTGTATGGTATACTTGGTCGTCTTACTGCTAATTAAATTACGCTGAAATAACTGCGTGTGGTCATCAGTCGTTTTTCTGTGTGGTTTGACAACTTTAATCCCTGGCCGACATTTTAACCGATATGCAAGTAGCCGCTGGGCAACTACGTTTGCAGGTCCTGTCCCTAAATAAACTGTACCATCTGTGACCTTTTTTCAACCCCAGTCAAGAGTTGATTTTAATCTGTTTTTATGCATGCAACATTCCACGGTGATCTTATGATGTTGTTTTTATGTCTCACAGCGCTATAAAAGGCGAGATGCCAGACTGATAAACCCACTTTCCAGGCAATTTCGTTTGATGCAATTTCCGGGCATATAGGCTTCAAGCGCAAATTACGCCATTATTTCTTTTTGTTCACCCCGATAATAATCTGTCTCGCAGTGAGGACACTGCAGTGTTATGTAGATTTTACTCCAATCTAGTGATCAAATATATATTAATGCATCAATGTAGCCTCCAAAATGGAATGGTAAGTCATTTTTACCGAAACAAATATTTTCGGATTTCTTTTGGGAGTCCGTTAAAAATTGTCGGTGGTGTATTAGCGAGTTTTTAAGCCAGATTAAAAAATTAAAAAGCGGATATACCGAGTTTTAAGCCAGATTAAAAAAACGAATATATTGAGTTTAAGCCAGATTAAAACTTTGCATGTGCCGTGAAAATAATCTTAGTTCATAGGGCACAGGGTAAAACAGTGTTTTCAGTGTTATTACATTTTTACTATCCGATTACCATTGAAAAAGTTTGATTCGGCTGTGCTATATAAAAAAACATTACTATTTCACTTAAAAAATGTGCAGTATTTGTATAGGTTTAATAAACTTTTAAAACGGAAAAAGTTAAAATCTTTACAATTATGTAACCGGTTTGCATAATTCCAGATATTCTAAAAAAGAAAAAGATTGTTTTTGAATTATCGGCAGTTACAGTACCGTGAAATGGATCGCATCCAAGTAGGATAGGTGGGAACTAAAATGAGAACAAAATGAAGTTGGAAAGGCATAAATGTAAAATAGAAAAAAATGTACTGGTACACTGGTGAAGTGACCTATGTTATCAACGTTTTAGTTTTACAATCCTTAACATTTTTACTCGATGTATATATATATATATGATGAAATATATGGAATTTAGTGTATAGATCGTCAGAACAATATAGATAAATGGCTACAGAAAATAAAAAAATAAGTGGACTGGTACACAGGATAAGTGACCTATGTTTATTAGTTTAGCAACCCTTAAGGTTATTACCGGCTATAAAAATGTTAATTGGGTTACTCAAAAACGAATTGTCAGTTATGTTTTACTTAAAAAGGGAAATCACAGTCGGTGTAAACCGGTGTTACTGGACGGACCAGAATCTCTCTTGGTTCAGGCAAGCGCGAAGGGTCAGAAAACGTAATGATTTATGATTTACATAAACAGCTCGCAGGAACGCCACGTTTTGGTTAGAGGCGATTCATAGGGACAGGAGTGTTGATGTTGTTGGTAACTTCACACAGATGCGCATGCGACTTCGGCAGAGAAACTAAGAGGAAGAAAAGAGGGAAGCAGTAAAGGCTGAAAACTCCAATAAAATGGAGACGGCATAAGAGTTGTTTGAAACATGGGGTTGGAGTTAAGGATAGTTCTAGGGTTAAGATTAGTGTTTAGGGCAGGGTTTAAATTAGTTTTCGTAGTTTTAGTGAGCACTTTCTCTCACCCCCTCTTTTCCTCCTTTTAGTGTTGTCCCTACAATAAACATTAAGGCATTAGAGTAAGTGTAACAGTGGGGTTAGAGTTAGCGTTAGTTTCGGGATTAAGATTAGTGTTAGCCTTAATTAGTTAGTGTTACCTTTAAACTAAGAGTGTAATATACAACTCACACGCGATCGCGTAACCGACAGCTGGAACAGAGTAATATGATCAAATCGTAACTGATACTGCGTGTAATGTCCGACACATCCCACAAACCAAGCATTTTTTAAGAAAAAATGGAGTAAAATTTAAATGCGTTTCTTTCGAAAACGAAATAAACATTTAAATTTTGTGACTTGATGTGGGGATGATATCAATCTGCCTTAGATGAAATAGCATGATTAAACGAAAAACACTGATACACATCAATGTTTATGAAGTTGTAATTTATTTTACGCCGTTTTGCGTCGTTTTTTAGAACACACACCACCCTATCTTCAGGTAAGAAATTTCTTGGTTGGTAAGGCGTAATATTCGGAGAAAAGCCAAAGGGCAGTTAGACCGCCGTATTTGCTACACAACGTCTGTTATATGATGAAATTAAGATAGGATAGGATATTCATGTTTATCCCCGTGAATGGGAAACCTAGGGGGTTATCACACGGGCAATCGTCAGATCACCTCGCGCCCATCGTCGGGTTACCGGAGCTATTGCAGTGTGTTGTATATGATAGACACGTTCCTTCAATTTGGTAGAACCCATTAATCCGCTGGGTTCAGGCAATGTCCGTAAAGTGCCTTGCCCAAGGACACAACCGACAAGCTAGCGACCAATTTCGCACCTGCAACCTTTCGATTGAAAGGCGAGACGCACTTAACCGCTGGACCACCGGGCCGGACTAATTGGTTCTACGATTCCGTTTGTCTAGCCGAATGGTTAACGCGACGAATGCTTATTACAAGTACGTATAAAAACGGTGTTAGGGCCTAGCACATGTTGGGTTCGAAACTGGACCGGGTAAAAACTGATTCAGTCATGCAAGGAGAAATGGAAACAGGATGTTGCATTCTTGATAAATTTGCAACCCGGTGATAAATTTGCAACCCGTTGAATAACCGGTGTCATTCAGGCATAACTCGATTGCCTCTTTGATTACATTTTTTTCATAAATTGTTAAAACATAAACTTCTTCGATACATTTACTGCTGCTTATAATTTTTATCTCTAATGTCATGCGGCGTATAGCTTTTGTCTTTCAGTGGTTCAGAAATATGTCAACTTTGGTTTATTTTAACAGCAGACAACGATGACATGGTATATAAAAAACAGGAAGTAACACCGAAAGTAGGTTATATCTGCAAATATTTTCCGCTTTAACTCATTTCAATTTTTGTAATGTAAACCAAGCTTTATTTGAATGCAAAATATAAATTTTCACGTTAATTTTATATTTTTTTACGAATTTTCCGAAAATTCTCATAAGTTTAATTTTTCAGATGTTTACGACGTTATGTTTCCTAAAATATATGATAGCTAACAAGTGTTATAATTACATCAAAGACTGCTTGTTTGTAATTAGAAAGATGATAATCAGTTTGATTAAAAACAACGTTTAAAGAGACTCTTTTGTCACCAATTAGAAGTCGGATTATTCAAGTATTTTGATGTTTCTTCGACCACCGCAACATTTTTGTCTGCGACAGGAAATAATCGTAAAGTCGCCACTGACTAACTTACAGGCAAATATAAAATACGTGTATTAGAGTTGCTTACCAAAGAAGATTAGATTGGTATTGTAAAGGTTGACAGATTTGGGAATATGACAGGTTAATCAGACAATGTTTGTAGGAAATATGAGCGATACCATGCAGTATGCATAAAAAATATCGAATGAGAACAGCGCCCTTTAATTTCATTTAGTTTAGTTTATTTTTTGTTTCCACGATGAAAACACCAAGCAGGACTATTAATAAAAATATAAAAAACGGGAAAAACGGCAATACGACAGTCGTTAGAACACGTATAAAAAGCAATAAAATATAAAATTTCGGTATAATTAGAGGTGGCCGCTAACAACTAAATAAAATAAAAAAATTGAAATTATTTCGAACTCGGGGAATTAAAAGGGTCTTCCGAAATTATAAGAACGCAAAAATCAGCATCAGCAAATTTCAGAAGCTCCGGTAACCCGACCGGAAGACGAGGGGTAATCTGATAATTGCCCGTGTGTCGATACCTAATCCGATTACACACTAACAGTCCACTTCCGTTTGGTATCCGTTTTAGACCATTTCTTAACATTAAAATATTTAATTTCAGGTATATAGGAGAGTTATTAATAATGTTTAAACTTGCAGCGCTCTTTGTTATTTTCACATTTACAGGTAAGCGGTAACATCTTTAATTCTAGTTTTGTATAATTGTAGTTCTTTTACATATGTTACTTGCCATGCCAACAATCACAAACAAATTGCATTGTTTAATGAGTATGTGGGTTGATGCATTTGTAACCGCTTGTTGCGTAATCAAAGCCAAACTTACCCAACACAATTTTTAAAAGCACACCTTAAAGTGGTACTAACCTATATCATAAACCCAAACGCCAAACTTACATTACACAATTTTTAAACGCCAATGTTACTTACAACACAATTTTCAAGCGCCAAACTTGACGTAACATTTTGCTATAAAACAAAGTGTTTTCTCCAGAATGTACGTACGGGGCTACATGGGTTTATAGCCAAGGACCATACGGTGAGTTTGTGACACATTTTGTTTGTTTAAATATATGATCTCGTTTATATTTGCAATTGTTTTTACCAGGCTACGTTTTTAACTTTTATGGGTTCGTTACAAAAACGTTCTTATAAAATATCAAAGTTGTCAAACTTGTATTTAATGGCCACCGCCTTAGGACCACCCAGTGTTTTAAGTCTGATTTACAAATAAACACGAATATCCTTCCTTAGCTGTCCACAATAAAATCGGAAATAAAATCTTAAATTAAAACCACTTAGCCTATGTTTGAAGCCATGCATTGTAAATCCGTATCAAGTGGATGATCTAATCATTATAGGTTCGAAACCAGGTAATACGGACAAAACAAAGCACCCAGTTATCATGGTTTCAAAGCTCCACAGTAAAATCGGAAATAAGAACTTAAATTAAAACCACTTACCCACACAGGCCCTGAAAATTGGCTCAATTCTTACGACGCGTGTGGGACAATGTCTCAATCTCCAATTGACATCGTCCACGGAGCCACAGTAGCAGATGAAAAACTTGGAAAGTTTAACCGAACGACATTTACCGCGATTCCCGATAAAATGACGTTGTTGAATAACGGACATGCATGTAAGTACTGGTTGAAAGTGTTTATCAATGGATATTACTAATAACCCTACATCTATGTCAATGAATTATTAATGCGGGTACTGATATCTTTATGCCAATATGGTTAGATATCGTGGGTACTGTTCAATTTATGCCGATGGTTAGATATTTTTGGTACCGTTGGATCTAAGTCAATGTAAAGAGATATTGTGGGAACTGTTAGATTAATGTTAATTAATAGACAATGTGGGTACTGTTAGCCTTATGTCAATCAGTGGATTAAGGACGCTGTTAGCTATACAGTATTATCATTAATATATATTGCGGGTACCGTAAGCTTTATGCTACTGGAATGATATTTAGGGTGCCGTTAGCTATATTGTTACTTCCGCGGGTGAAGTAACGGGGTTGCTTTGGTTTGAAAATAACTCGTATCGAATAAAAGAACAGACAGTTTGTTTCCTCGAATTATAATTTGCGATCAGAGTTCAAACGGGTACAGATGCGAACGGGGAAGGGGTGCAGGGACAATACGGGGGGTGATACAGGGACGATATGGACAGAGATGATACGCAGTGGGGATGATACGGAGGGATGATACAGAAGGATGATACGGTTTTCTGTAAATTAAAAATAAAGAAACCAAAATCAATAATTGGCGGGTGTACGTATGAAATAGTAAACAATTACACTCACCGAACTTTGGCTTTAGAACCGGAACGGAAAATACACGGTATCGGATAAATTACTGTGCTGCAGACTGTACGGTGAGTAAATCAAAAAGGAAGCATTTTCTAACACGCGGTCGGGTATAGATATTGTAACACAAACTCCCATTGTGACGTAATTTGGTTGTGATGCAATTTATGATTTATCATAGACATCAATAAAACATTAATGGGTCCAGATATCTTACATCCTCCCCCGCCAAAAATGGAAAAATGCGTCATCAAAGCAGTTTCAATTTTTTTACGCAAAGAAAAGATTCCAGGCACATTTTTAACGAAGAATAACAAACAAAAAAAATATACACGATATATACAATAAGGCGTAACGCCGTGCCAGGTCATGGGGCGCTCCTCTCTCGCTCGCTCACGATCACGCAAAGTTTTGCGATAGGCCGCTACATTAACCCAGCGGCAGTCTTCACTTCGACGCTTCTAACGATCCCATGTTTGTCATGAAACAAGCTGTTCACGCGGCCTAGAGGCCATTGTCCTCGAGGGGCGGAATTGTCCACAAGGAGTACAACATCTCCTGCAGCAACATTGTCCTTTTGCTCGTGCCATTTCTGTCGAGAGATTATTGATCGAGGGTACTCTTGGATCCAGCGTTTCCAGAACTCGTCAGCGAGATACTGGACAACTCGGTAGCGTCGTCGGGCATAGCAATCTGTACTACGTGTCACTGTCGGTGGCGGAGTAATTGTAGGGTTGATTTTCAGAAGGTGATTCGGTGTCAGCGGTAGGTCTTCTCCGATCTCCAGCGGTACTTGTGTAAGCGGTCTGGAATTGACAATGTCCTCCACTTCAACAAGCAGGGTGTGTAGAAGGTCATCATCGAGCGGCTTGCCCTGCAATAATGCCTGCAAAATAAATTTCACGGAACGGATCAATCGTTCCCAAGCCCCACCAAAGTGGCTTGCAGCTGGTGGGTTAAATTTCCAGATTATATTTTTCTGTCTCAGGTAGTCGCCAACTTGATTGCGATTCCATTCTTTCTATACATTCTCGAAGTATCCGCTCGCAGCCGACGAAGTTAGTGCCATTGTCGGAATACAGGTGAGTGACGGGACCGCGTCGGGCTGTAAAACGTCGCAGGGCATTTATAAACGCGTCGGTAGACAAGTCCGTAACTTCTAGATGGATGGCGCGAGTAGTCATACATGTAAACAGGCATCCATACCGTTTTACTTCACTTCTCCTTAACTTGGTCAGTAGCGGGCCGAAGAAGTCCACTCCTGTATGAGTGAACGGTGGTTCGTCAATTTGCAATCTTGACGGCGGGAGATCAGCCATGATCTGTCTTTCGGGCCTTGCAGCTCTTCGCTGGCACAGTACGCATCGGGACAGGATACGTCGGGTTGCAACTCTAGCATTTTGCACCCAGTAGCGCTGAAATAAAATGTTTAAAGTGTGATTCATACCAGAGTGTGCAGCATCAACACTGTGGCAGTGATCGATAAGTAGGTCAGTAAGGTGGCAGTTATCGGGGATAATGGCAGGGTGGCGTGCTTTGTAGTCAAGACGTGCATTGCCCAATCTACCTCCAACGCGTAGAATGCCATCATTGAGAATCGGGTTCAGTTTGTAGATCGGTGACGTAGACGGCGGACGTCGGGTCGATTGCATGCGCATCCAATCGGGGAAACTCCCGACGTTGTACGTACCGCACGAGGGCGCTCTCAGCAGATCGAAGCTCCTCGGCGTCAATCGGCGATGTCGGAATTTTTGCGGTGTCCTTCTTTACCTTATTCTTCAGGTAAGCACAAAAACGGAGAATCCAGGACGTACTTATCTTTAATCGATGCAGGGACGAGAAATAACGGATGAATTTGTCCGTGGGTGAGCAGTTGGTAGCTGTCAGAAATACAGATTCTGGTTTTGGCAGGTCAAAACTTCGGTAGATTTGCTCCGTTGGTTGTGGCCGTAAAAACGTAGTAGGCCAGTCTTTAGCGGGACGGTGTAGGAACTTAGGGCCGGAATGCCACGTTCCTGTCTTCATCATGGTCCCTGCCGTCGTTCCACGTGACGCTTGATCAGCTGGGTTCAGTTTCGTAGGAACATGTCTCCAGTCGTGCACGCTTGTGTATGCTTCGATTTGAGAGAGGCGGTTTCGAGAGAAAACCGGAAAGTTCTTGCAGTCAGAGAAAAGGCTTTGTAGAACAATTGTCGAGTCCGTCCAGTAGATACACGGGCAATCGTCCAGTCCGAGTTCCCTTTTCACGGTTCGCGATAATTTTACTGCGTCAAGTGCAGCTTCGAGCTCCAATCTAGGAATTGTGTGCTTACTAGAATCGCAGAGAAGAGACTTTCCCATCACGAACGAACATGTCGTGTTGTCATCCTCGAAGGTAGTTCTAAGGTAGCATACGCAACCACGGGCGGCGGTAGATGCGTCTGCAAATACATGGAGCTGTACTCCGGGGGTCGGATGACGGACTTGTGGTTTGAAGCACCGAGGAATTCTAATGCCGGTCAGTTCATTAAGGCTGTTGCACCAAGCTTTCCATCGCTCGAGCTCAGTACCAGTGATCTCCTCGTCCCAGTCGGTTTTCATCAAGCAGAGATCTCTGTAAATAAGTCGGGCCTCCAATACAACAGGGGCAACAAAGCCTAATGGATCGAAAAGTGAATTGGTAACGGAAAGCATACCTCGTCGTGTCAGCGGTTTTGTCGGGATAGTGATGTCGAATCTGAACTCGTCGTCTTGGACACACCAATTGATTCCCAGAACACGTTCATGTACCTCTCCTCCTAGCGGAATATCTTGAATCACCTTTGCTCGATCATCGGCCGGAACGGATTCCATCACAGCGACACTAGTGGATAGCCACTTCGTCAGTTTAAAGCCACCCATTGAAAGTAGATTACGTAAATCCTTCACCAGTTGGATGCCGGCTTGATCATCAACGGCGGTTACGAGGCAGTCGTCCACATAAAAGTTATTCTTTACAACTTCGGCCACTTGTGGATGAAAAAACTTGCCAAATTCTCTGGCAGTTTCGCGCAGGCAGAAAGTTGCGCAGCACGGTGACGAGCGGGCGCCAAACAGGTGCACTTTCATGCGGTGCGGAACGGGTGATTTGGTCAGGTCGCCTCCTGGCCACCACAAGAATCTCAGAGCGTCACGATCCTTTTGGGCAACCAGAACTTGATGAAACATTGCTTGCTATGTCGGATACGATAGCCACGCGTTCTCTGCGGAATCTCATCAACACCCCTACCAGCGGGTTCACTAAATCAGGGCCCTTCATCAGCTTGTCATTTATAGATTGTCCTTCGCATTTCGCCGCACAGTCATACACGATACGAACCTTACTTGGTTTCTTTGGGTTAATTACAGGGTGATGCGGGAGGTACCATAACTTGTTGGTAGTATTCACTTCGTCCTCTGGCACTACTTCTGCGTACCCATTGTCCAACATCATCGTCATGTATTTCGTATACTTTTACGGGAAAAATCGACATCTCTCGCCAGTCGCTTCTTCAAACTTGATAGTCTGCTCCTTGCCATTGGCAGGCTATCCGGTAAAACGGTGCTGTCGTCTTTCCATGGCAGCGGAAGTTGGTAGTGGCCTTCAACTCTTTCAATTCGGCGCGTCATTATATCGTAAGCCATGACGTCTTCTTTTGAGTACTTCATGCCAAACTCCGACGCCTCCTTGTGGCTTCGAAGCCAGCACATCCAATGTTTCAACGTCGTCGGTTGCAGCAGTATCGGAGGAGGGGAACACATCACCAACGTCATTGATGCAGTAAGTCCTTTATCGCCTCGTCACTTCCTGAGCCCGCTGTGGCTTGAAGTAAGAATCCGGCTGCACCCTCTTCGTTCGGCAAGCTGTCCAGCGACGGTCCTTTTAACAGCCAGCCTAGAGGGGGGTCCGGATAGCGTCAGGCGTCTCGCGTGGATTTGGTGCGAAGCGACTTTCCAGACACCGGTGTGCCATTGCGTTTGTCGTTGCCGATCAACAGCATCACTTCACCATCGGGAATTTGTGGCAGGTCCACTCCACGAAGGTACTTATATCGGGTTCAGTTTATTGCGCTCTGGAATCTTGCTCGGTGTAGCGGGAATTTCCTTAATGAGCGCAACGTCGGGCAGGTTAAGCTCTTCGCCGCCAGCAAGCGGAAGAACAGTTAACGAGACGGAAGTCGTTTTAACATTGATCGGTTCGGAAGTAGTCATTGTACACAGGTCAAAGTTCGCGGCGCGACCAGTCGGCGTAGCTTGTAACTGATCGGCCAGTCGACGGTCACAGAATGTGCGGTTCGCTCCGGAATCGAGAAGAGCGTACACTCTCGTCTCTTTGCCTCCGCTTCTAACGCGTACGGGGACAATGTCTAAATATGCGGAAGTCGGTACCACGGTGTTTTTCTTAGCGCTAAGCGAGTGCATGCATGCTTTAACGGTCGTGTTGCTTTCAATTCGGTCTGCGGGTCTGATGATCCATCTCGGGTCATGGAGCAAGGTGTGGTGTGGAAGTTGCCGGTGCAACCTTCTACACTGCATTTGATTTTATGTGGGCATTCTCGCACGGAATGGCCTGCCTTTAGGCATTTAAAGCATAGGCCGCATTCCCGGGTTACGCGCTTACGTTGCTCGTACGATTTATCCTTGAAGTCGCGGCAGGCGCCAATCAAATGTGGTTTCTTGCAGACAGGGCACTGCAGCCCGGACGGTTTCGGAGTGGGAGCGGCAGCAGTGGGAAATTCGGCAGTCACGTTCACGTTATAAGCCGACACTTTCGGTTTTCGTGCGGTAGTTACTACAGGGTTTGTGGACTTTAGCAGTAAACACTTTCCATACACAGAGTTAGCTTCGCGACTCTGTTCTCTAACGAAGTTAGCAAAGTCTTTAAAAACAGCTACCGCACCTGTTTTGTCCTGTATACTCAGCGACTTGGATATCCATTTCTTTCTCAGTTCCAATGGCAGCTTGTTGACCAGCGTCGATATGAAGCCAACAGAGTCTACCGTCGATTTTACCCTTGTCTTTTCCAGGGACGCGCAGCAGTTTCGGAGCAGAACGGCCAATTTCTCCAGCGCTTTCGGGGTCATCTGCGGGCACCCTCGGGAATTCCTGCAACAAGCTCTTGCACCGTCGTGCTATTATATGGGGTTGACCATATCTTTCGAATAATTCTTGCATGGCCGTTTCGTAGCCATCATTTTCGTAATTATCTACGGAGTTATGCTTAATTTTCTCACAGACGGGCTCTGTGCAATGTTGGAGTAGGTATACTAATTTTAGGTCGTATGAGTCTACTTTGTCGGCAATATGTAGCTGGTATCGGTTGACGAAGGACCAGTAGTCCATCGGATCTCCATTAAATTTTTGTACAATTGGTTTGGGTAGAAAGCGTTCACCTACCTCTTGGTGATTTACGTGACGGAGTGGTGAATCTCGTCGGATACGAGTCGGTGATAGCTGTGTACGTCGTTGTTGATTGCGCATTGGGGAGCGATCAGCATATCGGGACGGTCGGTTCTGATGCTGTGTTGTCACGTGTTCTCTTTCGTCGTTCACCCGGATGTCGGACGGAAACGGTGGCAAATGACGTTCGGTTAAGGGAAGATGTGACAGAGCGCTGTCCTTAGGGCGCACAACGGGCGGGGCGTACAGGGTAGAACGTTGTGGTGGCTGCGCTGCGGTCGGTGTTATCTCGTTGCGTGATTGTTCAGCGGATGTAGTCTGCTCTAGAAGCGGTGTCGTTGAGCCAGCATATTGGCGGGTTTGAACTTCGTTGTGTCTGGCCTCAGGAAGCGATGCTTCCTCCCATGCCCTAGCTTCAGCTTCAGCCAATTCTAGTTTTCGCCGGGATTCACGGTCGGCGAGTTCCTCTTGTAATTTTCTTTCTCTTTCAGCTGCTTCAGCGAGCAGTTTTCTTTTATGTTCCTCTCTTTCAGCGAGCAGCTTGCTTTCTTCTTTTCTCTCTAAGTCTTGTTGTCGCGCAAGCCTAGCAAGTTCAAGCTTTACCTTGCTATCTTTTAGCTTAAAGCTGCGCATCGAGCTTGTAGTGCTTACAACACTTACTGATTCGTGCTTTTCATCGAGTGGTGTGGTTGAATTAGGTGGTGCTGATATCTGCTTGGCTTCTTCAATGCCTGGCTGCTTGGCTTCTTCAATGTTGTCCAGCCATTGTTCTACGCGGTGTTCTGGTTGGTTATCCATGGTCGAGAGGTACGGTTACGATGGGTTTGATCAGTTTGCTCAGTTTGAAAACGATGTTACTTCCGCGGGTGAAGTAACGGGGTTGCTTTGGTTTGAAAATAACTCGTATCGAATAAAAGAACAGACAGTTTGTTTCCTCGAATTATAATTTGCGATCAGAGTTCAAACGGGTACAGATGCGGAACGGAGGGGTGCAGGGACGATACGGGGGTGATACAGGGACGATATGGACAGAGATGATACGCAGTGGGGATGATACGGAGGGATGATACGGAGGGATGATACGGTTTTCTGTAAATTAAAAATAAAGAAACCAAAATCAATAATTGACGGGTGTACGTATGAAATAGTAAACAATTACACTCACCAAACTTTGGCTTTAGAACCGGAACGGAAAATACACGGTATCGGATAAATTACTGTGCTGCAGACTGTACGGTGACTAAATCAAAAAGGAAGCATTTTCTAACACGCGGTCGGGTATAGATATTGTAACACAAACTCCCATTGTGACGTAATTTGGTTGTGATGCAATTTATGATTTATCATAGACATCAATAAAACATTAATGGGTCGAGATATCTTACATATATGACTATTAAAATATATAGTGGGTACCGTTAGATCTATGTCAATCAAGATAACGAATGTCAATTTTTTATATGTTATGATTTGGCAGAACATTTTGTCGCTTATCAATTTTCAGTCCAATCAACCCTCTTGGTATTATGTTTAGTCGACAAAAACGGCCAACTAATATATTTACTATCGCAGTGCAGGTCAATTTGGAAGGCGGATATACTGTCTCTGATAGAAATGTACTGCCTGGCGACTATCAGGTACATACCTTAAAGCTATACATGTAAAACCTGTTTGTGTTGCATATAGAATAAACGTTTTTGGCGATTACTAACTAATTGCAGCTGTCCAGGGGAGATTTTGAAGTAGATTTATATCGTTTATTCAATAAAGAATCGTTTGCTTAACTTAAATTTATAATCACATTTAAATAACCGGATTTTTGTTTTTCAATTATATAGTTCAAGCAAATTGAACGTAAATTTGTATAGATTAATTGTCTAATGGTACAGCTGGTGACATAGTATAATTAAGAGATTACAATGAAAATAACAGTCTCCTATCATAGTTTGTCTCATTTTCATCTAGGCATTTCAATTCCACCTGCACTGGGCAGCAGTAAACCAATCCCGAGGATCGGAGCACTGGATTGATGGGAAGCAATACTTCGCAGAGTTACACATCGTTCATTACAACACCAAGTACGCCAGTATTGGGGAAGCTCTTACTCAGCACGAAGGACTTGCTGTTTTGGGTGTTTTCGTAGCTGTAAGTAAAATGATGTCGGAACACAGATAATCAATGTGTAAATTAGGTTAATATGGGTAAAATATTTAAACGTATCCGTCTGGTTAGTCTGGCGGTTTAGTTCGAAGTCTTTCAACCGAAAGGTTGCAGGTTCTAAAGTCGCTAGCTGGTCGGTTGTGTCCTTGGGCGAGACACTTAACGGAAATAGCCTAAACCCAGCGGATTAATGAGTTATACAAAATTAAAAGAACGTGTGAATCATACACAACACACTGCAATAGCTACGGTAACCCGACCGTGGGCGCGAGGTAATCTGACGATTGCCCGTGTGTTAACCCACTTGGTTTTCCAATTCCCGAGATAAACATAAATATTCTATCCTATCCCCAGGAATGGGAAAGGCAAGAGGTGTTAAAACACGCAATTGTCAGATTACCTCCGCCTGCCGAGGGGCTACTGGAGCTATTGCAGTGTGTTGTGTATGATTTAGACGTTTCTTGAGTTGGTCAAATCCATGTTTACACTGGATTCATGCAATGTTAAACATGAATATCCTATCCTTCTCAGCATTTTGGATGACGTGCCGAAGTGATACCAACCAGTTCACCGTTACAAGTAATTGATTTGAATTGTTTCAGATTGGAAGCGAGACCAACGAAAATATCGATCTGCTTCTGAATCCAATCGCTCAAATTCAACAATATAACCAGCAGATGATCTATTCAAACAAATTCGACATTGGAAGATTTTTGCCCGAAGACCTTGAAAACTACTATAGATACAGGTACTATTTTTATTGGGTAAATTTTTTTTTATTGGGTGAAAATTAATTTAAAAATGTTGGTTAAATGTACGTGTGGTATGCCTAAACAGATTGATATTTATGGAACTGGTTATGATATATTATATATAGGATTTTGAAAATATAAATAAAGTTTGCTTTGAAACTATGCATTTAATGGGGCACAAAGAAGGGAAGCCGTTTACTTAAACTATGGAAAATAATTTAAACCTGCCCTAAATATTAACCCCAGAACTAGCCTTCCAGCTCAAGGAGTTCTCTCCTTCCCTTGTTCCGTCCATTTAGCGTTAATCGTCTGTGTGACAGTGGTTTTTATAACACGATAGATAGCATCAGCCATTTAAGCTTGATTTATTTCAACCTTCTTGCGTTTAGGAGAACTTAGAAATGCCGCGCGGGTAGTCTTGTCATCATGATTTATTACGTTAGGACGATTGTGCTTCGCCTTTTTCATGAGATGGAAAACCGCAAGTGGGTTATATGCGGTCAATCGTTACATCGCGTCCACCGTGTGGTTATCGGAGCTATTGCAGTGTTGAAACGATAGTGCTCTGCTATAGATTTTATTTTTTTATTTATATGTTTATATATTTGTAACCGGGTAAAGGTTCAAATCCATTTAGGTCTTATCCTCATACCGTTTTTTATTGTAATTGTTGTGGAATTAATATAAGTATCGGTCGCATTAACCATTCGGCCACACGACCGATCTATTCTATATTTACCAAGATATTACATAATAAGATTTAACCAAATAAAATTAAGAACTGATCTAAATCTTTTTCTATTCACCACAGTGGTTCCCTTACTACACCCCCGTGCTTTGAGAGCGTGGTCTGGACCGTATTCAATGAGCCGATCTACATTTCAAGAGCTCAGGTAAGGAAATAACTATTATACACAGAAAGGCCATCCGTTTACGTATGACCTCCTGTCTGTTGACAGACGTTACATAGAAAACTAAAGGGGGGGAAGGGAAAAAAGTGATCATTAAATAAAGTTTAGAGTGTATGGCTAAATTTAGGACTGCGGTTAAGAGTAGGGTTGTGGTACGGTTAGAATTAGCTTGAATAGCTTTAGTGAACGGGTTCTCTCCTTCCCTTTTTTCCTTTGTACCTCATTTGGTGCCTTTTTCGGGCTAAGTTTCATTTCTACGATGGACGCGTCACTAAGATCGTGCTTTATCTATTGAAAGCTATATTAATCGGTCGTGTTAACTATTCGGCCACAAAACCGTTTCATCCGTTCCTTTAGTGTTGTCATGCCTTGATTAATGAAGAAGAACCTCCTACATATAGCAAAATTGGTTTAAGTGACTCTAATTCAAATCCTATGGTTATTCACTGCGGCTTCTGGTCTAAGCATTTAATGTTGCTTGGCTAAAATTCTATTTTTTACGGGATAAGATTCGTATCCATAGTGGGCTCGTAATTAAAGTACGCTGGTGAATACATCTCACCCTTCTGATATAAAAAAAAAATCCAGTAAAATAAAAGTATGAAGACTCAATAGCTTTAGCAAAGGAATAGTGTAACATGTCGTTTTATCGACTATCTGTACTGTAACTCACTTTTGGCAAGCCCAATGTGTCGGGTCGTCAGCCGAAAGATTGTGGGATCAAAACCAACTGTAGCTTTTCGTTTATTTCTTTGGTAAATACACTAAGAGGATGTTACCTGTACCAGGTGGATTAATTGATTGAAAAAAATGGTGGGAAAGTGTAATTCCTATATAAAAACACTGCAGTAGCTTTAGTAACTGTAGGGCGGACGCAAGATTGTCTGACGATAGCCCGTGTAGTAACGTGCCCAACAGACTCACACCCATGAGGACAAAACATGACCATCCTATCTTTAAGTATTTATAGATATTATAAAATCCACTAATTTTTTTCAGGCGGAGACATTACAGACAAGTCTCTACGCCAGGGCAAACAGCACTGATTTAGTTGGTGGGAATTACAGGTTGCCTCAACCACTTCACGATAGGAAGATATCGCGCCCTGGTAAATCAGGTGCTTCCCCCTTGACGTCAACAATTCTGCTCCACGTCACATCTATGCTGGTTACAGCCTACGCCTTGCGTTTTTAACTCAGCAACGAATTTTACATAATTAACAAAGAGCCATTAAACACGTGACTAATAATGAGCCATTAAATACATAACTAATAATGAGCCATTAAATATGTCAGACAACCGAGTCATGTACAGCATTCAATTAAAAGAAACTGTCTTGGTGACGAGCCCTTCATGGGTTCAATACTTAGCCGGTTAAAACCAGTTAAAAATGTATTGAGATGATGAATTATCGTTTAAACGACCGGACATGTGGGAACAACATATTAATCTTTTGTCGGAAGGCGGTAATATTTCCGTTGATGATGTCATAACGATCCATTGTTTTATATTAAAAAACGTCTTTTATTTTGTCATAACCTTTATAATAATAAAGATTAATAATATCGTTTCTGATTTGTGATTGATTCAAAATAAACTAGTAAAGTGGAAGTACAAAATGAAGTATAGTGTGCTGTTCCTTCCAGAGTTGTAAACAAAAAATGTTTCTCTTTGCTATGAGGATGTATTTACAAGATGTTGTGTGTGTATAGACCAGGTATGGGCAACATACGCCCCGCTGTCCGGGTCCGGCCCGTGAAGAGGTTTTGACCGGCCCGCAGACTGTATCCAGCCATACCCTATAATTAATATATTAAATACTATTCAAGTCATAATCCGGCCACCAATTACTTCAGTTTCCCACATCTGGCCCGCCTACTAGAGAAGTTGCCCACGCCTGATGGAGACTATACCATTGGGTCTTTGAAATTGACTCACATGATGGATAAATATGTGGTGCGAATATAAACGTTAACTGTGTTGAATTATATATAAATTTTAAAAATTGTGGCACAAATAACTTGTTTCATGGAAATTCAAATGTTGTAAATAAGCCGATTGGTTAACATGACCAATATATTTTACTATTTCTATCTGCAAATATAAACGTTCACTATGTTAAACTAAATATTTAAGCAATTGTAATACAAAATTACTTGTTCGACTTTTATAAAAAAAAAATATTTTTAAATAGGCCGAAATGTTAACGTGGCCGATACATATTACTATTTCTATCTAAAAAGGTGGTAGTAATAATGGGTTCTAAATTTACGCCAGAAAAAGAGGCCAAATCTTATACAAAATCTCATTTAAACCGGAATTGGTGGCGATCATACCAATGGTTTGGAATATGGCTTAAAAACATCAAATTTATGGGTTCATTAAAAGTTTTTTGCGCGGGAATTTAGTGATAATGCATGCGAAAAAACACGTGCGCTGATAAAGGTTGTTATGTTAAAACTCATATGCAAAACAAGTATTGATAATAAAAGTATACCTGCAAGCAAATTGGCGGAAGTGATGAGTATATTTAAATTTAAAAGGAAATGATAAGAAGTGGCGCAATCAGTGTGGACAGCATTATAGCAAGATTATACGTCAATGCTGGATAAGTAGGCTACATAAAAGGCTTGACAGGGCGTTTATATGGACATTTTTGCCGCAGTTGTTTAAAGTAAACTGTTAACCTGCGCCGCTTTACAACTGATTAACAGGGCGTTTGCATAAAAAAGTTTGCAGTGGGGAGTGAAAGTAACCTGTTTAACCGCCCCACTTAATAAAAGGTTAACATGGCGTTTGCACGAAAAATTTCACATTTTAAAACGTTAAGATGGTAGTTTTTGCGCCAGATGTGGAGTATATAAACAAGCAGTGTATGCTTATTGAAAAGTATTGCGTAAATATTAGATAAACTGGCGCAGGCAGACGGGTAACTTTTATCACTGATATTTTAAAAATGCATTTATTGATTTTAAGTTGCAGTAGGTGATATACGTGTTTAAAAAAGGTGAAACTCAAACAATACACAATGAAAATCATCAAATTAATACTCTTACTTTGTTTGGGTAAGTAAATAGGCCTACCTAAATACGTTATTATTATTGGGCATAACTGATGAAAGATAGGGTAGTAGTGGTTAATACACCAAGGGGGCGTTATAACACACACTTGTTACATTATCTAATGCAAACTGTAGGGTTGCCGCAGCTATTGCGTTGCGTTTAATGCCATGAAGATATTTCTACATTTTTTCGTCCCATCAAACTGCCGAATGAAAAGAGCGTCCCAAAGTTCTTTTCTAACGACAAAACCGATTAGCAGTCTGTTTTGATTTCGCTTTCTTTCCACAGACGCTCTGACCCCTTATAGAATAATTTGACCAGTTTGACTATCCATTTTCACCAGTCGGTTTTGATACCGCTTTCGGGTTGATTGTGCCGCTGTCCAGTTTCGATCTATTACTTTCGATATACAGTATGGCGCATTGCAATGAGCTATCCCACTTGACTATCCATATTCTAAATTTACCTTCCAATATTTAGTGATTTTTTATTTTTTCCATATTTATTTTTATATAAACTACAAAAGCCGGTAGGTTGGATTAATAATGGCGTGCCAAATGGTAGTGTGATCGAAACTGGCGCTAACCAGTCGATTTCGTGGTTTAGCAAAACTCAGACCAGGGAGAATTATTAAACCAATAGATTAACAGGCTAAATAAAATCTACAAGTCCCTTACATATAAGGCACACTGCATTAGTTTGTGTACTGTCTGGGTTTGGAAATGATGACAATATTTCGCGAGTGAACGCTTCCTACATATTCCCACTCGTACGTGGAGATAACATAACTAACCTATATTATTCTATCCTGATTAATATTTAATACAAAACAGTGTTTACTTTTATGAATTCAAGTAATCCAATTTAAACATTGTTGTTTTAGTGGGTGTGGAAGTAGCATCTGGAAACACTGCTTGGAGCTATACTTTGAACGGTGGTATGGTGTTTAATTTATTTCATAGCAGACGCACATCTTACCTGTTGTGTGGGGACAGTTTTGTAAACCAATTCGTGCCCACACTCTTATTTCCGTTGTAAAACGGCCAAACAAATAGAGGGGGCAATTCATATACAGCATTTCGGACCAAAACTTTTAGTTTGGTGGTTTAATGCGACGCCTTTCAACCTGAAGTTTGAAGGTACGAAAGTTGCTAGCTAGTCGGTTGTGTCCTTTGGCAAGGCACTTAACATACATTGCCTGAACCCAGCAGATTGATGGGTTCTACCAAATTGAAGGAATGTATAAATCATACACAACACACTGCAAAAGCTCTGGTAAACCGACGGTGGGCGAGAGGTAATCTGACGATTGCCCGTGTGTTAACTACCTTGATTTTCCCATTTATGGGGATAAACATGAATATCCTATTCTAAAACGCATCAATTGTCGAGTCCACCACAGGTTAAAAAAAA
Organism: Ciona savignyi; assembly: GCA_000149265.1. Lineage (NCBI taxonomy): Eukaryota > Metazoa > Chordata > Ascidiacea > Phlebobranchia > Cionidae > Ciona > Ciona savignyi. The sequence goes on from CH001964.1 coordinate 506,523, forward strand.
GATCAGTTACTAAACGGCGCAATGCGTGGCTGGTTGAGTCACTTTATTAATTTTTAACAAACCAGCACGGTTGTGTGGCCGAATGCTTAACGGGACCTATACAAACACCAACTATACAAAAAAGGTTACTGGACGAGTCCATTATGGTTCAAACCTCCTCCCGGTAAAAAAAGGTTTTTGAGCCTATTTCGTCATTGGCACCCTTTATAAAATTTTGTATATAAATCGGTCGCACAATAGGCTACCAAGCAGTTTGGAAACCTAAAACTCAAGGGGCGTTATCACACTGGTAATCTCGCGCTCTACGTCGGGTTACTGGAGCTATTGTAGCGTGTGGTGTATGATTGTGAATGTGACGTTCCTTCTAATTTATGGAACCCATTCACTAGTCCATTAAGTGTCTTGCCCAATGACACAACCAACTGGCAAGATACAAGCGTAAAATCTGCAACATTTTTGTTAAAAGTCAACGCACCTACTAAGCCGATTGGCGAGCGCGCCGATTTACATACAACATGCCAGTTAAAAACGATCCTATATAGCTCGTGAGGCCGAATAGTTACAGCGTCCGAAACATGTACCATTTTTTTACAAAAAATATCTTGAGCCAAGCAAGGATTTAAACCTACACCGTTAAAAAACTGTTTCAGACCATTAAAGATTTAAAACCATAACTAGTAAAAAAACAGAGAAATAAAAATCCACACTACAAATTACATCTTACCAGGTCCTTCAAACTGGTCTGCCACTTTTCCAATTTGCAATCTCACACGCCAGTCTCCCATCAACGTCGTAAAGAGTAATGTCCAAACTGCTTCCAACCCAGTCAAATTCCAGAAGTCTGTACTGACTACTCCGTCAAACATGACTCTGATCAACAATGGCCATTCACGTATGTATGATGTCATAGTGGTATATTTTAAAGACCATAGAAAACTTTTAAAGTTTTTTTCTGTTTTTTTTTTAAATTAATATTTATATAAGGGTATGTGTGTGAATTACAATAGCAGTAAAATTTATTGTTTACATTTTATCTTTTTTTAAAGCGATTAGTAAATTGTGATTCATATTCTTATTGTTGGGTAGGCCTATTCATAATTTAGAATCGAATACTGTACCCTATTTCACGACAGTTTTCTAGGGTTTTGTTTTTGTTCGATATCTAACGGTAAAACAAAATAAAACAAACCTGAAATAAGGCCTACCTGTCATAACACACATTTAAATGGGTGGCCTAAAATACAGTTAGTTAAAAAAATCATTAAAAAAATAACAGTGGCCTGGGTAAAGCTGACACATATCTTATTTTCCTAACAGTTAAGTCGGCACTAGCTGCACATAACAATTTGATGAAATAAATGCTTTTTTAGGTTTTCTTTGTCCTAGTGTCGTTATGGACCCATCCCTCCTAATGTAGGCTAATTACATTCTTGTTAAGCTCAGTATTTTTATTCCGCAGTGCAAGTGAACTTAGGTGGAGGATATACGATTTCCAATTCACAGTTCTTGCCGAAGAATTACAAGGTGCGTATACATAGCTTAAGTGTGGCGTGTCGAGCTTACACCGGTCCAAGCCGGAAGGTGGCGAATGCGAAACCAGTCAGTCCGACCGCTTAGTCTGTCGGTGTAGTGCGACGAATTTCAACCGAATGGTTGCACGTTCGAAACTGGTCACTAGCTAGTCAGCTGTGTCCTTGGGCAAGGCACTTAACGGACATTGCCCGAACTCAGTGGATTAATGGGTTCTACCAAATTGAAGGAACATGTAAATTATACACAACACACAGCAATAGCTCCGGTAACCCGACAGTGGGCACGACATGATCTGACGATTGCCCTTGTGGTAATTCCCTTGGTTTTCCTATTCACGGGGATAAACATGAATATCCTATCCTATCCAGTCCCTTGCTGGTCGATTTTGACCGCACACGAACATTACATCTATCATTAGTATGAACAAAAAATAGTTAAGTGTTGAACTGATTATTAGAGTAGGCAAGGGCATTATGGTTCTGCAGATAAAGGAAAGGTTAATGAATCAAAACCAGGCACTGGCCAGCCGTTTTGTATCATATACAACACATTTCAGTGGTTCCTACTAATAATCTGCTTCCACTAGTACACCACTCTTGACACGTGGTATACCGAAATGAGTTTTCTAATTCTTTTTCAAACCGGGTTAAGTTTCGCAACTATGTTGGGTCCATCACTAGAACCATATTTTATATAGGAATTGGTACAGGCGTTGCAATTTCACTTTTCACAGGCGTGGCAATTTCACTTCCACTGGGGCAGTTCATTTGGCTCGGAGCATACTGTGGACTCTACAAGATACTTCGGGGAGATGCATATTGTTCACTACGACACAGCCCACGCCGATATAAACGCAGCAATCAACAAACCACAAGGGCTAGCCGTAATTGCTTTCTTTATAAAGGTAAGTTTCCTGTCTTGGATCCTCCAATTGCGTGGGGCGAGTGAAGCAAAATGTATCGGTTTTCTGTAACAGAAACTCGTCAGATCAGCTAAACGGTCGTTGTATATAGAAATCAGCCGCGATCTAGAGTAAGGGTCATTTGGCATGGTACTTATCGGGTGTTGTCTTAACCCAGTGGATGAATGGTTTAAAAAAATAAATTCAGCATTGTTTTTATCGTATTTAACACACCGTGCTATCTCCGGTAAACCGAATTTCTGGCGCGAGAGCACAGCAACCCCTTTGGCAGTTTTATTTAAACTAAGGCTCTCTTACACACGAAAACTGTAAAATATTGCTACAATAAGGATCCTCTGACAAAAACACGTCAGCACGACCAAATGATTCCCAATAACCGTCAATTTTCCTTATTCCGACGAAACAGGAATAAAACATTATACCAAAGTCTATAAGCCTACAACTCTACTTTATTTAGTGCTAGAGTGGGTTAAAACTAAGCTACGTCAATAAATTTTAAGCTACGTGATTACTCAAAAACCTTGCAGGCTGACGCATCATCAGACAACGCAGCTTTCCAGAAAATTCTGCAACCGATATCGGCCGGAATGAACAAAAATGCACAAAAAACACTTACCCCGTTTCCAATAAGCGACCTCTTGCCAAAAATCACAGGTTACTACAGATACAGGTGAGGTTTTTGCAAAGTGTCAAATGCTGTTTGTTAGCTTATTCTACTTGTATGCTAATTTAGGACTTGCAAAAAGGGTGTAATTCGGGATTTAAAATTCGGATAATTGGTTCGGTGTAGAGTAACAGTCCAATACCCGAATTACTACAAATGTGATCCAATAAAAATTATGGTGAAATAAAAAAAAAATATGTAGACCTGCTATAGTAATTGATTTCGCGACCCAGCGTCGAAACCAGCCGATCCAGCGTTAAAGTAAAAACAAATCTAATGGGATTTAAGTAATTGAGTTTAAAGTCCCAAAAATATATTCAGTTAGGGATCGAGTGATCCTGGGTCCAATAACATACCCGTTTAATTTGTTTATCTAGTGAAGAATTCTTTGTTCGAAATGAGGTTGGTGAGTACGGGCGTATTGGAGAACCCAGTAATCCTAGGTTGAACACCAGGCCTGACAATAACATACTTAATTGATAATCCAGTTATTATATATTTAAAACTCGGCCTGGTAAAAACAAACCAAGTGGCAGATCCATTAAGAGCTGGCAGTTCAAAATAAACGCATTAACTTCCATTTCTAGTGGTTCTTTGACGACCCCGCCTTGCTATGAATCAGTCGTTTGGACCATTTTTAAAGATCCGATTCAAATATCCGCGGCACAGGTAAATGTTTTTGTTGATTTTTAACAGATGGGATTTTCGAACTTTGTGTTTTATATACTTTGCGGTCGGAACCGAACGCACTTTATCAATTTCGTGGTGGTAATCGAACCCAGAACCTTCCGGTTACAACACGGAACTATACCACTTTTACAATTTCAATCGAACCGAATACCTTGCAGTTTCATCTATCGCACTAAACCACTTTATGGTGGAAATCGAATCCATACCCTTTCTGTTTTAACCACTACCGCACTTAACTACACCTCATGCTATAATTTATGTCACTCCCCCCAGGCAACTATTCTCAAAACCAAAGTCTACGAAAATACAGCTCCAACTCCAGTCATTAACAACTATAGACCGGTGCAGAGTCTCAATGGCCGCACAGTCACGGAATACAAGCTTAGTGGTGCAGGCTGTTTAAAGGGCTTTACCTTTATTCCGATATTTCTGCTTCTCGCCCTATTTACATACTAGTGGTATGTCAGAGGCATTTGTGTAGCCAAAATGTCGGGAAAATGATTGTCGCCGTATTCCATTCATTATTTTTACATTGGTTGCTAGCTAGTCTGCAGTGTCCTTGAGCAAGGCACTTAACGGACATTGCCTGAACCCAGGGGATTAAAGGGGTATGTTAAATTGAAGAAACGTGTGAATCTTACACGACACACTGCAATCTCTCCGGTAACCCGACGATGGGTGCGAGGTGATCTAACGATTGCCCGTGTATTAGCCACCTGATGAGTTTTCCCATTCACGGGGATAAATATGAATATCCTATCATATCCTTTTTTTATTTAATTAAAGAACTGCACATAGTAATATTCTCCTGCCTTCCGTTATGCGAAGTTGTATGATTTATCACTTTTATTCGTTGTCGCCCCTTTTACATAAATAATACTTTAAAATTCGGCATCTAGAGTTAATACCATTTATTTTAAAAATATCGTTGCTCTTGTTTTAAATTTAAATTCATAAAGCATCATTATGGAAGCGGACATAATCTATCGATAAATGTACATTTTAATGTAAATTGTAAGTATATACCACTGCGTATACTTTTGAAGGTGAAAAACCCATATGGCGTTTATTAAACCGATCTTTAAAAAATGACCCCGTTGTGTACATACGCCAATGAACGTGCAGATATTGTTTTTTTGGTTTCAATAATTAACTTTATTTGCTGTAGTATTGTCATATCTTACCGTTGTATTGGAAATTTGTTTAAATTGTATATTTTACTCACCTTTAAAGATTACAACACACTTTAAGGCTATAATATGTCTGATTTCACGTGCCAATGAATAAATTACATCATAACGGCCAAACTTAATTCAACAACTAAACTTTCACACATGGACGAACTAATTTACGATGTCATTGTATTGACATATACCTACTGTAACATACCTAACTGTTGAAAATAACTTTTTTAACCCTCTTTTAACCGGGTTATTTTTTCCGTTATGGAAACCTCTGGGCTAAACGATGATTCAAGGAATACGATTGTATTCTTTACACAGTTTTTGTGTTCTGCTGTGTTATACCGGCCAACGCTTTATTACTACTAACTTGTATATTCAATGATTAAACTGTCAAGGTTTTTATTCTTTGTTACATATGATTATGATATACAGTATCAAATAAATTTACAGTTCTAGTCTTTCATGTTTGTATCTTTGTTATTTCTATATGTTGGTTCTTACACTCCAATAAAAAAGCTAGAACTGTTTACGAAGCTAACTTTTATTGCAGACGAGACGGAAAGCTACAGTTACTGTGATTTTAAAAGCTATAGGTTTAAATAGCAAATGAAACATATTTTCCATAAAATCATTTCCAGTACTGTGAAAATCTACAATCCGGACGGTTACTGGTCTAGTAATCAAGAGTAAATTTTGCAATGCTTAACACATAGTCTAATAATACTGGGTATAGTGCAGGGGTCGATAACCATTTGGTGCATCGCCGACCTTAATCAAAGTAGTGCTTAACAATACCTTATTGATTTGCGACTGGATTACGCAACATAAGAGCTGTACTGAATACAAAAACATGTCCATGGTTATAAAAACATGTTCACGGTTATAATCTCTATATTAAACACAAATTAAGTACAGTAGGTGCCGCTTAATATTACCACCTTGGGACCAGGCCATTTCGGCCATATATCCGAATGGTCATAAAAACCGAAGTTGCCATAACGCGTTAAACATGCGTACATAAAACACGCAAGGTTAAAAGTTGTAAGTGTGTGACGAAAAAAAGTCTGTATTGTAACAAGAAAGATGGAAAAATATTGGTCTTATTATTCGAAATTTAGTCATAATAAACGGAGAATTTTAAATGAAGAAATTCCTGACCGTATCTAATTGATCAGAATAAGCGACTGGTCATATTATCCGTGGCCATAATAAGCGGCGCCTACTGTATATACTAAAAGACACGTTATATAATTATATGTCTATGGTTATAAGCGCTCTTTTTCTATACTATTATAGACAAATTTGTCAGCGCACTTTTTCTAATTTCCCAAGCGGTGACATCAAACCCTATTTAGGACTTTTTTGTATATAATTGGTATGTGTTAATTTGTATCAGCCGTGTTAACCATTAAGCCACACGACCGTACTATTTTTTTTCGCGACCTAGGCCAAAAATGGTAAGCCCAGTGCTACGTTTCAAGCAGATGTTGTACTACACACGAGGAAAACTAAAAGGAGGGAGAACGGGAAGGAGGGAAACTGCAAACTAAAATAAATATTAGGGCATTAGAGTTAGTTTTAAACATGGGGTTGGAGTTAAGGTTAGTTCTGCTGTTGATTTTAGTGTTTAGGGCAGGGTTAACATTAGTTTCCACAGTTTAAGTAAGCAATTTCCCACCTTTTAGTTTTGCCCCTACACACGGTTAAATTCGCGGTATTTCCGCTACACCCGACGCTATTTAAGAATCAACTTGAATAAGGCTTCATTTCAACACTTGGCTAACTATTGCGCAATCAAGCATAACAAAAGCATTATTGCGAGGCATCAAAAAGGGTTTTAAATTACTCGAAACTTGATTTACCCAGCTCGTGATTTACAGTGTTAAACGCAGTAAGGTAAACCTTGTTTACCCATCTTTATTTTGTACATGGTTCCATGACAACTGAACCCCTTACAACTGAACCCCTTACAACTGAACCCTTACAACTGAACCCTTACAACTGAACCCTTACAACTGAACCCTTACAACTGAACCCTTTACAACTGAACCCCCACAATTAAGCCCCTTACAACTGAAATCCTTTTAACTGGACCCCTTTAATCTGAACCCCTTTACAACTGAACCCATTTCAATTGAACCTCTTTACAACTGAACCCCCTTTTCAGTTAAAAGCCTTCGGTTAAAAGGGGTTCAGTTGTAAGGGGTTCAGTTGACTGGTCACCCTTGTACATAATAGGTAGTTTTGTAGAAACAAAATACAACATAAAATTAAATTCCAAGACTAGAATACAAAACATAACTCTGAACTGAAAAACGTAAACTGTGAAAACGAAATACAAAATTCGAAACCGAAACTCGAATGTAAAATGAAAAACTGGCAACCGAAACACAATAGGGCAACTTTAGTGTGCAGTTTGCTTTCTTTCCGCTTTCCCTCCTTTTAGTTTTTCCAAACACAATATACAAAAAAGTTTCGTGTTTCAAGGCGTGTCATTATGTGTAACCATTATAAGTCATTCTTATTTCGCGTAACAATGAAATTTGTTGCCACATTAAGCGCAGAAAAAAATCCTGTATTATTGCACAATTAGACGTGTTTTAATGCAAGAATTGAATCATTACGAATAGGCCTACGACTTGATATTAAGGGCTTGACTCAATCAAACATATTTTATTTCGTAGATAGAGCAATAAGAAACGCAAAAGAAGTTATACTATAGTTTTTATAACTGTATATATTCATCCAGTGCACGAAGAGTTAAGATTGTAAGTGTTTTGTCGTTTAGTTTAGTTTATTTATTGTTTGCACCAGTATTTAAAAATGGCAAAGAAATAAAATCCCGACACAGTAGCAGGAAAAAAAGCGAAAAACGAACAGTCGTTAAAACACGTCAATAAAAAAGGATATAATTTAAAAAATAAACGGACGCGGCCGCTAAACCTAAGCGAAAGAACAATAAAAATCAGACGAAATTTAATTAAGAAATTTAATTAAAATTATAATATAAGGCCCTGAAGAAGAGTGTGTGGTAAAGCGCGACCATTGTAAACAATACCCAAAGTTATATTGTAAATAAACATTAGACAATGTACCAAAACTTAGATTTTATTATAGTTTTTTTATGTTCCATTTTAAAGTAAGTAGATGGTAGAGTGCTTTATAAAGGACACCTGTTATTTACAGAATGCCATTTAAAAACGGTGGGCAACACTTAAAGGAGGGAAAGTGGGAAGGAGGAAAACTACTTACTGAAACTTTTCAAAATAAATTGAACCCTGCCCCAAACAGTAATCTTAACCCCAAAACTAACCTTAACTCCAACCCCAAACTATAATGCTCTTATTATAATTTTAGTGTGTAGTTTCCCTCCTTCCCGCTTTCCCTCCTTTTGGTTTTTCCTAAAACGGTCGAGCCTATACAAGTAAAAAGGCTAGCATAGCATCAAAATCACTGCAGTTACACGATGTTGCTTTTAGATAAGCAGACGTTACATCGTTCAGGTCTACTGAAAAATCTGATGCAACTTGAACTGTTATTGTTTAAGTTTAAAATGTTTGTATAAAACCTGATACTATTGCGTTGTTGTAAGTTAGGACTATGTAGTTTTTAGTTTAGTTTATTAGTTTCCACGGTGAAAAAACGATGCAGGACCTTTGATAAAAACTTGGAAAACGGGAAAAAACGGCAAAACGACAGTCGTTAGAACACGTCTAAAAAACAATCAATTACCAAGTTTCGGTATAATTAGAGGTGGCCGCTAAACCCACATGTAATTATTGTTGCTTGGATTACCCCGACACGCTGGTAAGTAACATTTATGGAGTAGCCTATGAAGGCTAGGTCTAAGCTTAAATAAGCTTATAAGTTTGTTAGTTGTGTTAAAGCAAAATAGTTTTTTAACATAGCATAAATCTCAAATGTGCCTTGGGTTATAGCAAAATCGTGATTCAGTTATATAGTACGATTTGAGCGGTTTGGGCTTAAAACGATACGACATAGAGCCCATAGTGCCATTGTCACGTGTATAGCGAAATAACCACACACTTTCTGTTTGAAGATTATGGATGGGCGTGTTATATATATCTATTAATGCGGGCAAGGATATCCATATCACGCTACAAGATTTATACCCGGTTATGGTTTGATCACCTGTGAGAGAATTTTTGATGGCGAAGAAGTTGTCATAATCAGATGAAATGTATCTAATTTACAATAGAAGCTATATTTCAGCGTTGTCTTAATTTAGTTTAGTTTTAGTTTATTCATTTTTGCCCCAGTATTTAAAAATGGCAAACGAGTAAAATCACGACACAGGAACAGGAAAAGACGGCAAAACGATCGTTAAAACACGTCATTTAAAAAAGATATAATTTCATAAATATAGCGGACGCGGCGCCAAACCTAGACGAAAGAACAATATAATATTTTTTATATTCTTTCCGTTTTATATGTGTACATTGATCCTGTTTTATTTAAACCTATTAATCAACTGAGTTCAGAAAAAGTGCCTTGCGTAACAACACAACCGACTTCGACTAAACAGTTGCGCTTCTTCTTAGTTCCCTTCGGCTGACGCCCTAACCATAGTAATTTAAGGACTATGTTCTTATATGGACTCGAAGTAGTGCGAGTTGCGACAAAACAAATAAAGAGTCAGTTAACCGCCTGGGTTAGAGCTACGTACTAAATTTAGAAATTACAACACAAAAATTGCACCTTAAATTTGCAGTTGAATCATGTTTTTTAACTCAAATTGCAAAAAAACAACTTCGAAGTGCATAATCCCCTAAAATTGTTAAAGGGAATTCCCCTGAAAATAATCACCATTCGGTTTTCCAAATTCAGACAGCTGATTTTTAGTTCGTACCCATACTGAAACCGTGTTAGCTTGATCACTATTTATTCTTTAATATTTAACTTAATCATTTATAAAAGTAATCTATAAATTTAGTGGTAACAAAATTTGGCCCTAACTAAAAATTTAACCAAGTACAAGTCGTTAATTATCGTCAGCTGTAACTACGATCTATAGTTTTACATTCTGTACTTCGTTGAAATAGTTTTGCAACTTCCAGAAAACGTTTTACTGCATTTATTAGGCTATACATCTTTATTTGTAAGACATCTTGGGGGGACAGCATAAGTGGGAGAAAAACTCAGCAAAGACGAAAGGAGGTAAAATGCACGCTAAAATTACCGTTTAATAACGAAATTACCACGAGGATAGATTATAGTCATGTTTTATCCCATGTTTTATTCCCCCTCATAAGCCTACCATCGGGTTGTTGAATCTATTGTAATGACGTGTGAAGGATTGAGATATTTCTTTTGTTTATGAAATCAATTACTTTACTGAGTTCACGTGATTTTCGTTAAGTATCATGCGCAAGAACGGCCAACACTAAAAGGAGGGAAAGCGGGAAGGAGGGAAACTGCTCACTTAAAATATGAAAATTAATTCTAACCCTGCCCTAAAACCCCATGTTTAAAACTAACTCTAATTTCCTAATCTTCATTTAAGTGTGCAGTTTCCCGCTTTCCCTCTTTTTAGTTTTCCCCCGCAAGAACCTGACCGATTAGCCAGCAGCTGGTTTCAATCCCACAACCTTTTGCCTGCAGACCGCCGACGTTCTCCTTTAAACTACCTTGAACGCAAATCAAAACACTAATTAAAATTTCAAAACTAACCCCCTATTAACAGGAGGAAAGCTAAAAGGAGGGAAGGTGGAAAACTGTACAGTAAAATACAGATTTGGGGGTATAAAAGTTAATCTTAAAATTATGGTTGGAGTTTCTGGGATTAAAATTAGTGTATAGAGCAGTTTTAAAATTAGTTTTCTTTATTTTATTAAGCAGTTTCCATCCTTCCCTTCTACCCCCTTTCCCTCCTTTTAGTGTTGCCCTTCCTATAAGCAATAATTTTAGTGTGCAGTTTAACTATTCCAATTTTAATTTTCCAAAAATATTCATTTTTGGTGAATGTGTAGTTTAAACAAGGGGCTTATTTGTCTTGACTGTTCGCGTCACTCTTCAAGTTAAACTTTAACACGGGTGGTAAAAGTAAATAAAACCACCAATATACCTTTTAAATAAAGATTTTGTTTTTAAAAGTCAGATTTAGTAAAAAGTACCACTTTAAGGTTAATTTCAGAATTGCTTATTGTGTGTATATCTGTATATTATATATGTATTAATTATACATTATACAGTATAATAAAAATATATAATATTTAAGTCCAAATGGGCTGTTTTTAGTTATTTCGGACAAAATGCATTTTTAAATGCGTAAATCTTTACAAAACTATAAGCCACTTTATCTCTTGGTGAAAGAAACTTACCAAACGATTTTCGCTGTGGATTAAGCATTGTTGTTGAAGTAGTATTTAAGTGGGGTTTTACCCAGGGTTTGTTGGCAGCATGACTGGCTACTTTATCAATGTATGAGTCATCAGTACTTCAGCACCACGCAAAAATTAGAGATTTTACCAGACTATCGACTGGGTATTCTACTACTGCACTGGTGGCAGTATGAAGTCAGACAATATGAGTATGTAGTTAAATTCGATTTAAAGAAATTAATCGAATGTAGCGGATTAAAAAAAGTAAGATAAGAATTTCAATGTGAGAAGTAATGTTAAGAAATTGAGTTTTATTTGTGTTTTTTCGTTTGTCTGAGGCCTGAGGGATAAGAAAAGGTGTAAAACCAATAGTACTGCTGAAAAAATATGGTAATCTAATTATTATGGCAGCAGTGCTAAATAGAAACTTGTGATTAAATGCAAAACTAACCCGAAAAATAAATTTAAAAAAATTAAATTGTATGTTTCAAGAAAAAAATAAATTGCCAAAAATTAACGAGTACCGGTAAGAGTTAACTTTGTAGTAAAAACCAAGGTTTTTTTTGTTAAATTTTGATTAAAGAATACCTTTTTAGGGGATTTTTTTAATTGATTAGAACCATACGAAATAATGATATTCTAGTAGGTCACTCTTTTTTTCAGCAGTAAACACCAGGGTTAACTTTTTGTTTTGCTAGAATTCGCATCAAAAATTGCGCCATAGAAGCAAAATTGCATCATTCTTTATCATGGTAAAATATCCCCACCATAGGGTTGTAATATTTGTATGTACTGATAGGGGCTAAGTTAGGTAAAGCTGATTTTTACAATAGAAAGTGCCAGGCATGCAAAAAAGTAAAATTTAAATTCTTTATTTTTAAGTTCATTCCTATGACAAAAACCGCGTATATGTATTTTATAAAAATATGTTAAGTCAAATTTTCTTGATATATTTAAGTACATAGTAATTAGTAACAAAGCATTTGACCAATAGTTCCAATTTGGGTAGGCCTATATGTATTTTATAAAAATATGATAAGTCAAATTTTCTTGATATATTAAAGGACATAGTAATTAGTAACAAAGCATTTGACCAATTGTTCCATTCCAATTTGGGTAGGCCTAAAGGCTAAAGCACAACATCACGAAAAGAATAGTCTGTCGTATATAACATAATATTCTCTTTTACAGCTACTGCAACTTATCTGAGTGAATTTAATCTTTAAAAATGGCAAATATGCCAAAGACTATAGGGCAGTATAAGTACAAGGATTTTACGGATAAAAAAGTTCTGGGATCGGATGGATCATTTAATGACGCATACCAAGTGTATCACCCGTTTATTGGGAACTGTGTGGTGAAGATTGTTTCTAGAAGCTTCTACTGTCAAGAAGGGTAACTAAGAGTTTTTTCTTTGTGGATTTGTTGTTTAGGGTTGTGGGTTGGGGACGGTACCTCTAAATCAGTGTTTCCCAACCCGAGTCGGCGGTCTCAAATGAGTCCGTGGAAGGTTTTAATGAGTCCGCAAGCACATCAACAATTTGCAAAACTTTTATTTGGTAATTTTGTTAAAGTTTTGTAGTGTTCTGTAATCGTATGCACATAGTCCAGTTACGCCACACTTTTGACTTATGCTAATTGAAAATTGATGCACTTTGAGTCCGCAAAGACTTTCGCTGGTAAGGAAATAGTCCGCGACCAAAAAAGGTTGGGAAACGCTGCTCTAAATACTACAGGATCGCTTGGAGCGCTTATTACTATACTTCGTAATTACAAAAGCCTTTAAGAAAACTTCTCTCCGTAAAATAAAGATTATGATAATAATTTTAGGGAAGGTGTTTAAGTTAGTTCTGGGTTTGAGATTAGTGTCTGGTACAGGGTTAGAATCCATAGCAATCTAAGCGATCCAAGCGATCCTGTAGAGGCACCCGGTTAGGGTGATTTTCGGGGTATTTGTTGATTTCAATATATTGTGTGAATAAAAGAATATTGGGTGATTTTAATGGGGATGGGTGATTGGGGGGAACATTTTGGGGACATTCATTTTGGGAATTCGGGGAACATTTTTAACTAAGAGTTTTTACTTTCTATGTGGGTTTGGTGTTTAGGAAGGCGTCGGTTGGGGATTTTGGGGGTAATAAGTGAATTGGGAAAATATATATAGGTGATTTTGTCAGAATATTTATTATTTTTGCAGATTTGGGTGATTTTTAGGAATACCTTTAAGTAATTTGAGGATATTTGGGAAATATATAATAACTTTTTTTAAGCAACACTTTGGATTATACTTTATACTTTAGTATATAATATCCAAAGGTAAAATAGTTTTCCTATACTTGAATAGTTTATCATTTCATGCTCAAAGTCGAACTATTTGAGTTAGGCCCAGGCCTATTGAAGCTGTAGTTTTAGGGAAACTGCACACTTTAATTGCATTAACGCCGTTAGTGTTGGTGTTCAGACTGGTGTAAGAGTTAGGTAAGATCTACGTTAAGGATATTAGTCTCTCATTAGTGTAAAAGGTTTTCTTCTTTTCCCTTGTTTTACCGTTTGCTTGAAAAAAATAATGCAAAAATTTTAACAAAAATTTCGAAAAAACTTATCCACAATATAGATTTACAAAATTTACGACCTTTTGTTAGAGAACACAGACAGTTGCTTCAAGAGGCGGCTGATATGAGGAAAGTGGTCCATCCTAACATTCTCCCAATGTTGGGGGTGGTAATGGAACCTGAACATTTGTGTCTCATCTTCGATCTGGCGGAAAACGGCTCCTTGGCAAAGGCTTTAAAGAGAATTCAGATACCATGGTCGGTAAAGGTGCAGATTGCTTACCAGGTAGGTCATGCACATTTAAACAGGGTTTACCGCACATTTTTCTTTTAGGGGTGTAATTTTTTATCAACATATATATTTTTTATTTTTTTTATTTATTGTTTGTTTAATTTACTGGCTACGTGAAATTATACCGAAAGTTAATAGTTGATTCGTTTTTAGATGTGTTCTAACGACTGTAGTTTTGTTGTTTTTTCCCATTTTCCGAATTTTCATAAAAGGTCACTGCTTCGTGTTTTCATCATGGAAACAAAAAATAAACTAAACTAAAACTAAGGCAAAAAATTTGGAAGTGTACAATAAAACTAACAATTTAAATGTGCATCTACACAATAAAAATATCAAAATAAATCCAAAGCATTTTAAATCAGATGAAATAATGTGCATTTTAAATTTAATTCCAACTTGTAAGTTTTTTTACCATTTAGTGAGCCTGTAACAAGAAAAGTTGTAACGCGAAATTCAATTTGTAGCCAAGTATTCGATAGGACATATTTATGTTTATTCCCGTGAAAGACGCAATGGGTTATCGGTAATACACAGGAAATCATTAAATAATTTATTACTATGTGTTGTGCATGATTGAGACATTCCTTCAATTACTAGAATTTTTTATTTCACTAAATTTAGGCTAAGTTTATTAAGTGCCTTGCCCAAGGACATAATCGACTAGCTAGCGACCAGTTTTAAACCTGCGAAAATGTGGCAGAAACCTATGGCAGAAATTTTTAATATTTCTTCTATAAATTGTTTCTAATAATTTTTTTGCGTAATTATATGTCTGAGAACAGTGTGTTATATACATACTACCCAAATATTTAAAACTATTTCAAAGTTTTTATGTTTAACCACATCATATCCATTTTTATCCTAGGATAGAATATTCATGTTTATCCCCATGAATGGGAAAACCATGGGGGTAACACATAAGCAATCGTCAGATCACCTCACACCAACGGTCGGGTTACCAGAGCTGTCCTAATTTATCCCCCATAGCGGTTATCCAAACAACTAGACCAATAGGGGAAATAA
>CH001964.1:533908-547022 GCA_000149265.1 Ciona savignyi
GAGATTTCTATTTTTTGGTGATTCTGGTTTTCTGAGTACATTATAATTTTTATTTTTCCGAGTGTTTTATTAATTCTATTTTTTCGGTGATTCTGTTTTTTTCTGAGATTTCTATGTTTTGTAATTCTGGTTTTCCGAGTATATTATGATTTCTATTTTTCAGATGGTTTTATTAATTTTTTTTCCGGGTGTTTTATAAATTCTATTTTCCGAGTATATTATGATTTCTGTTTTATTTTTTGAGTATCTTATGATTTCTATTTTTTCCTGGTGGTTTATTAATTCTATTATTCCGGTTATTCTGTTTTTTCTGAGATTTCTATTTTTTGTTGATTTTGTTTTTCCGAATATCTTATGATTTCTATTTTTACAAAGGTTTTATCAATTCTAATTTTGGGTGATACTGTTTTTTTCAAGTTTATAATAATTTGCATTTTTTGAGTGATATAACACAGTAAATATTAAAATACCGTGCACTTTATGTCTAACTACCTCAAGCATAGACATTGTGTATGACGCATAGAAATAATATCTAACCATAGAAATCTTATCTGAACATAGAAATCTTATCCAAACATAAAATTGCTTATAACCGTAACAATTTAATATTTTTCCATAGAAATCTTATCTAAACATAGAAATCTTATCCAAACATAAAAATCGCAGATACCACAAAAATTAATATTTTGCCATAGAAATCATATCCAACCATAGAAATCTTATAGGAAGGTGATGATGAAGAAGACACCATGGAAATTAAACCGATGAACACCAGCTCGTTACCCCCTCAAGTGGATGTAATGGCACAACCGGATCCGGAATTACCACCCCTACCGCGCCTAGTAGATGCACCACCACCCAATCCACAAGGTTAGGATAGGATATTCATGTTTATCCCTGTGAATGGGAAAACTAAAGGGGTTAACACATGGGCAATCGTAAGATCACCTCGCGCCCATTGTAGGGTTACCGGAGCTATTGCAGTGTGTTGTATGTAATAGACACGTTCCTTCAATTTGGTAGAACCCATTAATCCGCTGGATTCAGGCAATGTCTGTTAAGTGCCTTGCCCAAGGACACAACCGACCAGCTGAAGACAAGTTTCGCACCTGCAACCCTTCGGTTGAAAGCTCTAAACCACCAGACTAACCGGTCGGACGGTTAGTGGGTGTAAACTGTAAAGTAACACAGTCGAAAGTTTGTTCTTGAAAGATTCTTATAAAACGGTCCTAGCGACCAGCCTAGCCAGTGTATTATGCACCCTATCCATGTACTGACTACTATACCTGTGTAATAACACGTGAAACCTTGCATTTTCCTCGTTTATGAGGATAAAATATCATATCATTTATTTTTAGAAGCACGGGCATTACCTTCTGGAAACTCTATCATCAATATTCAAATTGGAACAAATAACTCAGTGGATATCGACAGGCCAGGACATACTGCCCCCCAGGATAATGTTATTATTAGGGCTTTAAGTAAGTCTCTTTGTGTGGGGTGTTGATTATGAGATTTGGAAATGTGGCCCAGATGGACAGGTGGTGTGCTTATCAAGAGTTGATTTATGTGGAAATGTGTATGGTAGGGACTTTGGAAATGTGGCGCAGATGGGCAGGTGGTGTGCTTATCAAGGTTGATTTGTGTGGAAATGTGTATGGTAGGGATTTTGGAAATGTGGCACAGATGGACAGGTGGTGTGCTTATCAAGGTTGATTTGTGTGGAAATGTGTATGGTAGGGCCTTTGGAAATGTGGCACAGATGGGCAGGTGGTGTGCTTATCAAGGTTGATTTGTGTGGAAATGTGTATGGTAGGGACTTTGGATATGTGGCACAGATAGACATGTGGTGTGCTTATCAAGGTTGATTTGTGTGGAAATGTGTATGGTAGGGAGTTTGGAAATGTGGCTCAGATGGATAGTTGGTGTGCTTATCAAGGTTGATTTGTGTGGAAATGTGTGGTAGGGCCTTTGGAAATGTGGCACAGATGGGCAGGTGGTGTGCTTATCAAGGTTGATTTGTGTGGAAATGTGTATGGTAGGAACTTTGAAAATGTGGCACAGATGGACAGGTGGTGTGCTTATCAAGGTTAATTTGTGTGGAAATTTGTATGGTAAGGACTTTGGAAATATGACACAGATGGACAGGTGGTGTGCTTATCAAGGTTGATTAGTGTGGAAATGTGTATGGTGGGGACTTTGGAAATGTTACACTGATGGACAGGTGGTGTGCTTATCACTAATGAACAAGTTTGCTTATCAGTGTTGATTTGTGTACAAATATATTATGTCGAACTTAATGGCAGACGTGCTTTTTAAAGGTGGATTTGTGTGGAAATTATAAATTATTTATGTAGAAAGCAGCTAGACAGGTGGTGTACATACTTCCACAACCGAAAAAATGTGCAATTCAACATTTATAGGCTCAGACCGCTCATCAACTAAGGATGATTTTGATGTTTTGGCGGGTAGAGTTGGCAAGACTCATTTCAAGAGATTCGCTCGTAAAATGGGGTTACTTGATTCAGAAATTTCCCACATTGAATACGACCAGGAGAAATATGGATTGTATGAAATTGTAAGTGAATTTGTAGTAAGTTGGGAGGAACCGCAAGGTTCTTGGTTCGAATCCCACATAAATGTATAATGCGGTGTTTGGAACCGCAAGGCTCTGGGTTTAAATCCCACCGAAAAGGGTATAGTGCGGTGATTTAAACGGAAGGTTCTGGGTTCGATTCCCACCAAAAAGGGGTATAGTGCGGTGTTTGGAACCACAAGGTTCTGGGTTTAAATCCCACCGAAAAGTGGTATAATGCGATTTAAACGGAAGGTTCTGGGTTCGATTCCTACCACAAAGGGGTATAGTGCGGTTGATAACGATATTTTTTTCAATTAAGATAAAACGCAACAGATATTATCTCCGGGGCAATCGTCCGATTCTTAAGTGTTATTTTATCGCAGCAAGTGCAGTATGTTGTACATACCATTTCCTATTCACAAGTATAAACATGAATATCTTATCCTATGTCTGACCGGTTAGTCTGGCGGTTTAGTGCGAAGCCTTTCAATCGAAAGGTTGCAGATTCGAAACTGCTCGCTAGCAAGTCGGTTGTGTCCTTTGGCAAAGCACTTAACGGAAATTGCCTGAACCCAGCGGATTAATGGGTTTTAACAAATTGTTCTAACAAAACAAATTGAGGAAATGTTTAAATCATACACCACACACTGCAATAGCTCCGGTAACCCGACGATGGGCGCGAGGTGATCTGACGATTGACCGTGTGTTAACCCCCTTGGTTTTCCCATTCACTGGAATAAACATGAATATCCTATCCAATTCTGCATTTTCACAAGCTTTTTCCTTCCAGATTTACCAATGCATGAAAGCGTGGGAAGGAAAGAAAGGAGGTCAGGTATTAATCCAAAACCTCGCGCAGGTTCTTGTTGATTCCGATTTAAAAACAGTTGCTCAAGTCTTGCAGCCTTAGATTTCTGGTCAATTAATCAGAAGGTTTAGTTGACGGCTGCTCTTAAGTGCGCGTTCCTGTTTTAAAAGACTGGTGTGACATTGTACAGATTTGTTTCCCCAAAATCGTGTGATTGACGTTAACCTGTCCAAATGACTTGGTTTAAGTTTGTGGTATCAATTACTTTTAGTCGAAATACTGCGATGTCTTCTGTTCAATTTGCATTTGTTAAACATCGTATAAGCTAAAGTACTTGGGTTGGCAATTCGACGGTGTTATAAAATGCCTTATGCACGCAGACGTAACTAGAGCTATTACAGTGTGTGGGTTTTTTGGTTTATTTATACTTCTCGAGGGTTTGAATCCAGGTTTATCCATTGGTATTGTAAGACACCTGATGCTTACAGTCTAGTTACTGAAGCTATAACAGTGTGTGGATGGTTGGTTCATTTATATCCCTGTGGGTGGGAAGCCAGAGTATATTTATTGGTTTTGGCACCTCTTGTTCATAGTCAAGTTATCGGAGCTATTACACTGTGTTGATGGTTCTCTCAATCATAACCTCGTGGGTGGGAAGTATGGCTTTATCCACCAGCATTGTCGATACATACAGTCGATTTGCAGGAGATATTTCGTAATAAATTTTCGTTGTTTCACGTATACAGTGGCATTTAATTCTCCTTTTATGCCTTAATTGCAGCATTTTCATTATTTTTGTATGCAAAATGTAGTTTTTTGTTTTTCCCGGTAAAAAAACGATATATTTGTTTAATTTTTGGCCGTTTTTTTCAATATAAAACTTTTTTTTGGCCGTATTTTCAGCAAAAATTTGGTCGTATTTTTATCTTTTTTAACTTTAGCATGTGTCAATTCCCTTGTAAGTTTCAAGTGCAACTTTGGTACTGTTGCAAATTAAGCATCAGATTTCATGTGGTGGATAACGTCGCGTATTTTTTTACTGAGCCAAATTTCGAACCCGTTATGAGTTTCTCACTAGGACCGTTTTTGTGTATCGGTCGCGTTAACCATTCGACCGTATAACGGCATGTCTAATACATGTTAATTGTGGAAATTTTTATGTACCCTATAATACTTACGCTAATTAATTTCAGTTACAGATATTTTCTTTGTAGATTTTTATGCACGTCACTACCACAATAGCTATCCTACTGTTTATAACTTAAACTTTTTGTCATGAACAAAACGTACAAATAGTGTATTTTTGTTTTTTGGGTAAAATATTATAATTGAAGGAATTCAAGTAAATTTCAAAACCGGTTTTTGTAAATATTGAAAATATGTAAATTGTTTCAGTTAAACGTTTTACTTCCGCTAACTGCGGAAAACTTGTTTGTCAATAATTGGTAATAAAGCCATTTTGATGTATAGTTCGTTTAATCGAATTTATTTCGGACCAATGGCCTGTTAGGTTCGTGTGTTATCTCTCAGTCAAAGGATTGTAGGCTCGATATACGACCGACTTACCGGTTAGTCTGGTGGTATAGTTCGATGCCTTTCAACCGAAAGGTTTAAAATTCGAGACTGATCGCTAGCTAGTCGGTTGTTTCCTTGGGAAAGGCACTTAACAGCCATTGCTTAAACCCAGCAGATTAATGGCTTCTACCAAATTAAAGGAATGTGTGAATCATACGCAACATATTGCAATAGCTCCGTTAACCCGACGGTGGGCGCGAGGTGATCTGACGATTGCCCGTGTGTTAACCCCCTTGGATGCCTTGCCCAAGGACACAACCGACTACCTAGCGACCAGTTTCGCACCTGCAACCTTTCGATTGAAAGTTGACGCACTTAACCACTAGACCAACCGGCCGGAAAGACGTTTATTTTTTTGTGAACGCGTTGACAATTTTGCCGCATGATGGCGTAAAGAGTCGAATTGTGACACTCTTGGCCAGGTGAAAGGTTACCAGCGCGCTGCTAAATTAGGTGAAAGGTTACCAGCGCGCTGATTTTACTGAATTATGACATCGATGGCCAACCATAGACGGTGGGCTCGATGTAATCTGACGATTGCCCGTGTGTTAACCTCCTTGGTTTTCCCATTAACGGAGATAAACATGAATATCCTATACTGGTCGCTTGCTATAAGATAGTGTTTTTAGGCAAGGCATTTAGCAGACATCGCCTTAACGTCGTTGATAAACGGGTTCTACTTATACCGGTGGAATTGTCCGGCCCGGTGGTCTGGCGGTTAAGTGCGTCGTCTTTCAATCGAAGGTTGCAGGTGCGAAACTGGTCGCTAGCTAGTCGGTTGTGTCCTTGGGCAAGGCACTTTTCGGACATTGCCTGAACCCAGCGGATTAATGGGTTCTACCAAATTGAAGGAACGTGTCTATCACATACAACATACTGCAATAGCTCCGTTAACCCGACGATGGACGCGAGGTGATCTGACGATTGCCTGTGTGATAACCCCCTAGGTTTTTCCATTCACGGGAATAAACATGAATATCCTATCCTAACGTATATACACAACACGCGGCAATGGATGCGCCAAACTGACGGTGGGCCAATGTAAAAACGCATACTTACATATTTGCGAGAAATTCTGATAATTCCCCATGTTTTTCAATTAATTGGGATAAGGCATCCCTACCCTGTCTTATTTGAGTAAAAGGCCAGGTACCCCACCCACCTTAATACGATTGCTGAAAAGTCCGACCCGTTGGTCTAACGCAGCGGTTCCCAAACTGGGCGCCGCGGCGCCCTGGGGAGCCGCGAGACTTTTCCAGGGGCGCCGCGAAAGCATGCGGAAGGTGCTGCATTTATTGTTTTTCTTACAAAAAACAGTACATGTGTATTACACCAGTAAAACGTTAATTGGAGATGTTTGAGTCTGGTGTGCAGCCCCACACACTGACATATAGTATTCGTTTTACTTGTTAAAATCCATTGTTCGGTGTTATCTGCCACTATTTGCTGACTAACAGGGCATTGTTTTCGAATAATGGTTTGTCAAATAACTGCTTTGCATTTATTTTGTCACTTTAGTAGTTTAGTGAATAGTTTTAAAGAATTTGAATGGTTATCCAAATGCATGCTATAGTCTGGATATACAATACATGCAGTTTGAAAATTTTGGCTTTATGAGGGAGCCGCAAGGTTTAATAAGTTTACAAAAGGCGCCGCCAACAAAAAATTTGGGAACCGCTGGTCTAACGGTTAAGTGCGTCGCCTTTCAATCGAAAGGTTGCAGGTGCGAAACTGGTCGCTAGCTAGTCGGTTGTGTCCTTGGACAAGGCACTTTACGGACACTTGGGCAAGGCATTTTACGGCCTGAACCCAGCGGATTAATGGGTCCTACCAAATTAAAGGAACGTGTCTATCATATACAACACACTGCAATATCTCCGGTAACCCGACGATGGGCGCGAGGTGATCTGACGATTGCCCGTGTGTTAACACCCTTGGTTTTGCCATTCACGGGGATAAAGATGAATATCCTATCCTATCCTATATCTGTTTGGTCAATCTCTAGTTTCGAAAAGTAACCGCGGCGCTGATTGATCAGTTAAAGAAACTAAAACACGCGGAAAATATAAACATACACAACACAGCGGAACAGCTAACAACCTAAAGATAAGTACAAGGTTAGATGACGAGTGCTTGTGTAATGGCACACCCCGTGTTTTCCAATCCACGAAGATAAAATATAACATCCTGTTTAAATGATCATCATAAAAGCCAACCCCTGTGTCTTAGGTTAAAGTTTTTTTTTCAGCAAACAGTTATAATTCCAAGAGTTATTGATGCGTAGGCGGTTCTGCGCCAGTATAAAAATTGGTTGATTAATCTTTTGTTACTCTTCTATTGTTTGTGTTTAGCCAGGTAGAAAATCGTTGAAAACAGGAAAAACGCAAGTCTACACTAGCCATCTTCGATTTAAGATTTTTTTAGTAAATTTTGATTTTGTCTGCTTTTAAATACCGATACGCTAACTAGTGTTGTTTATTGGTATGCAGCTATTCTACGTAAATATGTAGCTTATAACTAAAACTGTACAGCGTTCTCAGGCAAGCGCAGAAAACGACAATTCTGTATAAATTCTGCAATGGCTTATAACTATTAACCGAAATTCATACAGGTACTATAAAGCGTGGGAAAAAAAGGAATTGTGTTATTTCGGAAATTACATCATTAAAAAGGATACATTAAAAGGAGTGAAGTATTTAAAAAGAAAGACTTAATATTAAAACTATGAAGACAAGTTCTAAACACTTATCTCAACCACAGAACTAACCGTAACTCCAGTCCTAGAACTATTCCTAACACCCCAATAAATTTAGTGTGCAGTTTTCCTTCTTTCCACTTTTTTAATTTCACCTTATTAATTAAATAATAATTTCCGTACTGATAGGTTATATTTCTGTACATTGAAGTGTGAAGTTCAAGTAAGGGTGCCTTCAATTACTACACTATCGCTTTAAGCGATTAGAACTGTAACCCTAACCCTCCAAACGCTCAAATCAACGGTACCGGTACCTCTAAATACTACAGGACCACTTGGAGCGCTTAAATCGCTTGGATCGCCTACTATACTTCGTAATTACAAAAGCCATGATATTAATGTTGGGGTTGGGGTTAAAGTTCGTTCTGGGGTTGAAATTAGTGTTTGGGAAAGGGCTAAAATTACTTTCCATAGCAATCTAAGTGATCCATGCGATCCAAGTGGTCCTGTAGTATTTAGAGGCACTCTCAAATCAATCCTGTAGTAATCGGAGGTATTGTTCAAGTAACCGTTAAACAGACAAGATTAGGAAAGCTAAGCAATAAAAATAGGAATGCTAACTTTTAATTCTATTATTAGTGCTTACTCTATCACTGTCCATGGCGTAAAAGGTCCAATTGGAAAGTTCTTCTTAAGCCAGTCAGAATTGTTCAGCGGATTTCACAGGCGGTTGTGGAAAACTAGGAATAGCATTAAGGAGGGAAACTATACATTAGAATAAACAGTATGGTATAAAAGTTAGTTTTAAAGCTGCTGAAGTTAGAGTTAAGTTTTGGGTTAAAATTAGGGTGCAGGATAGAATTAGTATTAGTACTTTTAATATGCAGTTTTCCTTCTCTTTTTCACCCCCTTTCAGTTATGCCCAGTACATTGCTTGCTTTACCATAAGTTAGATAGGCCTATGATCTATCTCTTTCCCTTCCTTTAGTATTGGCCGGTTGTCTGGTGCACAGCCCCTATACCGGTACGTGGAAAACAGTACTAACCTACCCACCATCCTACAGATATAGGAAAGTAGAATGCTAATAACAGATATGGTGAGGCCCACAAGCTTTTTGAGCATCTCCATGGCCAAGATAGCAACGTTCATTGTATCTCTCCCACTGACGGGGCTATTGTTTGCCGTTTTGTATTCGATTTTTTTCGACTTTGAGAACTCCACCGCCACTCACTGTAAGGTAGGTTTTTTGGGGACTTTTACATAAATGTTTTTTCCAAACACCAGTACCCAAACATGCGTGTTTACTATGATATGACTAGTATGACTATAGCATGAGTAAAAAGCACAAGTTAGAATTGGTGCTTTATTGGAGAAATTCCATTTGCAACATAAAAATTTTGGTTTTAAGTGCACCTGCTTTTGAACTTTGGAATGCAAAATGAAAGGTGTTTGTTTTTTTGTCATTAGCATGCCTTGATGTATGTAAGTGTTTTAACTGCAGCCTACCACTTGCAAAGTGTGTATTGTTCCAGCTTAAAAACTGTTTTATATAGACTTAAATACCAAGGGCAGCTAAGTAGTTGATTTGAATATGTATGTGGTTGTAAATTTAATTAGTCAGGCCATCAGCGTAACAGTTGTAAGATTAACCAGTCAGACTGTTACCTGCAAGGTTCTCAGATCAAATATTATGTATACTTTCGCAAGGCAATTATCTGATGTTGCTAGAACCCATTCGATTAATGTGAATTAAACTTTTGGTTAATATGTCTTAACATTATGATTAAAACCCATTAAACCACATCAACATAAATATTTTTTATTCTACATGTCATACTAAATATTTTGTCATTACATTTTTTCATGTCAGCAAGCAGAACAGGTAGGGATGCACAATATAGAATTTCGAATCTTTGAGATTCGAATCTCTAGGGATTCGAATCTTTACAAGCAATTTAATAAGAATAGTTAGGATTCGAAATTAAAAACGTAAAATATTGGCTGCGATCCAACGCTCAACAACACGTGTGATGCCGATTATGCAGACGTCAGCGTATCGTTTCAGCAAGCGTGCGACAGTGGATAACAATGATAAGAAACTTTTGGTGAATCGTGATTGAAGTAAATTCGTAATCTCAAAATTGTAAAATGGCTTCTTCATTCGTATGTAATACCCGTAATGCGTTTCTCCATACCGAAAGTGCATCTATCGTGCGAAAGCGTCCATACATTTTCTAAAGCGGTAGCTCGGAAATACAACTTGCATTAAAGCACAACAACATTATCTTATCAGTTGTCCCATACACGTGCATCGTGGACAGACGCGCTTTTAACTCACGCGCGCACAAAGAAAGTAGGTCAGGTTCGCCCGGCTGTAATCACGTGGGTTATCGCTCCTTTAAATACGACGCAATTATTCCAAAGGCGGAAGAGTTATTTACAGACTAAACACGTTAGTATTTGCAATATATATTTCACTTAAACAACTATGTTTTAAACACAATGAATGATATCCTATGTATTCAATTTAATTATATCCTATGTGTTATTTAGTTAGGTGATTTTGTAGTGATTAATTTATTATTTTTTTGAAATAAAAATTGTCTGGTGTTTGGGAGCATTTTTCTCAGCCATTCATTTCAACAACAAACCTACTAGACTATTATCCTCCCTCATGGCAGATAGTGTTTAGAGATGTTACATATTATTAAAAAATATGTAATGGTAAAATATTGTTGGACTACATAAATTGCTCTCATCACAGTTTAAAACCATATGGCTAATTCACTATAAATGAGAAAATATATGCACAGCATAGCAAATTTAAATACATGGTAAAACATTCTAGAATAGGATTCGAAATTCTAGATTCGAAATGTATTATTCTAGAATATTCTAGAATACCTAACTATCCTATATTGTGCATCCCTAAGAACAGGTATATTTTAGAGCCAGTGATCACTACAATATCATATTGGTTAAACATTGGTTGATATGTCTTTTAAACATTATGATTAACATTATGATCATATCATATTGGTTGATATGTCTTAACATTATGATTAAAACCCATTAAACAACATGTCATATGAAATATTTTTCTTTACATTTTTTTATGTCCGCAAGCAGAGCAGTTCACCTCTCTATTTTGGCGCCATGTGACCGACACAATAGTAGCTTAAATCGCCCACTTTCAGGTGACCAACTAAAAATTTCAACTTTTAGGTAATATATTAGGGCTGTGCAAATTCATAAAAAAGCTTAACGGTTAACCGATCCAAAAATAAATCGGTTAACCGATTAACCGATTAAGTCGGCATTTTTTTCTACTCGATGTAACGATACAAGCCGACCTCACGGCGTTATAAAAACAACCTGCTTATAGCGTGTATTGTTATCGCGCTCTGCCGCAAGACCGGCGTCTTCACAAGATAAAACATAGGAAAAACGCTCGCGGGAGTGCGTCAGAGGTCCTGTATTGAATCTGGGTTAACGTAACCCTAGGTCAAACCGCCGATCAAAGCAATAAACACCGCGACGAATTAGAAAAGCGGCGCTGCGGTTAGCAACAAGACCTACAAAATCATACCAAGTCGATCAGCGCGGCCCACCTGAGATTTTTGTGCGGCCCGCTGGTCATTTTTACTCCCAAGTAGTATTTTGAACTTTAAATCTTGGCCCAATTCAAATGTATCAGTCAGCTTTTAGGGACGCAGTAAACATCAAAACTGCAGAAAGAAACCGACGGACGACAAAAACTTATCTCATTGACTTTGTATTGCAGAAATAAGATTTTGTTTCTTTTTATATGTGTGTTATTTGTTCTCTTTTCCCAAGATTAAATTAATGGCTTTTAATTGTTTCTTTATGTACCCATTCAGGGTTGGAATTAAGGGATCGCGAATCGCTATTAGCGAACCGTTTTCTTAAGTTCACGAAATACAAAATTTAACAAAATCGCGAAAATATAAATTACCAGTACTGATTTCGCGCACTTTTAATAATAAATCCTCAACACATTAACAATATAACATCGTTTGCCTTTAACATAACATTTAACAATCTTAATACTATTACATTTATTTGCCTTGCCTTTACTTTGCATTATTGGCGTATAATAAGCATTGCCATCACAAGACAATAATCGCCATTATGCGTTAATATACCTCGATTCCTTTATTTATGATTGGCGAGATGCGACACACCCCTTTTGAATTTACGTTTATTGCAATTTATCATTACTGTACTACTAAATAACGGTACTGTCTGCTTTATAAAATAAATATCTTTCTGGATGTTTAAGGCAATTTATCATTACCAATTTTTTCGCACGCTCCTTATCCGCGCATTTCGCAAATCATTTCAAAACCATTAATTCGAACCCTGCCCTTTTTATTGAAATTCAATAGGTTCTGCGGCCCATTGAATTATTTTAAGTGACAATGCGGCCCAGTACAATAAAAGGTTGGACATCCCTGACTTAGGCCTACTGCAAGTCAACTACGTGGTCTTTAAAAAAGAATAACCACCATATAAATTATTTTGTTATCATGCGCTGTTGTAGGCTGAAAAACGAACACAGACGGTTAACCATTTATTGACTTCAATGACAGTTTACCGACGTCCACGTTAACTTCGCACATCCCTACTTACGTAACGTAATTCCCACGTCCGTAATTTCGTAATTACGCCGAGCACTAATCGGTTAACCATTTACCGATTTTATTAACGGTTAACTGACGTCCTGTCGGTTAACCGTTAACCAATGCACAGCCCTAGTAATTATATTTTTGAAACATTTTTTCATGTCTACAAGCAACATAGTTTACCTCTATATTTTGACGCCATGTGACCGACACAATAGTAGCTTAAATCGCTATTCAAGTGACCAACTAAAAGTCCTCCAAAAATTCCAACTTTAAAATCCGCTAAAAATTCCGCTAAAATTCCAACTTTAAAATCCGCTAAAAATTCCGCTAAAATTCCAACTTTAAAATCCGCTAAAATTCCAACTTTAAAATCCGCTAAAAATTCCGCTAAAATTCCAACTTTCAGGTGACCAACTACCTCCCTTCAGTGAGCGCAGCCATCGCACTTACCCCACAAGCTTATGTCTGGAGATTCAACATCGCAGTTCACACTACCCCGAGGTACTTGGCCGCGTTTCTCTACTGGGCGTGGCACAACCAACGTAAGGTGGACCCAACCAAAATCGTAAGTGTTTGAAGTGTGAATGCGGGGGCAAAAATATGCGCGAGTTATACTGGAATCCATGATACTCATTGGCATCCTAATGTTAGATTGTTATAATACCAGATTTAAACAGTTATGTTATAGGGGCCTACTAACCACAGCTGCGAGCCATGTTTACTACCGTTACTTACATGACGATTCACTCACATGCAAGTGAATTCTTACTTGCCCAAAATTTGATATATTTTTGGCCCTGAATGTGCA
>CH001964.1:573061-611204 GCA_000149265.1 Ciona savignyi
GAATTCAGTCGGAATATAAGAGGACTTACGACTAATTGAACATACACGATATATGCAAAATGACGTCATATATGTATTACTTTTCGCTGGTTTTCGTAAATTTAAACCATTTGCCCCCACATATTGGTAATATCTATTTGCACCATCGTTTAGTTTAGAGGGTAAACTGTAGATGTTCATACATACCTCAAAGTGTATTCAGTCGAAAGTATAAGAGGAGTTAGGACTTCTTAAACATACACGGTATATCCAAAAAGACCTAACGTCTTTTTTATTTTCGCTGGTTTTCGTTAATTTAAACCATTTGCCCCCACATGTTGGTAAAAATTGAACTTACCATCGTTTAGAGTGTGAAAGGTAGATGTTCATACATACCTCAAAGTGAATTCAGTCGAAAGTATAAGAGGAAGTTAGGACTTCTTCAACATACACGGTATATCCAAAAAGACCTAACGTCTTTTTTATTTTCGCTGGTTTTCGTTAATTTAAACCATTTGCCCCCACATGTTGGTAAAAACTAAACTTACCA
This sequence comes from Ciona savignyi, assembly GCA_000149265.1. Classification (NCBI taxonomy): domain Eukaryota; kingdom Metazoa; phylum Chordata; class Ascidiacea; order Phlebobranchia; family Cionidae; genus Ciona; species Ciona savignyi. The sequence continues at coordinate 573,591 of CH001964.1, forward strand.
TCGTTTAGAGGGTGAAATGTAGATGCTCATACATACCTCAAAGTGAATTCAGTCGGAAGTATAAGAGGACTTACGACTAATCGAACATACACGGTATATGCAAAATGACGTCATATATGTATTACTTTTCCCTGGTTTTCGTAAATTTAAACCATTTGCCCCCACATATTGGTAATATCTATTTGCACCATCGGTTAGAGGGTAAACTGTAGATGTTCATACAAACCTCAAAGTGAATTCATTCGAAAGTATAAGAGGAGTTAGGACTTCTTGAACATACACGGTATATCCAAAAAGACCTAACGTCTTTTTTATTTTCGCTGGTTTTCGTTAATTTAAACCATTTGCCCCCACATGTTGGTGAAAACTGAACTTACCATCGTTTACAATGTGAAAGGTAGATGTTCATACATACCTCAAAGTGAATTTAGTCAAAAGTATAAGAGGAGTTAGGACTTCTTGAACATACACGGTATATCCAAAAAGACCTAACGTCTTTTTTTATTTTCGCTGGTTTTCGTTCATTTAAACCATTTGCCCCCACATGTTGGTAAAAACTAAACTTACCATCGTTTAGAGAATGAAATGTAGATGCTCATACATACCTCAAAGTGAATTCAGTCGGAAGTATAAGAGGACTTACGACTAATTGAACATACACGGTATATGCAAAATGACGTCATATATGTATTACTGTTCGCTGGTTTTCGTAAATTTAAACCATTTGCCCCCACATATTGTTAATATCTATTTACACCATCGTTTAGAGGGTTAACTGTAGATGTTCATACATACCTCAAAGTGAATTCAGTCGAAAGTATAAGAGGAGTTAGGACTTCTTGAACATACACGGTATATCCAAAAAGACCTAACGTCTTTTTTATTTTCGCTGGTTTTCGTTAATTTAAACCATTTGCCCCCACATGTTGGTAAAAATTGAACTTACCATCGTTTAGAGTGTGAAAGGTAGATGTTCATACATACCTCAAAGTGAATTCAGTCAAAAGTATAAGAGGAGTTAGGACTTCTTGAACATACACGGTATATCCAAAAAGACCTAACGTCTTTTTTATTTTCGCTGGTTTTCGTTCATTTAAACCATTTGCCCCCACATGTTGGTGAAAACTGAACTTACCATCGTTTAGAGTGTGAAAGGTAGATGTTCATACATACCTCAAAGTGAATTCAGTCGGAAGTATAAAAAGACTTACGACTAATTGAACATACACGGTATATCCAAAATGACGTCATATATGTATTACTGTTCGCTGGTTTTCGTAAATTTAAACCATTTGCCCCCACATAATGGTAAAATCTATTTGCACCATCGTTTAGAGGGTGAACTGTAGATGTTCATACATACCTTAAAGTGAATTCAGTCGGAAGTATAAGAGGACTTACGACTAATTGAACATACACGGTATATGCAAAATGGTGTCATATATGTATTACTGTTCGCTGGTTTTCGTAAATTTAAACCATTTGCCCCCACATGTTGGTAATAAACCTAGGGGGTTAACATAAGGGCAATCATCAGATCACCTTGCCTCCAATATTAGATTACCCTAACCCATTATTGCGCCGGGTTTAGGCAATATCCGTAATGTTCCTTGCCCAAGTATACAACCGTCGAGTTAGCGACCAGCTTCGAATCAGACCACTGTTGACGTCACATCTTTATTATTTTTACTGCTTTTCTTAAATTTAAAACCATTTCCCCCACACGAAACCTATACTGTAATTATACTGTAATTAAAATGACGTCGTCGCGAATTTTCACAAAATAGTTATAATTTTTTATTTGGAAACACTGGTAGCCTCATTTCGATCCCTGCTATCGGCTATTGCCTGCCTGCTTGACTTTTCGAATCGCCTGATGAGAATTGCCTGCTTGCTTGACCTAGGTTTACTCCGCTGGGTCCAGGCAATGTCCGTAAAGTACCTTGCCCAAGAACACAACCGACTAGCTAGCGACCAGTTTCGCAACCTTTCGATTGAAAGGCGACGCACTTAACCATTAGACCAACGGGCCGGACAGGGTTAAAATTAGTTTCCCTCCTTCCCGCTTACCAGATTAGCCTAAATTGCTCGATTTTACTCACCACAACTCCCCACCTTCAACACTAGGGGAGGGGAAATAAAAATAGGTAAATTGCTTACTAAAAGTATGAAAACTGAATTTTAACTTTACCCCCAACACTAATCTTAACCCAAGATACAGTCCTAACCCTAAAAATTCCCTGAATGAACTTAATGTATAGGGAGAATGGTATACTCACATAACCCGCTAAGAGTAATATGGCAAATTTGGATGATCAATTGTTAGCAGCACAAAAAAGGGGAAATTGCTTCGAATGTGGTGATATAGCCCTTTGTATTTTCCACCAGCGATTAACATCACCAGGGAAAAACTACATAGGGGTAAATTGCATACCTAAAGGAAATTTAGGGACAATAGTTAGTGTTAAGGCTGGGTTGGTTTTGGGGTTGGGATTAGTGTTTGGAGCGGGGTTAGAATTAGTTTTCACAGTTTTAGTAAACAGTTTCCCTCCATTTAATGTTGCCACATAAATTTTTGTTTATTAATAAAACGATTTTGGTTTTGTACTAAAATTTACATTTATACAGTATTGCCCTAACCTGTCTATCTGCACCTCTTTTCTTATTATCAAATAAAATCTGCAAAACACAAATTATTAATTGTTTTTCGGGGTGTTGGTAATATCTCCCAAAAGAATATTCCGGAAATTATTCCGAAAACATGAAAGAGAAGAAGCATGAAGATTCAAATGAAAAAAGATTGAATTCTTTGAAACAGAGAAGAGAAGAAGGGAAAAAGGCAAAGGAATTAATCCAGATTTCTCTTAAGGTAGTCTTATCATTCAAAGAATTTGTTTAGAAAATAATTTTGGAAATGGTAGCTGTCTTTTTGTACACCCAAGATTTTTTTATTCAACCATTGCACACTGAAAACAAACTTTTTTTTAACATTTGATTTTTTAAAGTCTAGAGTGTGGACAATTAACTATGCTTACTTTAAATATTTATCTTGTAAAATACACAATTTTGCCAAAAAATTACAATTCCACAAAAGTGCAAAATGGAATAAAAAGGTGGTGACTGTTGCCTAATTCCCATTTTAAATTCATTTTATCTTTTAAAATGTTTTAGTTCGAATAATTACTTTCTCGGTTCTTGTTATATTTATACCCAGTGATGGGAACAGGGTCTCTATTGCATCGTACTTAACAACAAGTTCCCTAAAAGGTCTAATGTCTCTAAAAAAGCAAGAATCGGATCGGTGATTATCCGGACGTTCCAAGAACGGGTTCGACCGAACCCACGCGAACCTCTTGAATCCCATCACTGTTTATACCCATGTGTTGTAAAAACACAGTAACTTATTGGTTGTCATATTACAGAAAGGAAACACATCAAATAAACATATCAAGTTTGACAGTGATTCTGAAACGGAACACTTTAACGAGGATGAAAAATTGAAAAAGGTGGACCCTACATTTCATTTCTTTTTTTTATCTGTTTTATTGTTTTGCATTCTATAAAAAGTCTTAAAATATATCTATTAACAGATTTCAAAGAAAATTGTTTAAAGCATCTAGATTTGGTCTTTGAAACAGACATAACTTTTAATTTTTGTGTTAGTGTCCCTATATTTTCAGCTAGAGCTGTACAGCGCTAATTACCGCACACTTTTTTTTCGTGGCTTAGTGTAAATTTTTTATAAACATTTTTTTTATTTTTATTTTTTTATGGAGATTATCGGCCATGTCTAATTATACCGAAACTTAATAATTAATTGGATTTTAGAAGTGTTCTAACAACTGTCGTTTTGACTTTTTTTCCATTTCTAAATTATTATCAAAGGTCCTGCTTCATGTTTTCATCGTGAAAACAAAAAACAAACTAACTAACCTAATCCTAAATATAAATATCTAAATTTTTCAGAAACCGAACGCAGATAATGTGTTAGGGTTCGATAGTGATGAAGACGATTTAAATGGATTCCAATTAAAACCACAATTCCATGGAAGGGATGGACAGAAACTACTGGAAATGCAATCAAGGTATAAAATCATTTAGGCCTAGTTAGCAGGTGCCGCGCATATTTGTATGATTTAAAATAATTTTTAATTTTTATTTTTTCAGTTAAGACAGAGTATATATATTTTTGCGCATATTTTGATTATTAAATAGTTTTGTAAACCCGAATCTCTAATTGTACGATTTAGGCCTACCTATAAGTATAATATATTCAATTGATACACCCAACTGACGGACCACGCACTCACTGCATAATGTCTGATTTTCATGGTTACGGCGCTTTAGTAGGCTATACAATACATTGCAATACGTAGGACAGAACGATGGTAGCGCCAGTAATAAAACAGTAATAAAGGCCTGTAATCAAGTTGTTAACGCAAATGTGAATTGAAAATGAAGAGGATTATATTACTATGTTTATTTGAGAAGATAGGAAATACCAGGCGGCATTATGGTATCTATTGGCCAATTGTTACCTAATACCCAACATTAGATTACTAGAGATATTGTGGTGTAATGTTTAAGGCTGTTTAAGGTTTTACCAAATTAAAGGAACGTGTGAATCATACACAACACACTGCAATAGCTCCAACAACCTGACGGTTGGCACGAGGTGATCTGACGATTGCCCGTGTGTTAACCTCCTTGGTTTTCCCATTCACTTGGATAAACATAAATATTCTATCCTATTTTATACCACTGGGTTAAAGTAATCTATGTAACATGTTTGACTTGGTATATTCACAGTGTTGGTGCAGATTCCCGTTTTAAAATCGACGACCGATTTATGGTTGAAAATGAAGTTCTTGAGGCAGAAGATGATGATAAAACAGGTTTATCTTTGTTTTGTTATTTAAATTCATTAAATTATCTGTTCCTTACATAGATATTTCCACACTAATCAACCTTAATAAGCACGCCACCTGTCCATCTCTGCCAAATTTCCGTTCTCATCCATAGAATTACAAAGGAACCTCTCAGTTCTCCACCAAGTAGTGGGTTCGAAAGCGATGGCCACGAGGAAGAAAGGCATCCAATTCTCAGATCCGACTGATAAACGATATGACCCCAGCAGAAAAGGTCACGCGGATATGGAAGTGCAACCTGCTAAGTGAGTTCGGGGGTGATTCTATTTGAATAAGGTATGACCGGGGCCTTTATTCACTTCTCTGTGCCGCTAGAATCATTTTACTTTAGTAATTTGAATAATTGAATAGTCTGCGCCTTGGAAAATCGTATTACTCTGTAGTAGTGTGGTTATCCGGCACAGTCTCCAGTCTCATCTGCTGGAGGGAGTGTGTAAAGCTGTCAGGTTACTGTAGGATAATGGAATTTAAACTCCCCGAAAACGTGGATTGCACGCTGTGGATACTCGTTGAGACTGTCTGCCAGCATCTATCTAGTACGGATACTACCCGAAGTGGATTAATTTCCACATTACACGTAGGGGTTTCGGTCTGAGATCACCAACTCGCGTTTAACGCACAATTTTCATTTATTTTGTTACACCCAAAAAAATCGGGGATGCTTTTGATTTTGAGAAAATTTCTGAGAAAATTCCTGCAAATTATCAACTTTTCATGGATTTTATGGGGCAACCATGTTTTCTTGAGTTTTGATCATGATGTGCTATTGTTTTGTCATTTTTTCGTCCTTTTCTTAATTTAGCATCTCATTCAGATCTAAAAAAGCCGAAAGAAAAAAGAAAAAGAAAGAAAAAGAAGAAATTCCTGAAGTTACTAAAGACAGATTTTACGAAATCAGTTCGAATGAGTTAAAACAAGCCTTCGGTAGAAATGATGACAAAACTGAAAAAGTTGAAAATGTGAGATCTTGAGCTTTTTATTTGTTTGAATTCAAAATTAAGATTTTATGTTTTGGCATTTTTTAAAAATGGAGGATTAGATGTTATAATAAAATACAATAAAAGTGTTTACGGAAGAGCCTGGACCTGAAGCGTAGGCCGGAAGGTGGTGGGGTCGAAACCAGCCACTGGCTAGTGATTTTGTCATCAGGAAAGATAATTATCAGACTTGGTTTAACCCAATGTTTTAATCTGTCGAAATAAAATTTAAGCTATCTCCCTATTATATTCTACACAGTGTAATATCTTCGGTATGCCTGCTGTGGGCACGAACTAATGAAGTAAACATAAACATCCTATATATTTTTCCACATAAACATCCTACATATTTTCCCACATAAACAACCTATATATTTTCCCACATAAACAACCTATATATTTTCCCACATAAACAACCTATATATTTTCCCACATAAACATCCTATATATTTTCCCACATAAACTTCCTATAATTTTCCCACATAAACATCCTATATATATTTTCCCACATAAACATCCTATATATTTTCCCACATAAACATCCTATATATTTTCCCACATAAACAACCTATATATTTTCCACATTAACATCCTTTATATATTTTTTTTAAACTTCCAATATATTTTCCACATTTTTCAGGACGAACCGAACGACGAAGGAAACACTTTCTCCTTACTTACCATGTTAGGTCGTGACCCTGATCGGCATGATAGTGATTGTGATGTCATACACAGTTCTGATGACAACTATCAAGGATATGAAGACATATCAGGTGGATATTTGTGGGGTTGAAGGGTGGGGGTCTGTACAGTGGATGGGTTAAGAGGGGGCTGGTTGGACTAAAGCTGGTGGGACTATGTGGTTACGTGTAATATTTTTGTCATCATCACAACATTAACTCTGGTGGTTTAGTGTTGTCTGGTGGTTTAGTGGGGTGCCTTCCAGCTGAAAGGTTGCACGTTAGAAACTGGTCGCTAGCTAGTCGGTTGTGTCCTTGGGCAAGGCACTTAATGGACATTACCTAAACCCAACGGGTTAATGTGTTCTACTAAATTGAAAGAACGTTTCTATCATATACAATACATTGCAATAGCTGCGGTAACCCGACGGTGGGCGCGGGGTGATCTGACGATTGCCCGTGTGTTAACCCCCTTGGTCTTTACATTCACAGGGATAAACATGAATATCCATTCCTAACTTATTGCCAGTGTGCTTAACATTTATTATTGTACGGTCGATTAGCGTTGTGAATTAGTGCCTCACCTTTTAACATAATGAAAGTTTAAAACTATTTTATGTTTATCCATGTGAATAGAAAAGCACAAGGGGACTCACTAACCCACCAAGAAAATCAGTTGCACTAAGCACTTTCTTATAAATCGTGAGAAAAGATCTTTAAAAATACAAAACTACTATTACAGAAAAGCCACATAAATCAACAAAATTCGGTCCCAAAGTGTTTAAACACGATAGTAGTGAAAGTGAACCTGAAGAGACAGAATTTGATCCCAATGTTGGAGGTAAGTTAAAAAGTTTGAAAATATTTTTGGCCTGGCTGTTTGATGCGTGTTAACTCTGAGTGTATCTTTCAATTACGTTTTTAACTTGCTAAATATGAATAGAAAAGCCACTACACTTTAAAAGTTTGAAAATATTTTTCCTTTTTGCCTGGCTGGCTAGGTGTTTTATGCATGTAAACTTTGGATGATTTTATTATTTCTGATTCGTACTAAAAACCAACTACACATTGTAATAGCTTTAGCAGCTACACTGTGGGCATGGTGTATTACTGTGCACCTGAGCAAGCCACTTTACATTGCTCCAACCCAGTGGTATCTAATGTGTCGTCCAAACGAAAAGTTATGTCTGATTATCCACACACTGTAATATCTATATTAACTCGACTGTGGGCATGAGGTGTATTACTATGCACCCAAGCAAACCACTTTACATTGCTCCAACCCAGTGGTATCTAAGTGTCGTCCAAACTAAAAGTTATGTCTGATTATCCACACACTGTAATATCTATATTAACTCGACTGTGGGTGGGCATGAGGTGTATTACTGTGCACCCAAGCAAACCACTTTACATTGCTCCAACCCTGTGGTATCTAATAAGTCGTCCAAATTAATAAATCAGTCTAATTATCCACACAATGTAATAGCTCCAGCAACTCGACTGTGAGCATGAGGTCCAAATTGAAAATTATCTAATCATCCACACACACTGTAAAACAGCACAGCAACTCGACTGTGGACATAGGAGCACCACAGCCAAATGATAAAAATGTACTTACAGTTCGAAAACTCGGTGTCGAAATTGAAGAAAAACCGTTTTCGTTTTTCCCCACCTCCAAAGACGATCCTAGGCTCACAGAAGCAAGTCTTCTCTTTTTTAACGACAAACATCCCAACCAGATAAGACAAGAGTGGGTTGAGATTAAGGACAAATTAAGAGAGGTAAAAACTATACAATTTTGGGTCTCTTTTTTAATTTTCATGTACTTTGTAAGTTTTAGTGGATATTTTAGTGGATACATGTTCCTACTGAAAAAAATGTAAAAACAATCATTAGATTACCACACACCCAAAGGTAGGGTTGTCAGAGCTATTTCGGTCAGCTGTGTATGATTGAGACATTTCTTCAATTTAGTAAAAGCCATTAATCTGCTGGGTTCAGACATTATCCAGTAAGTGCCTTGCTCAAGGACTCAACCGTCTAGTTAGCGACCAGTTTTGAACCTGAAACCCTTCGACTGAAAGGCGACGCACTTAACCACCAGAATAATCTTCGGGATAAACCAAATAAATTGAAATAAACTAAACTGAGCTAACCATCCGAACAATATTTACCCAGGATTACAAGAAAAAGCATCGTGACGCCGTTCGTTTATTACGAATCGAACGCCGACAAAAACAAGAAGTCTGATCAAATTTCGACGACGGATTTTGTACTGATTTCAAAGATTTTGTGACGTTGAATCCCATGGCGGTTTCTTTTCTGAAACATATTTTTGGTTACGGTGCTCTACCTATTGGTTTTATAAGATTTCGATGAATCGTGATGTGTTTTTATTCTATTATCGCTATGAGAATAAAAAAAATCACTATACAAGCTAATAAAACTTAAATGTGATAGGAATATAAAATAACACTGCACATTACAGTTTAATGACACATTTTAGCTGTGATTGGTAGTAAACAAGACTTTTTATAGGGTATTCATGTTTATCCTCGTGAATAGAAAACCCAAAAAGCGTTAACACATTGGCAATCGTCAGATCACCTCGCGTCCACCGTCGGGCTACCGGAGATATTGCCATGTGTTATGTATGATTACTCCAATTTGATAGAACCCATTAATTCGCTGGGTTCAATCAATGTCCTTTAAGTACCTTGCCTAAGGACACAACCAACAAGCTAGCGTCCACTTTCGAATCTGCAACCCTTCGGCTAAAAGGCGAAGTACTTAACCACTAGACTAACCTGTCGGACTGACTTGGTGATTCTGCCCTGTCTGACAAAATTTATTCTTTGGAAAATAAACTTCCGTACCTTACTAATTCTTGTGCTTTCGGATTTTTTTAACCGAAATTTTGGAAGAATTTAGCGCAGTTTAGCTTTACTTACCACCGTTCGTTTGCCAGCTACCTAACAAGCATGGCAAAAAAATATTAATTAAATCTTAATTACTGCTGCTGTCGATTTTTATTACGAGTGAACAGCCTTTTCAAAATCCCACCAAGATTTTAAATAAACTTTTTATTTGGAAACAAAAAGCGAAAAAATTAAAAATTCCACCACGCGTATATGAACAGCGTTATCTTTGCTTACCAAGCATCAATCGCAAAATTTCGGAATAATTAGAAAAAATTCTCCGAAATTTCGGCAAAAAATCGTAGCGCGTATTCGTGAGGTAAGCGCTTTCTTTGTTTAAAAACTTTTTTTTATTTTTTTTATCTGACGTTTCGCCCAACGTGAATTTCGTTTTTACTGGGTGACGTAACAGGACTGTTGTGTCTGTGCCAGACGGTGGTGTCCGTTGTTTGGACCGCGGAGTCCTATAAGCTCCATTGCTGGTATTTCGCGTTGTTCAAAATTTGCCTTTGGCTTTCGAGAAATTTGGTCCAAATTTTGAGGGCTGTTTTCCACGTTTTTCCCCCGGAATTTCCTCGAATTTTGCCGCGAAATTGTTCCGGATTCCTCGATCTGTTTTTCGGCGTCGTTTTCGCCGAAATTTTGGGAGCGGTTTCGCTGTAGCGAATTGTGTTTCGGGGTCGATTCGAGGTCGCGAGGTGGCACTGGAGGGCAGTCGAGATCGTCGCTTGAAATGCGTTTCAACCGGAGTGTGATGTCACTTCCCATATCACTAGCGTTCCAAGGAAAACTGAAAAACACAACAAAAAAAATAAACATAAAACACAAATACCCAAAACGTATCAGATACGAATTTAATATGCGACTTAAATCTAGAAAATATTCATATTTTTACTGTAACTGTTGTAGAGCAAAGATAAGAAAGGGATAGGATACGATTTTCATGTTTATCCCCGTTAATGAGAAAACCAAGGGGATTGACAAACGGGCAATCGTCAGATATTTATATTTATTAATCGATTTTAAAGGACAAAAGTTATAAAAACTGATCAGCAATTAATAATAAAAGGTAAAAAACCCTAAGTTAGTCCGACAGATTAGTCTTGTGGTAAAGTCCGTCTCCTCTCAGCCGAAGGGTTGAAGGTTCGAAACTGGTCGCTAGCTAGTCGGTTGTGTCATTGGGCAAGGCATTTAACAGACATTGCCTGAACCCAGCAGATTAATGGACTCTACTAAATTGAAGGAACGTGTGAATCATACATAATACACTGTAATATCTTGTTAACCCCCTTGGTTTTCCCATTAACGGAGATAAACATGAATATACTATCCTAAATTAATTACATAAAATTCAAACATTAATGACTCCACCCACCTGTCAATCACCCATTGTGTCGGATCCGACCACGGTTTGGGGGTGGAGCTTTGTGATTGACGAATCCTCCTTACTGCGGCGATGACGTAGGGAGCGATGACGTGGTTCCAGACTTGCACGAACCACGAGCACGAGGCGTAGAATTCGACGGGGAAGGAGGAAAAAACCCGAGGTCCTGGGGTAAAGTGGGTTGAATTCAGGGCGTTTATCGAGGTTGATTTGTATGGAATGGACTTTGGAAACATGGCAAAGTTGGAAAAATTGTGCGTTTATCAAGATTTATATTACGCAAATCGATCATACGTATTTTTTTAAATGATTTATACATGAAAATAACGGTCTTGATCGCGACCGATACAAATACCATTTGTACACAAAAACTGTCCTATGGAAGAGTACATTATCGGTTCGAAAGTTTTTTTACCGGCTTTAGTTTCGAACCCAGGATGGACTAGTTGCTAAGACCGTTTTTGGTCGGTAAGTCTGTATTTGTATCGGCCGCGTTAACCATTAGGCCACACGGCTGTACATTGGTTTGAAAGTTATCCTGATAAAAACAATACCTATAGTGACATCTGCTGGACTCTGGGACTCAAGGCACCGATTCACTTGGTGCCAGCAGAGAGGCAGCCAGGTGATGACGCGTAGCATGTTCTGGAAATCGTCGTCGGGAGTGGCGGCTCCTCGTAATTCAGCTTCCACTACTGACCGTCTGTTTATGGAGATTTTTTAAGAAGTCGTTTTATTCACAGATTTTAAATTTTAAATCGCGGAAATGTTTTTTTTAGGAGAATTAAACACTTGAGAGAAATGATTCTTTACTACTGACCGTCTGTTCATAGGGTTTTAAGTCTTTTTATTTGTATATTTCAGATTTAAAATCACGAAAACGTTTTTTTAAGAGAACTAAACACTTGAGAGAAATTATTATCTAATACTGACCGCATGTTAGTGTTTTTAGAGTCTCAAGTCATTTTATTGGCAGATTTCCAATTTGAAATCGCAGTAATGTTTTAAAACTTTTATGAGAATTAAACAATTGAGAGAAATTAATATATTTAATTTTATAACAAATTCAGAAAAAAGTTTTGATAATTTTTTAAATTTTTTTATCTATATAATCAAGAGAAATTTCTTAAAAAAATGCCGGAAAACCTTTAGCTAAAAAATTAAAAAAAATTTAAAAAAATAAAAATAATTTTTACCTTAAAAATCGTGCCATGTAGTTCTTGACGTGTACGCTGTTGTTCTTACACGACAACCATGTGAATTCGTGTCGGTGTTCCTCATTTTGGTGTGCTTTGCCTTGAAGTATTGTGCCTGGAAATACAGTGTTGTTAGAATGGGATAAACTGTAATTTTATGTATAAATTACAGTGCAAGAGTCAATTGTTAGGATAGGATAAGTTATTCATGTTTATCCCCGTGAATGGGAAAACCAAGGGAGTTAACCTCGCGCCCTATATGTCTGGTTACCGGAGCTATTGTGGTGTGTTGTGTATGATTCAGACGTTCCTTAAGTTTCATAGAACCCATCATTCCGCTGGGGTTAGGCAAAGTACATTAAGTGCTTTCCCCAAGGACACAGCCGAATAGGTAATGACCAGTTTCGAATGTTTAACCCTTCAACGGAAAAACGGCGCACTAAACAACTAAGCTAATCGGTTAAATTGTATCAATTACACGTTCCTTCAATTTACTAGAAACTTTCATTCCCCTTAGTTCTTATTAAATCGTTTGAATTGTAGGTTTGTAATACTATGACGCACACTACTAACATCCCACTAATCTATGACATCACAACACACACTTTTGACATCACAACACACACCTATGACATCACAACACCCACCTATGACGTAGGGACACTTGGACTCCGGCGGCAACTCAACGATGGGTGAATAGGTTTGAGTAAGCGATTGGAGCAAATGGTTGTTCTCCACAATAATCACGTGGGGAAGACTGGAATAAGCGGATGTCTTGCAAGCCTCAGCTACTTTCCTCAAGTAAACGTTGAGATCCTGTAGAAAAAGTCCGACCGGTTAGTCGTGTGGTTTAGTGCGTCGCCTTTCACCCGAAAGGTTACAGGTTCGAAATTGGTCGAAGGCCAGTCAGTTGTGTCCTTGATCAAGGCACTTAACGGACATTGCATGAACACAGCGGATTAATGGGTTCTACCAAATTGAAGGAACGTGCATATTATATACAACATATTGCAGCTCCGTTAACCCAGATAAATATAAATATCCTATCCTATCCTAAATAAATTGGGATTTGTTGACGATTTGTAATCACTGGTCATAGCATTTAACCCACACAAGCTCTAAGCTATGCGGGGTTTAAAACATATTTAAAGAGATAAAAGTACACCCAGTGGTTTCTTATGGGCTAAAATGTGCACCATGTCTATTTATCCACACATTGTAATATCTCCAGCAACTCAACAGAGTGTATGATGTATATTACGGTAAAGTAGATAAAGCCTGACTTTCCACCAATACGAATATAAATAAACCATCCACACACCGTATTAGCTCCAACAACATGATTGTGGGCATGAGGTGTTTTACTGTGCACATGAGCAAGCCACTATACATTGCTCCAACCCAGTGGTATCTAATTCCAATTTTCCGTCCAGCGAAGCAAAAAAGTTAGACGATTCATAATATGTAATATCCTAGCAACTCGACTGTGAGCATGAGGTGTATTATAGTGCACTTAAGCAAGCCATTTTACATTGCTTCAACCCAAGTGGCTACTTAGGTGCACAGTAATACACATCATACTCACAGTCGAGTTACTGGAGCTATTACAGTGTGTAAAAAATCAGACATATCCCTAGGATAATTTTTGCATGCAATGTTATAAACACCCAGCTATCTTACCTCCTCCCCTCTTTGTTTGACGTCATACACAAAGATTGGTTCGGTCGTCATGACTTGTCGTCTCGCGCGCGACACCATGTGGTGGGCGATACTGAAAATAGAAATCGCAACAAAATTAAAACTCATGAAATTGAAAGTTTTTTTAAATCGTACGGTCGTGTGGCCGAATGGTTAAGTCGGCCGATACATGTACTAACTCATACATACAAAAATGGTCCTAGGGACGAGTTAATCATGGGATCAAAACGTCCAAAAATCATGGTAAAAAAAAGAAAGTTTTCTGAAATAATAAATCGCAAAACTGGCCTGTGTTTAAAATACCATATTTAAAGACAAACCAGCGAATAGCTATAGTCCGTCCTTGTGCAAGGCACTTTGCAGACGTTGCCTGAACCAAATGGAATGATAAGTTAAACAAAAACAGTAGCAAAGTATACACAACACACTGCAACAGCTCCTGTAATCGTACGGTTTAAACATGTTAGTTTTAAACATGGGGTTGGAGTTAGGGTTACTTTTGGGGTTGAGATTCGTGTATGGGGCAGGGTTCAAATTAGTTTCCATAATTTTAGTGAGCAGTTTCCCTGCTTTCCTCTTTCCCTCCTTTAGTGTTGCCTCTAAATTACCTGTTCGCCAAATACGTCTTGCCAGTGCCAGAAGGACCGTGCAGCATTATCCGCGTCTTGTGCATGAGGCTGGTGACGTAACGTTGCAATGTTTCTCGTGGCACCAAGGACTTGAACGCCATGAGATCAACAGAACCGCAGGATCCGTCTGTGTTAAATAGGACATGTTATGTGGCCGAATGGTTAGAGCGATTTTGATATAAGGGTTCGAACGAAGTCGTCACAGGTTCGGAACTTAGCGAAGTAAAATATTTTTTTGTCATTTCTAACTTTAATGTGTAGTGTTTTGACTTTCAGCTACCGCTATAATTGTTTTAGTATATGTTTAAAATAGTTTACGGATTTTCTTTCAATTATTGGTGGTAAACGCTATAGAGAATAAAACAAAAATAAAATTTAATAATTAATTGCCCTATTAAATTGAATTTAAGAATTAAAAACGACATTTTCATGCTTAAGGTTTTGATTTGTTTTATTATACATTTTTCATATTGTTTTGTACTTTTTTTAATTAGTAGTAGTAAACGCAGTATAGTAAAAAAAATACATAGTAAAAAAATACAAATTTATTAATTGATTTACACCCCCCTCCCCCCCAAAAAATGTTGATTTTCATTACCTTTTAGAGATATCTTCACGCTGTTGACGTCTCCGATGATAAAAGCGCACGGGAGTAGTTCCGGGGGCCTTGAACCCGGGATTCTGGTTTGTTCACCCACCTTGTAGAAAGCGATGCTGGCTATGGAGAGACCCAACCTTGCTTCGCCGTCTATGCATTTGCAGTATTCCTAGGTGGAGGTGAAAATAACAAATAAATTCTGAAAATAAAAAATAAAATACAAATAAATAACGAAAAAAATTATTGACGTTTGGCGCAGTCGTTAAGGGCATAGAGTGTAGAATGTTAGTTAAAAGGTTGTGGGATTAAAACTATCCACTGGCGTGTCGGTTGTGTCCTTGGGTTGGAAACTTAAGAATTTTACGTTATATTCCCATGCATAGGAAAGGCAAGTGTGTTATCACAAGGTAAATCTTCAGATTACCGTGGTTATTGCAGCTATTGCAGTGTTTAAATATGATCGAGAAGATGCCAAATATTAGTACAAGCCATTAATTCGATTGCACAAAAAGCTACTTACAACGTGCCAAATGAGAGGACATTGTCATCGGTACAGATGACTTAAGTTAAAGGTAAGTGTTTGAAAGGTTTTAAAACATATCTTGATTCTTGTAGGGTAACTAGGGTCCACGGGTAAGGATTTGGATAAGTTTTCGAAAAGTAGAGACAAATATGGGAGTAAAATTGGATAGATTTGCGCTTATAGACCCACGAATTATTGTAAAAATGTAACAAATATTAAAAGGTCTCAACGAATTTTTATTACCTTTAAATAAATTCATTAGAAAAGAAGAATTTATAAAACTTACCATAAAAATATCTCCTGTCATCTGATCTAGTTCGGCCCAGTTCGTTTTTCTCGCGACTGGAACCGAACCAATTAATATGTCTTCGTCACCCTTAGTTTGAGGGGATTTCCCTGAAAACGGGGTCTCTACGACGAAGTGTAACTGGGACCCCTCGTCTTCACAACCGGGTGACACGGCACGGTAGAGTTTCCGACAATCTGGATTATTTGGAAAATATTTATAATTGTTCAGGGCATAAGTAGCAAATCCAGGACCACTGGGTTACTCGTTTAGTTAGTTTTACGTCCACAGTGCACTGTGCAATGTATCTAATGAGTCCGACAAATTAGCTTTGTGATTTAGTGAGTCGCATTTTAACCGAAAGGTTTCAAGTTCGAAACTGGTCGCTAGCTAGTCGGTTGTGTCCTTAGGCAAGTCAATAAAATATCCGAAACTATCTTATCAATTTCAAACAACCCAATTCAACAAAAAAACATCAACAAAAACAGATCACTAATTTTACCGGGCTCATTTTCGAAAGATGCGTTGACCGTTTTATATTTAATTAAATACATTGGTCGCGTTAATCATTCGGCCACACAACCTTACAACAAACTCACCAATTTGAGAGAGGGCGGGGTTAAAGTTATTTAGCGCCTCCGGTGACGATGGGGAGCTGAAATGGTGGCCGGTAGATGACGCAAGAGGGGAGAGTTTAAGGTGGAACGGAGAGGACGGGTTGGAAGTGACGTAACCGTTAGTGACGTGGGTTCCGGATTGAAGTCGCTCGTTTTCTAAGCGAAGGAGCTGCATCTCGTGCTGTGATTGTGATGTCATAAGTAGAAAACAACGGCAGTGTAGAATGTACATTTTGAAAGCAGTAGATGGCCACACACGCTATTGGCAAAATACGAAACTGTATACCAGCTGTGGTAAAACCACTTTATTAAACTGCTTACCTGATCCAAATATCATAACGTTTTTTTTCATTTTAGAATAGAATAACCGGGAATCACACAGGAATCCTCAGATAACTTTGTACCCACTTTCATGTTAAGCTTTTAACGTGCAAAATTTGATGGTATATTGTTGCAGATTTTTTGCAATGCATTATTTAAATAGGTTTAAACAACGGCCTCTAAGTGATTTGCTAAATAACACAACGAAATAGCTGATTACGATAAAGTCATAGTTTAGCTAGCAATAATCTACCCGGTTGGCCATTTACCTTTGGAAATCGGGGATAAATTCATTCTTATAGCAAAGTTATTGACCAGTTTTAGCTCCCGTTCGAACCTACAACCCTTCGACTAAACGGCGACGCACTAACCCACCAAGCTACCCGACCAAACAGGCTTTTTCTCAAGGGAAATCATAAAAAACAGGGATTTTTATGCTTCACCTGCATCTGAGCGATTTGGTCTTTCAGCTGGTGCAACTGGTGCTGTGACGTCAGCGCTTCCAATCTGACGTCAGTCAACTTCCGGTCTTTCTCTTGGACGATTTGCAGGATTTCGTTGTAAGTGATCGCGTCCGTTGATCCCTCGACACTGTGCATGGGGGCATGGTTAGCTCATCTTTATTTCCAGAGGCGAAAATACGACGAAGGGTATTTTTACCGACACAAGTTTCGAACCCAAGATAGAGACGTCATTTGGACCGTTTATATATATATATGAGTCGGTTGCGTTAACCATTCGGCCACACGGCCGTGCCGACGACGACGGGTGTTACGACACGGGCAATCTCAGATCACCTCGCGCCTACCGTCGAGTTACCGGAGCTATTGCAGTGTGTTGTATATGATAAACACGTTTATTTAATTTGGTAGAACCCATTATTCTGCTGGGTTCAGGCAATGTCCGTTAAGTGCCTTGCCCTAGGACACAACCGACTAGCTATCAGCTGGTTTCGATCCGACAACCATTCGGCTGACGGTCGGACATGTTACGAATGGGCTAACTACACAGGCTAATATCAAAATGGGAGAAACAAAAAACAAGAAACGAAAATATCAAACACAGTCAACGAAACAAATAAAATCTATATATAAAACGCTTAATTTACTGTTCAAAGTTAGGTCTATAAAATATAAAGATTTTACTACATTTAATCAATTTTATGACGTCATAAACGCTATTACTACCTCCCGCTTCGAAAACTAGTTCTAGAAGGTGAAGTTGCGCAACCCGAGTCGTCAGCGTCGGTGAACTCTTGACCTTGGTGGGATTGTGACGTCTTATTGCTCTTTGTGAACGATTTAAGAGGCAGCTGGAAAGCGGTATGTAAAAGTGTTAATCAAAATTATGGTGGCACTTTTACGCTCTAGTTTCCGACACAAAAGAGAAAAAACAGGAGATACATCGTTATTAATAATAGAGATATGATGGAATATTCATATTTATCCCCGTGATTGGAATAACGCAAGTAGCGCTATTACACAGGTAATTTTCAGATAACCTTGCGCCCACCGTCGTTACTAGAGCTGTTGCAGTGTGTTGTGTGGGATCGATACATTCTTTTGATCTCAATGGAACCCATTAATCGACTGGTTCGGGCGGTATCAGCTAAGTGCCTTGCCCAATGACACAACCGAGGGCTATTGCAGTGTGTTGTGTATGATTCACGGGTTCCTTCAATTTGCTAAAATGCATTCTACTGTAGTTCAGGCAATGTCTGTAAAATGCCTTGTCCATTGACACAGCCGACTGCGACGCTCTAAATATTGAAAAAACATCAGGAAGATAAGATAACTTTCCAATTTCTTAAAAAATCTTTTTTTTGTTTTGGGGACTTCTATTGAACAATTTATTTATTGTTTTTTTGTCAGATAACTCGTGTCCGCAGTCGGGTTAACCGAATAATCGCATTTTGTTGAATAGAAAACGTAAAACAATCAAACAGTAAAAAGAATAGAGCAGCGTTTCTCAACTGTGGGGGTGTCGCGACCCACCGGTTGGGGTCGCGTAAGGAATCTCTGGTGGGGTCGTGAAAAAAGTATAGTCAGCTCTGATTAACTATACTGGCTATTTCCTATACAAAAATCAAGGGGGAAATTATCATAATATGTGTCATCACACAATCTTGAATCGTGGCGTGATCTTCACCTGACCTCAGGTCATTGAACCTTTCGTCTCTCACACATGTTACAACAACTATATATAAAGTTAAGTGGGTCGCCAAAAATTGTGGTAATTAATAGTGGGTCCCAACTCTAAAAAGTTTGAGAACCACTGGAATAGAGAGACGAGTTTACTATAAAAAACAAAACATTCGAAAAAAGTTAGAAGAAAGTTTTGCCACGTGTCGTCTCCAACTTTTGTGACGTCACAAAAACACCTCGACGTTTATGACGTCACAAATTGATTTCAAACGAAATTTCGACAACGCTATTAAAACTCCAACACTTTGGATTTCGTGACAAATTTTCAATAATCCAACGATCGTCAAGCGTTTCTAACAAGCACTCTTGTGACGTCACACAATGACGTCACGGCTCTCTTACCCAGCGTTTCTTCTTCTTTCCGTCGCTGTCGCCGCTGCTGCCTGAGCCGGAACTCGACACGCTTGAGTGACTCGCGTGGGAACTCATCGACGAAAGACTTCCGGATGATATCCGCTTGTTAATCGGGGAGTTTGGTGATAGGGCGTCTAAAATGCAAATGGTTTATTAGATGGGCTTGTTATGTATATAAAGAAATATTGTAGAATAAAAACGGGCATCTAAACTGTTTTTTTTTTATATAAAGTATTAATATTAAATATAAAGGGAGTTCCAAAAATGGCACAGTGGGTTTATTAGATGGGTTTGTTATTTTTATAAAGAAATATTGTAAAATTAAAACGGGCATCTAAACTGGTTTATTTATATAAAGAAATATTATAGAATATAAAGGGGGTTCTAAAAATGGAGAGAGAGGAAAACTAGATGGGTTATATTATATTATTTATATATTGGGGACAAATATCTAAGAGGTTATACATTAGAATATTCTTGGGGGTAAAGTGGAAGGGGTTGATTGAACAGAGAGTAATATTGAAGAATTTATCTATTGTTATAGTGGATTGTTGGGTTAGCGAAGTGTAGTGTGTAAGTATTGACAAAACTTTGCCTAAATTAGTAAAAAATGGGCTGGGGAAAACTAATTCTAACCATGTCTAGAAGACCAATCTCACCACATAACTAAACCTAATTATAACCCCAGCTCTAACACTAACTCCAACGTCCTAATATTTATTTCAGTATGCATTTTTCCCTTTTTTCCCTAATTTTTTCGCGTCAAAATTACCGAAATGTCTCGCTGACGAGAGTGCTGGGGCTGAATACGCGGAACCAGTCGACCAGTGGTTCGAATCCGTCGCCGTGTAGGTCGTGTCCGAATGAGGCGTGGTATTCGCGCTTCTTGAGTCCGGGAAATTGAACGCGCTCCCCGGGCTATGGGCGCTTGAATTCGCCGCGGAGCGCTCGGCTTTGGCCCGAAGTTCTTCGATTGTTTTTCGAAGTTTGTCCAACTCGTTTTCTTTCTTTCCATCCATTCTTATTCAGTTTGAAATCTCCAGTTTTCAAAATTTCTGCAAAAAATTAAAAGATTCCTTGATTTCTTGGAAAAAACGTTAACATTTAGGCTGATTAAGCAAAATCTGCAAAAATATTATGTGCTAATTTTAAAGCTCGTCAAAACGTTAAAAACACTATTTAATTTAACTGAAAATCTTGTGTACAAATAGTAAAAAAGTGAGAAAAAGGGTAATTTGTGGTAAACATATTTATTACATCGGTTTAATGTAATTAAATAGCCAAAATCGAAAGGATTGTTCATCCTAATTAAGCTTTTTAAGTGCATGAAAAAGAACGAAATTTTCCGTTCGATGAGTCACAATAATCCGATACTAGAGTCTATGATGTCATTATTGAATTAACCTTTTGAACTCTGAGATATTTTCTCCCACATAAAATGAATTCGCTGGGAATACACAAATAATGACGTGTTTTAAACATACAACTGCCTGTCTAGGCGCGCCGCTGGTTTAATTTATATACAAGAAGTGGCGCGTTTATTAAGGTTGATATGTGTGGAAATGTGTTTGATAGGGACTTTTAAAATGAGTCTCAAATTTACAGGTTTTGCGTTTAAACTTTAATATTTAAAGAGTTAAAGACTGAAACATAATTAGACGAAATAACATAAATCGTAAAACATTTGTAAACAAATTGCTACATCTTAACAAAACAATGTGAAAAAAGTGAGATATCTAAAATTACGAAAAACCAATTATTAATAGGTTAATAGTATATTGTACATTATCTTTAAAATGCACAAGTAAATGAGCAAATGAATAATTGAAATTGACTGAACAAAGATTAAAAGAAGTTTGCAATTACCTCATTAGCTAAATAACTGTCTTCGTTGGCAAATAAAACAAATTAACGTTTCAACTTAACTTTTTAGAAAATGCAGGAAACCGGATTTTGGCCGCTACAATTTTCGGCTTTAGCGGTTACCTTAGAAATGCAGCAAGAATTTAAATTTTACAACTCTAAACTTCGGCAAAGCGAATGTTAGGTTTTAAAGGCTGTGCCTCGTTAAAAAATGTTTGGAGGTGTGTTTTTCTTATTTTAAAAAGGCTTAAACCTGTGATAAACGCGAACTACTTTCGCTCTAAGCTTAATTGTTTCCCGCGCTTCGCTCCGCGTTGATTAGGTCTACTTCAAACCTGTTCCCAACTCCTCTAACTAGTGCATTGTATCGTTCAGTGTAGCATTGTGTACATTGTCAGTTTGCTTGTGTGAATTAATCTTTA
This sequence comes from Ciona savignyi, assembly GCA_000149265.1. NCBI lineage: Eukaryota > Metazoa > Chordata > Ascidiacea > Phlebobranchia > Cionidae > Ciona > Ciona savignyi. The sequence continues at coordinate 595,189 of CH001964.1, forward strand.
TATTATATTACCTAGATTTGTAGTTAAATAAAGCATACAATGAGTAATCATTAAACGTACCATAGGTCACAACAAAACCATTAATTACAAGATAATTTTATTAAAGTCCTTACCCAGGGTCCCAACATTGGGGTTTAGTGGTCAGAGAAGGGTCAAACGTGCCCCGTCCTGAATAATTTTATTAAAGTCCTTACCCAGGGTCCCAACATTGGGGTTTAGTGGTCAGAGAAGGGTCAAACGTGCCCCGTCCTGAATACAAACCCCGTGTTTACCCACACGGATGGGAAATTATTGTTTATTACACGACAGTCATTTTAACAATGCCCATTATTTTTTCCGGCCTGGAGATGCGTCACCGATTGTCACGTTACAATAGACAGCACGTCATAATCGCGGATCATGGAAATCGTATACTCGATAAAGCATCGGGGACAATAGGGGCGAAAAAGATAAAAGTTTAGACCAAAACAACTAATGTCTGAAAACCCTGGCCGCCTTGGTTAAGCACGAGTGTTGATGTTATCCTATCTTTAGTATGGTACTAATGTACCTTCTTATCCGCGCCACCTTAGGCTTAATCGTGATGTTTTTTTATGTTGTAATAGCTGTTTACTTGCGTCACATTTTGATTTGTAAATACATGTTTTTTTCCATGCCTACATTTTTGGCAAATTGCGTCAGTGTGGTATTACCTGCTTAACAGCGCCTGGTTGTTTACGCGTGACGGAGTATTGCATCATTAAGGCAGTGGTAGTACTTGTCCAAATGCGCCAATGGTTTTTGCGTGACGGCGAATTACAGAGAAATAAAACGAATAAATAAAAACTAATACAAAATCGTTGTTTGTGTAGCGGAACGGTTAACGCAGCTGAATCAATTACAGAAATGATATTAACACGAAGAGAGCCCTCGATCTAGTGGTCTTGGGTTCGAAACTAGATCCGGTAAATTAAACAAAAATGTAAAACATTAGCTTTAGTAAATATACGGTTGTTGGGGGAAAACATAATTTACATCTAACTATCTAATTTTCTTATAAAACTTTAATTTATATAAAAAATAAAAAAAATCATAAAAAAATTAGCAACGATATTTTTTTGGTCTCTGGATATTCTACAAAATTTGAATTTTTCTAGGCGACATAACGTTTATAAAATATAAAAATCGCACCTTTTACATGAACTCCGTTATAAAGTACTGTTGCTGGTTGGTTTAATTAGAGATTTTGATGTTTGAAAAACGTCAAAATATCGACAAATAATAAACGTTTATACCTCCACATTTCAGCTGTAAATTTCTAAACTAAACAAATAATAAAACTCGCAATAAATTTAGCTGTGATATACCTCCTTACTATTTAATTTGATCTTAAAATCTAGCTTTGTTGACTTATTAGCTGTATTCTATAAAACTGATATAGTTTGGGATTAATTTGAACATTAAATCTTGCTTTGTAGAGTTATTATCTCTATTCTATAAATCTAATTGAATTTGGGGCGATAAAATATTCAATTTCTTAAGAATCTTTTTCCCATAAAAACAAAAAATATTTGAGACTTTACCAAAACGGCATCTGTTGTTCAGAAACCCGCTCTAAAAACCAATACTGGCGAGCGGCACATTATTGGCTTATTCGGGTTTAATTTTAATCCGGTATCGATTTTTATTTATCCGTTTAAAATCGCATATCGAACTTCTGAGCTTTATAAAGCGAACGAAAAGGGAGTGTTTTCCTTTCTTACAACAAATGATATTTTTTTCGAGTAAAATCTCGAAAATGTATGTTTTTTCGATGTTAGACAACTTAGACTTATAACTAAATGAATCGCAATGAATATATATTTATCGACTATAGTCGAGATCCCTTAATTGAATATTCACAAATAATGTCTGCTTTAAATTATCATTTCACCAAATCAAGTTATATAACAGAACGTATAACAAGATTTCCAGTATTATCAATGTGTAAGGGTAAATCCTTTATAGAGTTTAACGTTTCAAAGGTCTAGTTTTTAACCCAGAATAAATTTGTGAATAAACATACACGCAGAATTGGCTAAAACACATTCCATAATCCTAACAAATCGCTACAAAAAGTGTATTTTTTTTAATTTTCCAACATTATTTTAAAATTGCCTTAAACCAAAACTAGAAAATACTGTGCGACGAAAATCAACCACAAAAATTTTAAAAAGCCAAATTAAAAAAACCACGAAATGCCCAAAAACTTTTGCTGAAACGCTGCAAGCTGAATCGGTATAGAGTTGTCTGAAATCGTTTCAAATTGAATAAATACGTCACGAATTGCATGTCAGTGAGAATTAATCCATTTACGGTCACACTTATTTAATTATTTACTAAAAGAGATACCACCTACGTTCCTTTTCAACCGACTTTCGCTACGTAAAACGGGCTTGGTATTATTGGATTTATAACTTTTTAAAATAATACGGAAAATCGGCTTACCCGATAAAAAAACGCACCGCCTGTCCATTTGCGCCACATTTCCAAAGTTTCTACCATACACATTTCCACACAAATCAACCTTGATAAGCACACCACCTGTCCATCTGTGCCACATTTCCAAAGTCCCTACCATACACATTTCCACACAAATCAACCTTGATAAGCACACCACCTGTCCATCTGTGCCACATCTCCTAAATCCATACCATAACATTTCCACACAAAAGACAGCAAACCAAAACCAAGCCCTCACATATAAACTACAGATTACATTTATCTAAACCGAAAACGAAACAAAAATCGCCAACTAAAGACCCAAAACATAGCCCTTTACCTTTACATGTTATAACTCAATTGAACAACTGTAAAGTGCAATAATAAAGTGGGCACCCGAAGTTCCTAAACCCTTGTAAAATATTTCGAAGGCTCTTCAAAAGTCTCGAGTAAAGGTTAATTGCTCTACTATACGTAACACGCGGTATTCACAAATCGATTATTACGTCATAGAAGGTCATTGAAGGTAAAAACAACTTGAAATTTCTCTCCCCGAATTTTATAGCATTTTTATTGTCAATAACCTAATGTTAAATTTCTGGTTGTGTTAAAAAAACGGGCTATTTTACTGGAACAGTAAATTTTATATTTATACTTGTATATAATGAATAAATATTTAAATCGCGTTGTTCATGTATATATAATTATACATGCATTAGTAAAAATATAACCAGTATACCTGCACCGTACTTCCAAGCTATTTACCAAAAGTATTTTTAAAAAAATGCACTTTTGTCTGTCTCTCTGTGCCAAATTTTCAAAGTCCCTACCATACACATTTCTACACAAATCAACCTTGATAAGCACACCACCTGTCCATCTGTGCCACATTTTTAAAGTCCCTACCATACACATTTCTACACAAATCAACCTTGATAAGCACACCACCTGTCCATCTGTGCCACATTTTTAAAGTCCCTACCATACACATTTCTACACAAATCAACCTTGATAAGCATACCACCTGTCCATTTGTGCCAGATTTCCAAAGTCCCTAGCAGACACATTTCCACACAAATCAACCTTGATAAGCACACCACCTGTCCATCTGTGCCACATTTCCAAACTCCCTACCATACACATTTCCACACAAATCAACTTTGATAAGCGAACTCATCTTTACACCAAATCCTAACAAACCATTCGATAATCCAGTAAGCTTATTCACACATCGATTCAGCCTTTGATCAAAAACCTCAGCTGACTTCACCTCTGATACGTGTCAATCGTCTTTTGATTGACAGCTCACTTAAAAGGGGCGGGGCTAAAAGGTCAAAACACAACGGTGGCTTTAAATCGGTTAGTAAGTTTAAAAGGCGTGCGTCGTTCACACTTAAAATCAAAGGGCGAATTAATGTCTGATAATTTTCGACGACTGACACGTCTCTGTTCTTAATGCTTAAATTGGGTATTTGTCAACTTAGATTAGTGTGGTAAAGTATATCGACATATGTCGTTATTAAGTTTGATCTGTGTAACTTTATCACTGACTTTGAAAATACGTCACGTATGGTCAGTTGGCGCGCTTATCCAAGTTCACATTTGGTAAGGTAAAGCACTTATCCAAGTACATGAGATATAATAACAACTTACCGTCTGTCGTATTCTTGAGCCTTCGATAAACCTCCTTTCAATGACGTCACAGTAACGATTGTGACGTACAACAATGCAGCAGCACAAGCAAGCTTGAAAACAAGGCAAAACTAGCAAAGTAATTTAAACATAACTAGCTAAGCTAAAAAATGCTGCAAAATAGAGCATATTAGAAATCGTACTGTTTTCGACATTATGTACTTAATATTACGGCATTCGTGGTTATATATTACTTTTTAGACCTGGTTTTGAGCCTAAAGTAATACATCAAAAAAGGCACTAATACTATTACAAGAATTCTTTTGAAAAACACCAAATACCTATTTCAATATTTTACTTTTTCGTGTAGGAAATGGTCTGAAAATATCAATTTTTTTAGATTTTTAGAAAACGAAAGTTTTACGGCGCACATTAAGACGTTATTAAAGTTAGAAACACCGCAAAAACAGTAATAAATCACATTTTAGTTGCAATATTTAACCATTCTATCAGTAACGACAAAAAAATAAGTTAAAATCCTTCAGTAATTGTCTAATTCAAAAATAATCGAAAAACAAGAAATAAACAGCTTTGTCTAAAGTTTATCTTTTAGTTAAAATCCTAAAATAATTGTTTGATTAAAAAATAATCGAAAAATCAAGAAATAAACAGCTTAATCTACAGTTTATTTTTCTCCCTATCCCAACTTAGCAGATTCTTTTGCAGCAACTACTGAATTAGATTTCAACTTTCTCGTTCGGATGGTTTACCGGGACAGACATCCAAACTTTATAGTCCTATAGAAATCCAATAGACCGTACATTTAGCTGTCTTGTCTAAATACAATCGCTGTGGTCTACTGTCTTTCAGGTTTTTGTTTTGGATGTAAGGTGAACTGTCTAACCGCCGTCTGGGTTAACCATTAAATGGAATATTATACTTAACTGGATAACTACACTGCGGCTGTATAAGCGAGCCATATGTGCGGTGGATAATAGTACATTGGCAGTTGGCGCGCTTATTAAGGGTTATTTTTTCTATAATATATAGATTATCGGGACATTACGTTTAAAATGTGGAAAGGCGCATTTACAGAGGTCTGTTTTTAAAATATTGTTTAAGTGGCGCTGATACGCAGGTAGCGTTGTTGGAATAGCTCGATTGTTCAGAGATTCACTTTATTCGAATTCATGATATTTCAATTAATTACACGCTATTGAGCGTTTGCCCAAACATAACCTTTCAAGCTTCTATTCGCCAACATTTACGCAAAATCTTAAAAACCTGGCGTGAAAATTTGCGATAGCTCGCTCTACAATGTGTCGCGCATTTTGACGAAAATGTCGTGGCGTTTGCGTGACTTTCCCAAGCACGGTGTGTGCATGACAAAGGACATGATAGGAATTTTGAGAAAGTTAATCTAAACAAGGAATAACGTTGCCATAGCACAGGCACGAAAACATTGGATCTTTTTTAAGCTGCCTTTTGCACACTTTCAGTTCGCACACATTTAAAACGAATAGCGCCGCTTCTATATACAATAACCCTCTACAATCTACACAGGATGGGATAAGATATTAATGTTTATCCCCGTGAATGGGGAAACAAAGGGGGTTGACATACAGGCAATCATCAGATCACCTCGCGCCCACCGTCGGGTTACTGGAGCTATTGCAATATCAACTATTTTTGTTTTAAAAGTGACTAGAAAACACCAAAAAAAAACGACTAACAAAATTTAGGTTTTACTATAAATAAATCAACATCATGATTTGTAATTTATTTAAACATGTCATGTGTCATTTTATTCATTTTTTGTTTAAAATATTACAACCCCGAAATCGGTTGTTCAAGTTTGTTTTTGATGTATAATTCTGTGTACGAATTAATCGCGCTTAGCATTCTGGCCTTATATACAGTAATGGGATTAAAACTTTTAAAAACAGGTTTTCTCTTTTGTATCGTACTTACTAACAACAGGTTCCCTAAAAGGTCTAATGTCTGTAAAAAAGCAAGAATCGGATCGGTGATTATTCCGACGTTCCAAGAACGGGTTCACTGGGTATATATCTCTGAATATATTCACTCAAATAAATGTCTAACGATTTTTACTAAAAAAATATACATTTGTTTTTAATCATTTCTAAAAACATCTCTGATTTTTTTTCTTGCTAAACGTAAACCCTATTTCTCTTCTGAATAAACATAAACTAAAATAAACCAAAAGACTAACCAACAACCAGTTTGCATGTACAATACCTTTTCGACGACTGGCCTTGGAAATAAACTTTTTCAAAAAAAAAAAAAATGTTTCAACTATTAGAATAACTAGAAAAGTCACTGCCATATAATCCGCCGTGTACCCTTTTTCGATGACTGGCTTTGGAAATAAACATTTTTCAAAGAAAAAACTTTTTCAACTATTAGAATCACTAGAAACGTCACTGTCAAAGAAAACGCCTTGTGCCCTTTTCGACGACTGGCTTTGGAAATAAACATTTTCCAAAGAAAAAACTTTACTACTCATTAGAATAACTAGAAAAGCCACTGCCGCATAATCCGCCTTGTTCAAACGCTAACGCCTTAGACACTGATGGTCGATATCCAACCGTGTAAGGCCAGCTGTCAGTAATCGATCTCGGCGCCTATTTGTCTGGCAACACTGCTTAAAACTAGGCCGGTCAGCACTGAAAATTAAACCGTTTTTTGGATTAGGGTTGAGCACACGGTTGGGTAGTACAGGTGGTGCGCATATCAAGGTCGATTTTAGGGGTGTGTAAGGTAAAGATTTCGCCTAGGTTTGGCGGCCGTGTCCGCTATATTTACTAAATTATATCCTTTTTTTCAATGACGTGTTTTAACGACTGTTCGTTTTGCCATATTTTCCTGTTCCCGTGTCGGTATTTTATTCGCTTGCCATTTTTAAATACTAGGGCAAAAAATAAATAAACTAAACTAAACTAAAGACTGTGGACATTTTACGCATATGGAGAGGTGGTGTGCATATTGGGATATACTTGTGTGGAAATGTGTGTTGTGCGGCAAAGGTTTTTCATGTGGCGCGGTTATCAAGGTTGATTTGTGCATATATTTACGGCAAGCACTCGTATATACTTTTTTGTCTGTGAATAAGGGTATATGTCATGCTTAGTCCGAACGGTTAGTTTGACGGTTTAGTGCGACGCCTTTCAGCCAAAATGTTACAGTTTCGCAACTAGTCGCTTAACCCCCTTGGTTTTCCCATTTACGGAGATAAACATGAACATCATATCCTTACCAAGGTTGATTCATGGAAAATATGGAAAATCTATGATAAGAACCTTTAAATACGATAGTATAAAATAGCCCAGGTATAGACAGATGACTAACTTATAAAATACTTGATAACCCTACAACCAACTTTGCTTACACAAAACATATGTCGAAAAGTTTAATCCACATAAACGCACACACATACCATATGCTAAAGTTGGACGCCATATGCCATTTACAACTTAACACTTATACTTCCGTTCATAAGGCATTACTACTGCAGGACAAATTAATTAAACCAAAGTATTACTTATAGCCGATTTAAATACAGATTAGTCTGGTTTGTGTGTCGCATTTTAGCTGAAGCGTTGCAGGTTCGAAAGTGGTCGCTAGCTTGTCGGTTGTGACCTTGGGCAAGGCACTAAACGGACATTGTCTGAACCCAGTAGATTAATGGGTTCTACCAAATTGAAGGAACGAGTAAATCATACACAACACACGATAAACATTCACATCTTATCCTAACTAACTAAGCCTTAATCTGCTGTTGCTATTTGGTTATCAGGGATCATTATTTGAACACAGAGTTCAACTCAGAACAGTTTAGAATGCTGATGGTGTTACATGAGTTGAATAATATAAATAGAATAGAATAGGAAATTCATGTTTATCCCCGTGAATGGGAAAACCAAGTTGGTTAATACACGGGCAATCGTCAAATAACCTCGCACCCACCATCGGGTTACCGGAGCTATTGCAGTGTGTTGTGTATTATTTACACGTTTCTTCAATTTAGTAGAAGCCATTAATCCGCTGGTTTCAGGCAATGTCCGTTAAATGACTTACCCAATGACACAACCGACTAGCTAGCGACTAGTTTCGAACCTACAACCTTTCGGTTCTAAGACGTCGCAATAAACCACCAGACTAACCGGTCGGACTAAATGATAGGAGACTAGTGTTTAAACCTGGACTGTATAAGGGTTTGCTACAGAGTTTAAACAACGTTCCACTCGGTTAGGGCAGCAACTTAGTATTTTGCGCAGGCATAACCGACTAGCAACGTGTTGGTTTCGATGCCACCATCTTGCAGTCGGTGGTTCGAATCGCTACAACACGGCCAGCTGGACGACATTGATAAATGGACAGATCGTGCAGAGGCAACACACACACATATATATATATATATATATATATATATATAAGGCGACTTAGAATTCTAGCGTCAGACCTGCATACAATTTACGATTTCTGCTATGTCGTCTTTAGAGAGTATTATCTCAGCGGGAAATATGCGGGCGAAATCCAGCTTCAGGCCCCAAGACAAATTGCAACACTCGCGTTAGACGTTTTTAAGCGGTAGTGCAGTCCTAATGTAGAAACATCAACACGATTTTCCAATTTCCTCGCTCGTTCTAAGGCTAAGACAATTACGATAACAATCGCGACGTCTAAGCCTCCTTAATTAGCCCCCAAAATCCTAAAAATACTTCGAAATTTACCGTTTGATGCCTTTTTTTGCATTTCCAACGAAATGAGCATTTTAAGCGTTACTTAAAGTTCGTTTTGAAGTTTTTGGTTGCCTTGTTTCTATAAAGTTAATTATGATAGTCAAAGGGCCACTGGTAGTCATTAGAACGCTCCAAGATATGATACAATCTTAAGGGTTGCACAATTTTTCTTACAATCCTGCAAACAGTTTAAAACGCACCGTTTTAGCATTATCAGATTATCCACGCGAAATTAGATAATCCCATAACAGGGTAACGTAACACGGTAAGTGTCTGTTTAGACTGTGGCAAAAATAATTTAATCTTATCTGGTTTATCCGAAACGAAAGCCTAACTGGCTGTTTTATCTTGACAAGTGTCGTTTTCTGATCTTGACAAGTGTCGTTATTCCGATTCTTTAATCTTTTAAAAATGCCAAAAATGGACGGTTATGTGACCGAAAGGTTAACACCATCGATTCATATACCGTTTCTTATTTAATAAAACGGTCTTAGTCAAGTGCAACATGTCTTTGAAACTTAGCCAGACAAACAAATCATTAGTTACTTCCCAGGTAAAAATAAATTTAAATATTTATTCATTCGAATAAAGAAATAAAGATCACTGTACTGCAAATCCTATCTCGGAACGTGGCTTAATCTGGATTTGATTTTAACTGTTTATCTGCGATCAATCTATAACATATACATTTCCACGCAAAAAAACCTAAAGGCACACTACCTGATGTACTATCCCAACCATTTCCAATTGTCTACCTCGTACACAACTTAACTGGCTAAATTTGCCATATGTTTGTCTTTCTGGTATGTACGACTATTGTTAACTGGACCGACAAAACCGTCTTACTGTACAAACGAATATCAATACAATATCTCACGGATTTCCCAGTGCAATTGCTAATCCGCACAACTGCTAATTCTCATCACGATTGGTTATCCTTAATCTCAGGATTACCCTAATTTAAGCATCAGTGTGCGTTAGATTAACCACTTAGCATATTATACGGGATATGGACAACTTTGAAATATAAACATTCAAAATCATAAATAACAACAGAAGATACCGAACTTTTAATAAGAAACTATAGGAATAAAAATATGACAGAAACGTTTTTAATTTTTATTCCCTGTAATGTAAAGAAGATTATTTTTAACAAAAAACATAAAAACGACTAAACGGCAGTCGTTAGTTAGATCACACTAAAATTAACTAAGAAACAACTACTAAATAAATGTGGAAAACTGAACGTATGCGCTAGTTGCAGCGAATTTGGAGCATTTTCCTTTGCAAGAAAATTTTCGCTTGAAATTCATGGATCGACGAACATGATTTTTAGCCCGCTTCAAATATGGCTATGCTGGGGTTTAAATATGCGAATCGTTTATTGTGGCCGGTAACCCGATACTTAAATTAGTTGTCTTCCCAAAACAGAGAGAACTTGACTCATTCTTTCAAAATCCGGATAATTAGAAAGGTAAACAATGCTTATAGCCGGCGGAGAAAGTGGGCAATTCGGGACAAGTTTAGTAAAGTTCATTTTATTTTCATTTCCCCCCAAAAACATTTAGACAAAAAAATTCAAAAAATGTGGAAAAAAATCGTCAAAATGACAATGATAAAAGACTTATTAATTAAATAATGTGTATATAAACAAATTATTTCTTTAATATAAGTACAGACAGACGCAGCCAAATTAAATGTAAATTGGAATACTAGAGAGTGTCAACCACGTGTTTAACCACCATCATTCGTAAAACACATGTTGTATGCCATATATTCATGCTATACAGGGTCCCTAACCACATTTTGTATTTTATACACTGAGTATGTAGTTTGTTTCTGCAAGCATAAACGCATGGGTCCCATAGTTATCAAACCAAACTTCTTCTCCATGTGTAGATAAAAAAAGAACAATCGTGTTAGATTTACGAACATTTCACCACAAATGTTTTAAATAAAAGCTTTCTTTTAAGCGTTTTTCGTGGTTTCAGGGAATTACTGGGTTTATTAGATAAGTTTCTACTGGGTTTAGTACGTACGTTTCTGTTTTTACCTATGTGGGTTATGTTGTATAACAATTCTTAATGTTTTATTCTGATTAGTCAATTCCTTGTCTGATTTGTCGACTCCTTGTTGAAGATGTTAGTACGATATGCCATGCCTGTCACAATCATAATTCAGGAAAATATCTGCGTTTTCAAAGGAAACACCCCTAATAAATGATTTTTTTTAATTGGAACAGAGTGTTTAATGTCTAACATTTTACCAAATCTGATTCAAATTGGAGCTGCCGTTTAAGCGATATGCGCAAAAAGCTATTTTTAGAAAAAAATACCGTTTTGGTTATTAACGTCTCAGGGGAATTCCCCTAGATATATTACCCAAAATTTTGGTTTCTGCATATCTAGGCCATGTTGTCTAACAAATAAAATAGTTGGATTGAGCATCCTTTTTTTCTTCTTGTAGATGTCAGGGCGACATGACATGCCTGTCACAATCATGATTTGACAACAAAAGCTTATTTTTAGGGTATTTTCCTAGGTAATTTGTTTATTTCTTTTAAGTGTTAAATCAGTTACTAATGCACTTACATTTTATCAAATCTGATTCAAACTGGATTTACAGTTGAAGAGCTATGCGCAAAAAGCTCATGTTTTAGAAAAAAATATTGTTTTGGTTTTTAACGTCTCAGGGAATCCCCCTGGATATATTACCCAAAATTTTAGTTTTTTTCAAATCTAGGCCATGTTGTCTAACAAATGACAAAGTTTTATTGCAATTCCATTACTCCTTCTGATAGATGTCGGTGGTACAACCCATGCCTGTCACAATCATGATTTGAAAACAAAATCTTATTTTTAGGGTATTTCCCTGGGTAATTTTTTTAATTCTTTCAAGGGATATATCAATGGTTAATGCACTTACAGTTTACTAAATCTAATTGAAATTGGAGTAGCCGTTCAAGCGCTATGCCTAAAAAAGGTAATTTTTTTAAAAAAGATACCGTTTTGGTTTTTCACCTCCAAGGGGAATTCCCCTGGGTATATGCCCCAAAATTTTGGCTTATGCATATCTAGACCATGTTGTCTAACAAATGACAAAGTTGTTTTGCCATTCCATTACTCCTTCTGGTAGGTGTCGTTGACACAAGCCATGCCTGTCACAATCATGATTTAAAAACAAAATCTTATTTTAGGGTATTTCCCTAGGTAATTTTTTAAATTCTTTTAAGTGATATATCAGTGGCTAATGCACTTACAGTTTACCAAATCTAATTGAAATTGGAGTAGCCGTTCAAGCGCTATGCCTAAAAAAGGTAATTTTTTTAAAAAAAGATACCGTTTTGGTTTTTCACCTCCAAGGGGAATTCCCCTGGGTATATGCCCCAAAATTTCGGTTTATGCACATCTAGACCATGTTGTTTAATAAATGACTAAGTTGTATTGCCATTCCATTACTCCTTCTGGTAGGTGTCGTTGCCACAAGCCATACCTGTCACAATCATGATTTGAAAACAAAATCTTATTTTTAGGGTATTTCCCTGGGTAATTTTTTTAATTCTTTTAAGTGGTATATCAGTGGCTAATGCACTTACAGTTTACCAAATCTAATTGAAATTGGAGTAGTTGTTCAAGCGCTATGCCCAAGAAAGCTATTTTTTTAAAAAAAAGATACCGTTTTGGTTTTTCACCTCCCAGGGGAATTCCCCTCAGTATATTCCGCAAAATTTTGATCCGTGCACATCTAGACCATGTGATCTAACACACGACAAAGTTTTATTGCGATTCCATTACCCTTTTGGTAGATGTCGTTGCCACAAGCCATGCCTGTCAAGCGTTTGACGAAAAAAAAAGAAAAAAAAAAAAAAAAAAGAAAAAAAAAAGCCGGACAAAAACAATATGTGTCCCATTTTTCCAAATGGGACCCATAATAAGTATTAAAAAATTAGTTAAATAAAATTAATACTCTCAACGCTCAAAGAAAAGTGTGCAGAAAACTAAAAATAAATGCTAAAAAAGGGTTTAAATATTCTGTCTTATAAAGATCACACCCTTATGTCAATAGCGCGCGACTGACAGTACAATTAGGAAATGCCTACATGCCCTATAACAAATCTATATTTCGACAATAAGAACGAAGCTGCAAATCAAATCTGACCCTTTTTATCTTGACCGGAACACCACCGTCATATATGCCACCTGCGCCATAGATTATACTCCAAACAGACATCGCTATTATTCTACCTAACCAACCTAAATCTCTGTAACACATATCTTCTTAACACATAGTTCTTTACGTACACGCCAAATTTTAATCAACATTTGCTCAAGAACTGTTGTTTTTTGTCGAAACTGCCGAATTTCGCAAAACAAATTTTACTTAAAAATTCCAAAGCCTGAACTACAAACTTTAATTACGGGATGTCAAAATTTGAGCGACATTTTCTAAACAAAACTCACGTTAAAAGATAGCTTTATATTCGTTTGAATGGCGTACAATAAAACGGATAACGGATAAACAATGTTCGTTCAGGAAATCTCTGATTTGTCGCAGACGGGCCTCCGGTAGAACACGACTTAATGCATTAAGATAAAGCCCTGTGTCCGCATACGGCTTTCAAACAATAAATACTTTTCTAAACAAACCTTTTATGAGCTTACAGTGCATAAGTGGAAAAGTATACGATCGGGTCTTGGAAAATGTGGCGCAGATGGGTAGGTGGTGTGATCATCAATTTTGATTTTAAGCATCGAATACATAAAGTCAGAATTTGTTAAAACCTTACTCAAGATGTACATGTGGTGATCGTATATCAACGTTAACTTGTGTACAAATACACAAAATCACCTTATACGGGCAACGGCGAAGTTTAACAAATCGACTCTTTAACCATTTTCCACCGACAAGCAAACTCGAATTCCCGGGGGGTATAATTGAACATAGACACAGTATAACTTCGCTCATCGAAACCTTATAATCGAATTATCGTAAAGCCGCATGGTGTTTGTTCGGTTTTCGCTCGGTTTGATTTATGGTCGGATAACCAATTAGGAAAGGCAGTTAACCCATTTTGCTTTAACGGCTTTAAGTAAAAAGGGACAAAAAGGTCTGAATTAATAATTAATAAAGTTTTACGGGTTCAATAAATCGAAGGGTTGGTTTTCGTGAAGCTAAATTTTAGAAGAATATTCGGACCTGTTTAACTGTGCCGCTTGTGCATTGTCAATAAACTAAACATGCAGGTAACATACGGCGTATGCATTTAATCAATGAAAAATAAAATATTGGAAACTAACTGTATATGCGCGACGTATATATTTAAACAACATACTATACCTGTATGTGTTGCGCTTTTAACCATCAGAAGGATTAAGTAAAATAAGCTAAAGGTATATATAGGCCTTAAACGTATAATAATGGCCAGACGGACCGGTGCGTTTTAACAAGTGACACTAAGCAAAACAACAAAGAAATATTTCAAGTATTCAGTCATTACAATTTGAAGATATGATGCTAATTTGCGTAGATCCACACTTTTGGCCCAAATGCTCGCGGTTGTCCAAGCACAGCCGCAAAAAATAGTTAATACTGTATTGCGTAAGATATTGTGGTAAGTATTAGGCGGTGATGGTAACGGTTTGATGTCCCAGTGTTATTTGTTGGCGATTTCCCTGTTTTTTGATTGTCATATCCAGTCGGGCTTGGATTTTTATGTTTATTACCGGGACTCTATAATGAAATGCGTTATCACAAATAATCAGAAAACATGGTACCGGCATATAAGTGTATTCATTATGTGACACTACTTTTACACTATTTATTTACTAATCTTATTATTTATCTTAAGTTATTTTAAATCACTACATCGGGGTAGAATTCGTTCAGACAGGTAATAGGGAAGTCTGATTGTAAAAGTGGCCATGATAGAGATTGAACCCTTTACGTGCCTGTTAATAATAACCACACTTAACCATTGAATATAATGGCGGGTTGAAATTTCTTAATTGCAATGGAAATATATTGGGTAAATTTGCAGGTGCACTGGAAAATTTGTGCAAGAAAAACACTACAAATTGATTGATCATGTAGGCACGTACTTGGCTTAACTCTAAGCACACTTGTCTCGCACTTGAGTATTAGGCCTACTGGACTATCTACTCTGTCTGATCCAAAAAGCACTTAGAAAGTTTTTACAGTGAAATGTGGAGCCAACATACAAGTACGAGTATGCCAACAGCCAGAGTTGATTAAGTGAACTTGAGCTTATAACACAAACCAGTCGTGTTAAACACAGTACTTGTCTATCTGCACGTTACAACGAATTTAGAACTTTTATGTCTATTTGACCCACATTTCCTAATTCTTAGAAATTTGAAAAAATAAATAAACAAGCTGACTAACTGTCTATGCGCTCCACTTCTACTTAAGAGGCTCGTTTACGTAGTTCTCTTTGCCAAACTCTCCACAAAATTGTTCAACAACTGGTAACTTATCAAGCTTACGAACACCCACCGCTATGACGAACACCGATAAAACAATTCCTCCTATGACGTCATAGACGTGCGTTCGCGAAAGCTTTGTTGGGCAATGGAGTCCGTCTGACTTCTGTGCGTCGACTTATTAAATGGGGCAGCAGTTTATCCAAAACACACAGAACGTATGTAATGTTGTTACAGCGGATTAATTTAAATGAAACTTTGGAGCAGCGATTTATCCAATGTGTATTTACCCCTGGTCAACAGTATAATACAGTTATGTTAGAGCGATACCAAATAAAGCATGCTTAATATATAAGTGTGGCTTTTCAAGGTTGATTTGTTTTAAAAAGTGCATGCATGGACCGTGAGAATATACCGGTAATGATCAGGTAGGCATGCGTATCGAGGTGACACATATTGGGGGTTCAGGAAAATGCTGTTGTAATCTTATCAAGGTTGATTTATGAAAAAATGTGGGTGTCCGAGTTTCTATATGAAGAAAAGTAACAATTTAAAGCTTTAGAAACAATTTCCCGAGTCTGTTTCACTTCAACGGGGTACATAAGTAGTAAAGCCGTGACTCACTAGTTTACATTCTTACGTTGGTATAATGGTAACCCTATAATCCGTTAACACCCAAAGGTCATTCACGCGTCAGTTGAGATGTTGAAATATTAGGGAT
>CH001964.1:611386-621769 GCA_000149265.1 Ciona savignyi
TGTTGCAATGGAAAAACTGCATTGCCCTATTAATTGCAACATAGTTGTTTTACTTATATCGTACACGTATCAGTTATTATACAATTCTTATGACACACGCTTGATTGCGACATTTCTTTGAAAATTGCAGAACTGACACAGATACAACCCTTAGGCGATCATGATATCGTAAACATGTAGTCAATATATGTCAAAATAACCTAATTATAGCTTGGTCATGTTTTGGTGGTAACGTCTGGCCGTACCTTAGCGTACGGCTGCTGGGCACGTGCTCCGTAATCGTACGAATCGTCCGTATTGTGCGGGGACGTGCGTAAAGTTTCGGACAGAATGACGTGAATATATCATAGGTTCATATGATATTTTAAAACGTATGCGTAATTTGGCCGTGCTTTCTGTGACCAGCTACCTTACTAATGTATTTTTTTTTATCACGGACTTGATTTAATAAGTGTTATCTTGCCACTCTTTCCCTTTTCAGTACTTAACATGGGTACGTCAACGAAACACTTACAAGACCAAACCAGTATTGATCAAATTATGACTGTATAGTAGGCCTTCAACTTGGAAACTAATTATTTTTTTTATTTTTTTAAACGAACAAGCATTAACGGGTGATCACTATGCAAATCTTTAGCGATGGTTTTGTAAAACTTGAAAACAAACTATTCATAGATATTTAAACAAACAAAAACTAGGCAAAACGAAGGGTATGAGAACACGACAAGACATCACAAGTTAGTTGGATATAAAAACGTATAAATATTTAAAACAATGCAAAATTGCTAAACACATCCACAAATATATTAAAGTATAAATTTGACCTTTCTAATTATATCAAAATACCGGTAACGTATTTCCATAAACTAGTTAAAAACAACTAATAACACTATCCACTTACTAAGAGCTTAAACGGTAAACTATGCCGACAGTATTAAATATTGATCTTCTCGACTGCGATAAATAAAAAAACAGTGTGGTGATAGACAACATCTATGAATAAGAAGCAAACATTTTTACCCTTTAAAGGTCGACGCCTTAAACATTCAAATGTGGTACAACCAGAAACAGGATCTGTATACAGGACTTGGAAATCTGAAATTTCCGTTTCTAGCGCTTTGTAGGTCGAATTAATGGCCCTGAAATCGCCGAAATACAGTAACCAGTGATATGTACTTTCTAATCCGACAGTCGCCTGCTGGCTGACACGCACACGACACCGTTTGGTGGGTAAATATGCACAACTTCTTAGCGCAATACGGAAAGGATATACGGTGTCTGGAAACAGACAGACATTTATGTAAATACATATTTAATCTAAGAAAAGGAGGGCGGGCCCTATTAAACTGTTACTATCTGCATTGAGACGGGCTTTCAATTTTTGCACAAATATGTATGATTTCGATTTTGGAAATGTGCCACAGGTAGATAGATGGTGTACTTGCTATTGTTAATTTGTAATGAATGATACATAATCGGTGGCCTACTTTTAAAATATGGTACAGATGATGAACTATGCCGAACAAAATACCTTTTTGTGAACATAAATCATAAAGCAACCAGAAACACAGGCACATTCGTAGAACAACCCTGATGAGAAATCTGATTATATTTTTCTCTGTTCAATAGTGTCCTGCTAAGCCGAAAATTTCGACCTGTTAAAATAAACAGACCAATTTCCTGGCAAACTAAACGGATCACTGCATCTGAAAACATGCTTTCAAAAGGACTGACTTTCACTAAAAGAGTTGTTTATATCTCAGTCTTAATCTCGCAACGAAAATCGTTGAAGCGCGTAGGGTTGCTTTAGATGTATATTGTTGCATGACGCGTTTAAAGTAAAATCCTTAATAACCACATCATCTCCCACCTGTACCTTTCCTTACCAACAAACTCCAAGGCAAAACTATTGATGTTTGACATTTGATACAGGGTTACACTTGATGCTAAAACAAATCCCATCTTGACAGTTCCTCTTACCATTATCCCTGAACTCCGTTTTTAATTTAATTTTATTCCCGTCTACAACTTTTGAATAAACAGAGAACCCGAACTATCTTGACAGATCTTAATAACCATAATTTCTAAATAACTTTTTGGTAATTCGCAAAGATAACACGAATAAAAATCTAAATGTAGCAACTGCTAAATAGTCCAAGGAACAAATTCGAGGATTTTTTTTAATTTAATTTTATTCCCTTCTACAGCGTTTTAACAAACACTGAAACCGGACAGCTTTATTGCCCTGTTATTTCTCTAAGTGCAGAAATAATGATTCCGCACAAAGCAATAAAATCGGGCGTCTGTTTTTAATCGGCGCCGGAATCTCGTCTTCTAAACCACCCCCTCCCAGTAAATGCAAACATTAACGTATCTAATGACTAGCCAGCTTCTCTGATGGTAGTTTAATGCACACGATTCGGAAATACGGTTGGAACTGATCGATTCAGCGGTATCTATAATGTCTACTTCGAACGATTGAAGTCAAGAGAATATTGTTTTCTAAAGTTTGTTTTTGTAAAGTTATAAGTGATTGTGAATCCTAAAATGACGTTATGGTATTATTACCAATGTTGATTTGAATTTGTGTATGTTAACTTTAGGTGTGGTGCACTAGAGCACAATACGAGTTTATTATGAATGACGTATAAAAAATATAAAAATTATAATTTTAAATATATAAAAAAATTATAATTTTAAAAGATTGGAAAAAATAAACTTACAGTTTAGAACAATTTCCCAAGATTATTCTTTGTATATGCCAACCGTCTCCATAAACAAGCTATTTATATATTAACGCCGGCAAATCGCAATCACTAATTGTGTGAACCGAATAGAACTAAAACGATTTCACATGGGAAAGCGTCGTTGAGTCCACGTAATAAAAACGTCACCTAAATAAGACGTATTAGTTTTATACAGACTGTGGCTAATAGGGCAGTGCTGTAGGAACTAATCAATTTGCACTGCTGTTCCGTATAACCTTATGTCGGGCCGTGTCCGTTGATTGGTAAGCTTTTACAGTTGGTTGATAAAAAAGTGAGTAAAAATTCTTCTTAATAAACGCAACTTGATTATCGCTGTCACCCTTTTGAAACTATAGACCTAATACACAAATTAAGTCCACAGTTTGTGGCTCTTTGAAGTAGATTTATGCGTCAAAATGAACTAAATAAAAGTTGATACACGCTTAATGTTTATCCAAGGCACATAACTTAACCTTGTAACCGTCGATGCTAAGCGTTATGGCCTTCACTTTCCTTAGTCAATATTTTACTTGTTTGTCTGCACAC
This sequence comes from Ciona savignyi, assembly GCA_000149265.1. Lineage (NCBI taxonomy): Eukaryota > Metazoa > Chordata > Ascidiacea > Phlebobranchia > Cionidae > Ciona > Ciona savignyi. Next base: position 614,680 of record CH001964.1, read on the forward strand.
AAATTGTCTAAAATGCGTTTGGAAATACAATGTTACGGGTTTGCCAATGTAACATATTACAAAATAAGTCACTGGGCTGTTTGGCGCCGATAAATCTAAGCGTTTAGTCCCTGGGTTCGGTATAATTCAATCATAAAGTGTTTCTAAACAAACCTGTCTACAATTTGGCTAAAACGTTCACAGAAAATTTGACCGGTCGACTAAATAGCTAAACACTTTCTATTTAGGACAGGATGTTCAAATTGTTGTTAAAATTGGCTGTTTTGACTTGAAAGGACCATAATGTCAAAAGCCTACATTTTCCACATCATTGCTTTACATGAAAAGGTAAATGACCTGCCTGCAGCATGATAGACATTAAATGCATACGGAAATGTAAACATGTAATTGCACATGACAAACATTGAATTAAATGCACAATTAGTTAAACATTACGTAAGTAATGTATACAAACATGGTTACAACTGATTTTGGATTAAAAGTTTGGACTTTTTACAGAAACTGATAATGCATCTTGCAATTGTAAAGTATATAGGATATAGGTGTCTCAATTATATATGGAACTATACGTCTGCAATTTTATACGCCTACAACAACTTTATACGTATTTTCCGATTATATACGTCTGCAACACAAAACAACTTTTATATGCACAACACCTGTCCATCTCTGCCACTTTTCTGAAGTTCTGATCATATTTACTTGAACACAAATGAACTTTGATAAACACCTCCTTTACACGTAAGCAACATGTCCAAAGTCTCGATAACGTACACTCAAATCTGATATAGGGCTTCAATTGTTGCAAAAATGCTTGCGACGGTAAAAACACGACTTGCACAGCTAGGCCGGACTTAGTACTTTACACAAGATTACCACAACATGTGTTGTGTTAGTATTGTTTGCACACCTTTTCTGTTTTTAGCTCAATTTGTTTGTAAAGTAAACCACAATGTTAAATATACCTCTCTATACGCCCCACTTTGGTAGACACAGATAAAAGTGTGCACAAAAAACTGCACATCAGCTTAAACTTGCAAAATCTATATTTTTTATACAGACAAAAACTTTTTTTAAGCCTGCCTTTTTATACATTGTAACCATTTTGCACAGTGACAACCCGGATAAGAGCGCTTCTCTGCAATGTGTCGCTTTGCTTCAGCACACGAAACAATGCACATGTACGCTACTCTACCTGTATATGAGCCACACCAAAATATATAATTTTAGGTACTATATTAATCTACAATTACGTGCAATACAATACTAACATAATACTTCTATACTGCGTAGTCAAGCTATACTTAAAGACAAACGGTAGCAGTTAGCAAAATTGGTCTAAATACGGACTGTGGGAACGAAACAAATGCGACAGTGTGTCTTACGTTACACTAACCGCGTCTGTTAGGTACCGGCTTAAACACAAAGCCTACCTACTGGCCTGATCGCGCCACAACCTATTTGACAATAGAGTTCGGTGTAAAGCGCTTCTTGTTAACGGGGACTGATTAGGGCACTGGTAACTAGATCCGGACCACCAAATGCCAGATTAGGTATTGTACGGTAACCGCTGTTTTCCAATACAAAAGTTTAAAAATAGAACGAAAAGAAATGAGAACTAATTAGACAATTAAAAAAAAGATAATTAATTGAGAGTGGTGGTATTTCAAGACCACCCGGCTTTGACAAAAAGCATTTTAAATGGATTTTGTAGAATTACAGAAGAGCAAATTTCATACAAGGGAAAGAGATACATTTGGTGTGACATTTCTATTTTAACAAAAATCAGTTTATCATGTAAATTGGACATGTAAAAATGTACCATAACAATTTAACTAGAAACTTAAATAAACGGAATAAGTCAAAACAGCCGTGGTTATAGAATGTTCCAAGGTGAAACAACAAACGAAATCTCCCCTTACCTTCTCTAAAAAAACAAGCGATGGCGCTCCATTTGTTTGCATATATAAAACACGTGCACGATCGACTTTATACGATGGTCTTAATGAACCGGATACGTAGATTTCGGCTTCGAAACCTGGCGCTTAAAATTAAAACAGACACTGATGCAGCGTTTACTGTCTTCTTTTATGGGGTTAAACTAAAAGGAGGGTTTGTTTTAAACATGGAGTTGGAGTTAGAGTTAGTCCTTTCCCTCGTTTTAGTGTTCCCCTCACTTAAGTCACTATCTACGCGGTTGGCAAGGCATTCTACGCACACTGATTTACCTTTAGTGATTTAATGATATCTTTAAAATATAAAGCTATATGGAATATTAAAACATATTGCAAGATCTTTGGTAACCCGTCTGCGTTTTTAAGGTAAAAAATAACTTATCGGGTAACAACATCTGCAGCCTACCCACCGAAATAGCACTGGGTATAATAACTTCTTTGCTTATAAAAGTCTGGGTCCTTAATAATAGTCTATTTGCTTTAAGTCTGTCGCTTTTGTACCAAGAACTATTATTTGAGTAGTCATAACCAACTTGACATTACGTGCGAACAAACATTACGTCAGGGTTCAACTTTGATAAACAGATTTTTTTAATTTCGTATTTTACTTAAGTTTTTTAATTAAGTTTTTGTTTACTTGGTATTGCAATAAAGTTAAAAATAAAACTATTTTTTTGTTGTAATTAAATAAAGAACAATCTATGCCAACTGAGGATAAAATCTGTTTTTAAACGAAATCTCCATTAAACGATAAGATCTGTCTAAAAAGTACAAGACTTGACTAAAAATACAAAAGACCAAAGCACGAAGCCGAAACAACGATTTCGCTTTTGCTTAGACTTCCTTAAAATACGTGCAAAGTTCTACAGGAATATTAAGCACAAACGGACATAGTCAAGTCTAGATTTATAAATTTATCTAAACCATAGAGACCTCTTGGAATCTAATCCAATTTATCGGCTCTTTTTTTGAGAGAATGGAAAAAAAGGTAAAGGAGATAAAGATAAGAAAAATATACACAATCCTCTCTCGCCTTTACACTGTAAACAATACAACAAATGTTTCATTACTTCCTTAATACTTTAAGTTTATTTATTTATTTATTAATGCGCTACCTATCCAACTGCGCCACATTTTTACAGTCCCATTTACATTTTCACAAACACCTACGAAATTTAAGACAATCCAGGCGATAACAAATTATAATTTAATAAATTGTCACAATTAAACTAAATAGGCAAATTCTGTATTTAAATGGTAATTGTCAAGAACACTGGACAGAAAACTACGCCAAAATATTTAACATACAAAAGCGTAAAACTTACAAATTATAAATTTCTTACGTCCGTGCCTTATTAACAATTTATGCCAAGAAATAATAAATAAGTATAAATGTGCTTCAAATGATAAAAAAATCGAAAAACGCCTGAAGAGAAATTATTTCTCTTAACTGCTAAATTTAGAACTTCTATTTCAGTTGTCTCGCGTAACAATGCCAATTCAGTTCACAATCAGGGCATAAATCCTTCTGGCCTAACAACCCATACTGTGACGCCACAATACACTGTTACTGTGCCTGGTATCAATCACACGTACTTATGTCGTCACAGTAACGATAATTCGGAGATAATGTCTCAATTTTGAAATTAAACATTCGACTAAAATACGAAATTAGGTCATGTAGAATAAATAAAAAGTGTGAATCTACCTACATTACCTTATTGCCCTGTATATTACATTTTGTAGTGGAATTAACGATTAGAGTTACTAAAATATCGGATACAAAGCTACCGTTTTCATTTAAAAGATATATACTTATTTTAAAGTTCTGTATCTTTCGATACTTATATTCCTATTTTTGTATTAAAAGTCCCGTTTTGTCCTGTCTCGTTAAACATTTTAACAGGTTATTGGTTATGGCAAAATAGTAAATAAATTAAAACGGGTTCATGAATTTATTTGCGTTTAAATCAAATTTTGTGTATCTAACGTACTTACATTCTAGTCTACATCATTTTAATTAAATTTTAACAAAAACACATTCATTTAACCTAAGTTCTGCAAAAGTAACTTGAGTTATAAACAGTTTTAGTACCATGTCAGTTGGTTACATATCAGCTTATTTTAAAAAGAAGTAAACATGCTGAATGTTCGCAATTATTATGCCCGTGTGATAACATAGAATATCAAATTTCATGTATCCACCACCGTTCTATGTGCAGCGCAATTCGCCCATCATACAACATCCATATAAACCGACCTTGCATATATTGGTGCAAGCTCTTTAGCACCGGATAACACGAATGTATATCTTAATGGTCCGTTAAGCCAAGAAAATACACTTTATAAGTATATCCTATATAAACATCAACTTTTATAGGACTTTTTTGTTACATTTCCAAAGTCCCTATCATACACTATTTCTCCACAATCCACTTTAATAGCCACACCACACGTCTTTGAACTCCTTAAGCCATGCACAATTCCACTTAACTCCAGCTCCATAAATGCACCAGCACCCGCCTTTCTGCGTAACGCTTCCATGTCCTATCTTACTCATTTCGAGGTGAACTAACCTACACTAAAGAAGCAGAATCTAAATTAAAAGGTGGCAGATTTTCACATGCTATATTGTACCATTATACCTTAAATCAATGTCACATTTAGGCAATTATACCCATCAAAACTGCCATTACAGTCCAATTAAACCCGTTTAACCTTCGAAATTTGGCTAGGACGCCATCAGTTAGATAACACATTGTGAATCCATCACATTTCCCACCATAATGCTAAAATACTACATTTTTCTTCAATGCAATTTGGTTTTCCACTTTGGCACATAGCTTGTGACGATGATTGACATGGTATGTGTAACGACTGTTGTTTTTGCATCTCAAGGCTAAACACGAGTTTTCTATTTTGATTTCCTGTTTCATGCTTTAATTATTTTTTAACATTCTAATTTATTAACTCCGTTTAACTAGACTTTTTCGGTTTTTTCCTGTCAACATAATAAAACAAGGACGATTCCTACATACTAAATCTTAACATTTTTTTCAAGCTACTAAGTATTGATAGTTTAAAGTACGGCTTTTATGTCAGACGGATTGCAAACTCTATACACACCGTTACTGTCATATTTTAACTTACTAGAGCACTTGAAAAAACGGTGACTTATTCCGATGGGTTCGAAGTAGTTCAAAATTTAAGTGATATTAATTAATAGACGCGGCTGTAATATTACAGCTCTAAAAACTCAACTGTTGTCATGTGGTGTCTTGTAGTATGTGTAACTTACCTTTCTAATCATTCTATCTTTTTTTAGATGTTTCGTCAACAAAATATATATACTTAAAAAAGAACTCTTATCTAACTGTATTAGTTTCTATTGCTCCTACATCTCACGATAAAAAGTATTTACGCACTTACAGTAGTTTATCCATTTTACAGTTTACACGTGAAAAAGCTATACAGGGGATAAACATGAATATCATATTATATTATATCAAATTGATATTTTGTACCGCGTGACACGCGAAGTCAACCTTATGTCAAAGAATTTAAATCGTCTGACACGAATTAAATCATTTTTTGAACTTTTCTCCTCGATTCGTATGTCGAGTCTGCCTCAAGTCAAGTTGTTTGACGATCTCACTCGAAACATTTGTTTGAATATACTTAGTTTTTATACACTGCTTATTATACCCCATCGAAGTACGTAACTGAACTACCACATATAAACGCTCCTCTGGGAATTATACTATACTGGTGGATCAGTTATGCAGGTATCTAAAATTGCCTAAAGTTGTATCGAGCGTTTACCTTACAAATGACTTGTTAATCATCACTAAACGGTTTTGAAAATAACCTGTCAGCAACGCTTGAAAAATGAGTTTCTATTGATTTTTCTAAGTTCACACGAATTCGTTAACCTTACATTGTTAACCTTGCGGCTGTAACCCGAAACGAAGTGATATTAAACCCGAGCAAACTTTTGCAGCAATGTATAGCGACCACGCAGCTGTCAGTCTATTGTTTTGTCATGAGAACGGTCTATGACGTACCAGGAGCAAACAAACGCCCCTGTGTTTTTATTGTGACGTCACAATCAAATATTTTCGACGATAAACGAGGTCTTAGTTTGAGGGACATTAGAAAAAAAGACGTGAATAGTTCAAAAACATTCTTTGATTAATAAATTGTTTATCTTACACTCGTCTAAATTCACATTTCTTTATTTTAATTATATTTAAACAAAGTAGGCATTTTTAATAATAACAAATATTTTTATGACTGCAAAATGGTCTTCCCCGTCTGTACAAACACCAATTGAAACCTGAACACCACCAAGTTAAAGCAAGTGCAATTTTACAACACATAATGTTAAATCTTCGTGTTTTTATTATATATTTGTTTCAGCACCTAATGTCATCGGCGTACAGAATGTTACTCTATTATAAAAAGTGTATATTCACACCATGACTGTTGAGAAAGAAATACCTGTCCGTCAACCGGCGAAAGTGTGTCTGGACCCAGCCCTTGGTCAAAATGATTGATTATGAACGATCGTGTGGCCGAATGGTTAACGTGACCGATTCATAAACCGCTCTGTATATAAATATGGTTTTGCTGTCAAGCTCATTGTGTGGTCGAAACTTAACCCAGCAAAAAAATGACAAAGAGAATCATATTTACTAGGATTTTGGTGCGTGCGTTGATTACTTGATGATGGTCTTGTAACCAACTCTTACAAGGCCATTAATAATTACCTGTCGCCTTTATCTTTATCTTTCCCGCCAAAACCGTTAGTCTTTGCCGCCTTTTTGCTTAGTTGTGTATTTATGCTGCTTACATCAATATAAGCATATTATACATATCGGTGAGAGCTGCTGACTACAGGTTATCCAGAACCCTGCCTAAAAGTGTAACAGGAATACCTTATTTTCAATCAATGTTGTTTAAATCTGTGTGACAGTAAAATGTGTGACTTAATCTTTCCAACCTTTTTAAGTTGGTTTTGTATGTGTTTTGATGCACATTAATATGGCCCTTGAATAATAATCTAAAACTGCATAAATTAGCTAAAACCGTCTGCCGTGTGTGCTACTGGAATTCGATACCCATGAAAAGGTGTG
>CH001964.1:621869-660975 GCA_000149265.1 Ciona savignyi
GTGCTACTGGAAATTCGATACCCATGAAAGGTGTGCTAAAAATCTTAAAATTTAACCTTTGCGTGGCTTCAGATTCTTGAAGTTTGGGGCTAATAAGCGTGTGGTCTGTCTGAAGAGTTTACCCACCAACATAGGTGAACCAATTAAAAGGCAAGAAAGCCTTTCATCTGTGCCACGCCTCAAAGTTCAGCCCGAAATATGCCCACCACATGTCCACATGGGGAAAACTAAAAGGAGGGAAAGCGGGAAGGAGGGAAACTGCACACTAAAATAAAGATTATGACATTAGAGTTAGTTTAAAACATGGGGTTGGAGTTAGGGTTAGTTCTGGGGTTGAGATAGGTGTTTAGGGAAAGGTTAAAATTAATTTCCAGATAGCTTTGGTGAGCAGTTTCCCTCCCCCGTTCCCGCTTTTCCTTCCTTTAGCGTTGCACTGTCCACATGCATATATAATTTACGCTAATCAAGGTGGCGTGCCACCTATCAATGTTTTACACAATTCAACCTAGATAGGCGCGCCACATATTCATACGCAAATTGCGTTTACAAGCTCGCCACCTGTCAATCATATTTTTGGACAAATCGACCTTGACACAGATTCATATGTGGCACAGTAAATGACTAAAATAGGTTTTACAAACCAAACGCATTAGCATGTACACAAGAATTTAATACGAAACGTTGACTGCTCAGTTGTTAAAACGATAACGGGTATATGTTTATGCTGAATTAAGGTATAGGTAGGGTAACATTATTATCAAATTGGAACTTAAAAGTGCTACAATAATAAAAACAAACTATCGTGAATCAAAAAAAGGGGAAAAAATCCACCATAAATACTTACAAATATGCTTTTTTATACGAAAACTAACAGTTTAAAATTAAATCCGTAAGTCGTGTAACCACGGTCGTATAAATTGGAATAATTAAAAGGTTGACAGATTTCCCTTATAATAAGGTACAAAACTGCATGTCGATTTAGCATAACTAGATGGATAAGGGGAAAAGGCGTAAAAAAGAGATTGGAAAAGGAAAACAGCGTAAAAGTGCATCAAACGGGTTTCAACCACCGTACTATGCCATTTTTGTGGCGGGAATCGAATACAGAATCTTTCTGGTTTCAACCACCATGGTTCAGCCAACGCGCTATATCATTTTAGTGTTAAATTCAAATCTAGGAGGAACATTTTTGTAGTGGGATTCGAACACAGAATATTTCGGTTCCAATCACTATACTATTCCATTTTCGTGGTGAATTCGAACTCAGAACCTTCAGGTTCTCACCACTGCACTTTAAACTTTTGTGGTGGGAACGGAATCCAGAACTTTCCGATTCCAAACAACGCACCAATCCACTCTGTAGTAGTATTCGAAACCGAAACCTTCCGGTCCCGAACATCTAACCATGCGGCTTTAGTGTTTGGTATTTCGATATTAAAAATCAAATATTACGTTTTAAAAAAATGGCATTCGAAATGAATAGATACACAAAATAAAATTAACTTAAACAATTTATAAGGTGTATGGATACCTGTAATAAACCTGCATAAAGGCGCCACATAAAAGTGGGCTACAATATGTGCCTGTTACCATGGATTTAGAGTTCTAAAAGCGCGACCGAGAGGTTTAGATTAGTTACTAAACGTGCAATAAAGGAACAAATAAAAAACGTATAACTCCGCAAGGACGCCGTCTCAGAATATTCCATAATCGTTACGTCTTCACTGCAACCTTTCTCTCGACGGTAACATCATTGGTAAAAATTTTCCCCGGGTCAAAACTTCGGCTACGAATGTGTCGAATTCCAAGGCAAAATTCTGCGCCCGACCAGCTGACCGAAGCTGTCGTCAACTTTGCTCTTGTACGCCACCTGGTAGCCGTTATCCCACGAGTAGATGTGCCGGTTGAGGGGGTTGTAGTCGATCATTACGTTTTGCCTGGAAACGAGTTTAGTAAGTTCGGGTGGCCGAATGGTTAACGCGACCGATACATGTACCGACTACTATACAAAAAAAACGGTCTTAGCAACGAACCCGTTCTGGGTTCGAAACTAGACCCAGTAAAAAAGCTTATGTTACGGAATGGACGTTTGGCAGAATGGTTAGCGCGACCGATACATATACCGACTCTTATACAAAAAAATCGGTCCTAGTGACGAGCCCATTATGTGTTCGAATCGAGTTTATGTTACGAAATGTACGTTTGGCAGAATGGTTCACCGATTTACTTAAACCCATTAATATAGTGGTTTTAGGGGACGCAAAGTTCCTTGCATTAGTATAAAACCGACTGAGGCAACGATTGGTTTCGATTTAACAATTTTCGGCTGGCAATAGACGCTCCAATCGACTGATCAAATTGTAGTTTTCTACTTACTTTTCTTCTCGACTTACTTGTATGGGTATACTCACTTACGTACTTGTATTGTTTGTTCACTCAGTTTTCTTAACAACTTACCTGTATAGGTTGATGAACGGTATCTTCAGTTTCTGTCGCGTTCTCGTATTCAAATTGTAGCTGAAGTTGATATAAGCGTTCGCGTCGGAGAACGAATTGACAGTGTAGAGCACTTGACAAATTATAAAGGCGTTTGCGACTCCACGTTTCTGGACAGAGCAATTTTTTGGTAAACGGGTTGAGGATTTAATTTCGCTCTCATTTCTGTTCATAAGGTATGAAGATGAACAAAAAAATACCGTTAGATAAACAGAGAATGTTTGGATAAATAGAAAATATATTGTATTTTAATTACCAGAATTAATGACTTGTTTGAATACGAACTGGCATTTGAAACCTCGGTATAGTTTTATTTAACCAAATAATCCAGCGTTTCGTCTGGCTCACCGATGCACTAACAATAATACAAAAGGACGAACAGGGACTTACACACACCTATAAACCACAGTTTGACAACCACATTTAAATAAAGTACAAATACAAAAAAATCAAGCGCAATATTAAGATTTTCCAAACATAAAAAAGTTAAAAATTCAGCATAAAACATACAAATGGAAACTCACTGGAATAGGTGTTTTAATTATTGGTCGTATAGGTCGAAGTGTTATTGGGTTTATTTTCGAAACCACAATGTTTCCTCTGCCCTTGGTTAAACTGCAATATAGAAGATATAGTAAAACACTGAAAATGTATTGTATTATTATACTCCAAAATACGCTGCCACAAATGGTTTGGATATGGTATCGATGTTTATCCATGGTGATGGAAAAACTAAAATGGGCCTCATCATGGTATTCATCAGTTACAGTTTGCACACCGTCAGGCAATCTAAGATTCCACGTGTTAAATACGTCAAGATATTACTACCGTCCAAAATTAGCTTATTAATCCACTGTCCTCTGAGTAAGTGCGTTGAGTGGCTTATATTCAAGAAGTCAATGGCCAAGTTTTCGGCTGGTTCCGATCACACGACCTTTCGGCATAAAGTTAGACGCTCTACCACTCGTCCATCTAATCGGGAGTTTATTTTAATACTTTATCTCTGGTTAGATTTGCCAAAACTACATCGAGAACAATATCACACAGTTTGATTCGAGGATTTAATATCCCAAAAGACTACTTGGCCATAAAACAGTCAGTAATAAACCGATAGGAAGCAATAAAATAGGTGATTACTATTTGCTGATGTGTAAAGAATGATTGTTTAAGGAAGCATCAAAGTGTGTATGTGGTTTGTACAAGTAAGTCAACCACTTTCAATGCCTCTTTTATACCCGAGCGTCTGGTAAAGCGCTTTAAACCGAATTTGTACACAATTAGGCCACTATCTTAACGGATAATTCGTGTACAACAATACTATATTTGGTACGGCTGGTGTAAATGTGTCTTGCCTAAGTGGAGAATCTAGGTTAATCCCCTCAAATTGAAGCTAGATGTTCGAGATGTAAAACGCGTTATGGTATTTACTCAGGTGATTTGCGTATTCAACGAGCTTTGAAAATTGCGACGTCGTGCCAGATAAATCACCTATAGTTGCCAGGTATCGAGGGTGAGTTACTTTATGTGGTAAACCAGAGACGTTTGCCGATCTATTTCATAGTTTACGCCGAAGAAGTCCATGGATTTATTTCATCGTGTAAATCTAATCACATCTTGGATCAACTTTAGAATGTAAATATAATAAATTTACACATATATTTATTGAAGTAATTTAATGTCATTAACATAACGATGGTTTTCAGGGCGTAATCATGACCAATCAATTCAAATTATCCAATATGTAACTATAACCTAAAACAATAATAACTCCACGGTATTCCAACAATATAAGAATAATCTTATTTTTGAAAATTATTTTTTCGTAAGTAAGCTTATAGATTTATTCCTTTAACACGGTCGCTTATTAAGGCCGTGCGCTTAAACAGGTAGCTTTTGTAAACACCGGCGCGTTAATAGAGGTGACTAATTCGACGATTGTTGCTTCAGGCAACTCGAAGTGAATTGGCGACAATTTGAATAATTGGAATTAAATTGCTAAATTCGGGCTGTCCCCACGACTTAAATGAACCTTGAAATGTCTGAAGATCAAACGTTGTTTTGACAGCTAGATTAAAGTATGATAAAGCGTCAAAATTCAATATGAAATATTCGGAGTACGTTATCCAAAAATCATCGGAACAAAATAAAACTGTGAAATTTTGATGTTTTGTACTAAAATGTTCTGTGCATTAAGAAGATTTTAAAGATAATTTAAAGTTTTGGGACTTTGAATTAGTCAGGTACACGATGACTGCTTATCAAGATTAAATTATGCGGGAATGTGTATAGTAGGGGCTTTGAAAATGTGGCACAGATGAATGGGTGGTTTGCTTATCAAGGTTGATTTAGGATAGGATGGGATATTCATGTTTAATACCGTGAATGGGAAAACGCAAGGGGGTTAACACACGGCCAATCGTCAGATCCTCGCGCTCACTGTCGGGTTAAGGTAGCTATTTCAGTGTGTTGTATATGATAGATACGTTCCTTCAATTTATTAGAACCCATTAATCCGCTGGGTTCACTTAACCGCCAGGCTAACCTGTGGAAATGTGTATGGTTTGGACTTTAGAAATGTTTCACGGACGGACAATTGCTAAGTGTGTCCGCAATTAACAAGTTCGATTTAACATAATCTAGATTATACAATGTCTCTCACCTGTAGATAACCCACAAACCAGTTTCATCTACAGTCAAGTCAATGTCACTGTAACCTCCCCACTGATAGGCTTGTGCTCCATGGAAAGCTGCTTGCTTGATCGGACGCTGTCGTAGAACTTGCTGAGTTGATATATGGTATCTGAGATTGAAATTTTAAATATGGCATCTGAAAATTTGTGAAGATTTAAATATGAAGATATATGGCATCTGAAAATGTATGAAGATTTAAATATGAAGATATATGGCATCTGAAAATTTATGAAGATTTAAATATGAAGATATATGGTATCTAAAATCTTTTAACCGGATCTATTGTGCTGGGGAGATATAATTTTGGTTTTGGTAAGCGTAAGTCGTTCTTCACCCCGACAGATAGTCTGGTGGTTTAGTGCCTCGCCTTAAAGCGGAAGGATTGTAGGTTCGACACTGGTCGCTAGCTAGTCGGATGTATCCTTAATCAAGGCACTTAACTTAGACCATATACAACAATCTTTTGACCGGATTAAGTTTCGAACCCGCAATAGGTTAGTTACTGTTTGGATGACATTTTGTTAATAAATCGTTCGCTATAATCAATCGACCAAACCACCGTCAACACATCAACAAATAATCATAAAAAGAAGACAATTTCAATGAAAAATACAACAAAAACGACTGCGTAGAATACGAAATACTCTGTAAAGTATTATTTTTTATTGGATAGCTTTTTTTTAAAATAACGCATTGAAGGGCACGTATATCAAAACATGTCGTTGTGTTCTCGATATGGCCTATTGGACGACTAGTTGCATATTTCAAGTACACTATCTCTAATGTGTTTACACAAGGAAGCCACTTTTATACATTGTTTTAGCCTGTTGGTATCTCATGGTCACATTTCATTAGCTACAATATAAAGTGGTTGTGGGCACGAGAGGAATTATTTTACAATTTATCTTCCTAATAATATCTAGTGGATGGTACAAAAATACAAAATTACAAAACCATATTTACTCTACAACAGCCCCTAGGATCTTAAACGATTTAAGATTAGCGATTGTATCCTAAATGTTAAAGCGAAGTCTGCTTATACCATAAAACCGCTCAAACGTATTTCGTGTATATAGGTAAACGAAGATTAACGTAATTTTGCCATTTTAAGGTTATATGGCATTCGATTTAAATTTAGACTATGATGCTTATAACCGAAAAATCGAACTATTCAAAGCAGCATTAACTTTTGCAATGTTAGCGGCACCGAAATAACTACAATAGTATCATTCAATTAAATATTTATATATTAATATGTTTAAATTTGGAATTACCAGAATATCTGTAAAAGACCTTAATACCGAAAACAACAGAAATATATCCATCCATTTGAATGTTATATATATAGAAATTCAAATTCGAATTACAAGAATGCATTTATAAGACTTCATTTTAAAGACGTTAATAAGAAAAAACAACTACATTTGTATTGATGTGAACCACAAATCATCCCAAAGGGTCTTCGTCCCAAAAACTACCAAGTAAAAAATTATATGTACAAAAACGGTCTCTACAACGAAGCTATCGTATACAGCATTTGTGGTCGAATGGTTAACGCGATTGATACATACGAGTTCAACTTTACAAAGAAAATATTACAAAGTTATTTTACTAAGAAAGACGACAAAACGACACTTCTATAATCCAATAAGTCATTTATTTATTCTTTTTACCAAGCTAAGTTTCGAACCCATGATGGGCTAGACACAAAGACCATTTTTGTATAGAAGTCGATATATGTATCGGTCGCGTTAACCATTCAGACACCGGACGTCCAGTGTACCGTACGGTATTATATTTAATCATTTATTGTAAATATAGCCAAGTAATAATGCAGACCACGTCACCTCACTATTTTCCTTGAGTTCCTGCGTTGATAATATAGACTCCCGTTGTAAACTACAGCCCCGTTGCTTTCCATTGCGTCCGGCACTATACGCACCACTTCGTTTCTGTGGTTGCGGAAATCAGCCATGTTGGCGTACTCGAACAACTGTCGATGGTGGGAACTTTGTTAGGAGGTAGGCGTGGGTAGGTAGGAAGGATAGGATAGGTAGGATATTTATGTGCATCCCATCCCTGTGAATGGGAAAACCAAGGGGGTTATCACACGGGCAATCGTCAAATCACCTCGCGCCCACCTTTGAGTAACCGGAGCTATTGTAGTGTGCTGTGTATAGTTGGGGCATTCCTTTAATTTGATGGAACCAAATATTTCATTTGGTTTAGGCAATGTATATTAAGATGAGTGCTTTGACCAAACACACAGCTGATTTGCTAGTAGTCAGTTTCAAAGCTGCAGTCCTTCGGCTAAACCAGGACGCACTAACCCACCAAGCTTATCGGTCGGTTTAGTTGATCCTGAGTTTCCATACAAAAAATACACTGAACGAGACATTCTATATATAAAATAGAAAACGTTCAAAAATTAATTATTTCGTTTTTAATACATTTTTATAATTGCTTTAAAATAAGTTGGTTTTAGTTTTTCAATGGCAAACAGCAAATAAACAGAAATTAGAATTTACAAAATTATATTTCCCTTTTAAGTTAAACAATTCTTCCCGGTAACCAACCAACCCCGCTCTACCTAACCCGTCAATACACCTCAAAACATCGATTACCTTTCGGACTTGATTTTCGCCGATTATTTTGATGACGTAAATCTGTTCCCCTCCTACCACAGGGTCCTGCATCCAAGCACCGATCTCGCCGAGGTAAGACGCCGATTCTCGGAAAGTGATGGGTTCTGATATCGATACTAACTTTCCACAAGCTGCAAAATGTAATGTTGTAACATTTAATGAATATGAGTGAGACTTTAGGCTTATTAAATTGCGTAGATACGTTTACAGCAGTGGTTCTTGTTTTTTTGACCCTGTGGCGCACCCGAGACCAACTAAGAAACGAACGGGTGCACTTTGCACGGGGAGTCAAAACAATATGCTAAATACTCAAACAATTTGGGAAAAATATGGAAAATTAGAAGTTTAATTTAGATAATCTCATCACCAATTTTTCCACATAACGAAATTACTGTTTCTTAAGCGCTCTTGCTTTTCGGAAGTTAATGTATAACTAACGTTACAATGGTAAAGAACGTACAAGGCACTAACCATTTAGTAGT
The DNA here is from genome assembly GCA_000149265.1 of Ciona savignyi. NCBI lineage: Eukaryota > Metazoa > Chordata > Ascidiacea > Phlebobranchia > Cionidae > Ciona > Ciona savignyi. The sequence goes on from CH001964.1 coordinate 630,184, forward strand.
TTTTGATTTATGCTAATTTCGTAAATTTACGAAATGCAAGTGTGTCGCACCTAGCTAACCCTTGTGGCGCACCATTTGAGAAGCACTGGTTTACAGTATAGGGACTTCGTAATTCTGGCGTGCGTATCTAGATTTTTTTATGTGGAAATGTGTATGGTTGGAACTTCGAAAATGTGGCTCATATAGACAGGTGGTGTGCTTATCAAGGTTGATTTGTGGGCAAATGTGTATGATACGAACATTGGAGATGTGGCTCATATAGACAGATGGTGTGCTTATCAAGATTGATTTGTTTGAAAATGTATATGGTAAGGACTTTGGAAATGTGGCACAGATGAACAGGTGGTGTGCTTATCAAGGTTGATTTGTTTGAAAATGTGTATGGTAGGGACATTGGAAATGTGGCGCAGATGGACAGGTGGTATGCTTATCAAGGTTGTTTTGTGAGGAAATGTGTATGGTAGGGACTTAGGAAATGTGGCATATATGGACAGGTGGTGTGCTAATCAAAGTTGAATGGTGTGGAAATATAGTTGTAGGAGGGACTTGGGATAATTATAACAGATAGTTTCAGTGAGATATCAAAGTTGATTTAAACGGTTTAGTAGCGATTTATAAAGGTGGCAAAAGAGACAAGTTATGCGTTAATCAAAGTCAATTTGTGTAGGAATGTGTGGGGTAGGAACTTTGGAAATATAATACATATTGTTGAGCAGTGTGTTTATCAAGGTTAATTTGTGTGGAAATGTGTATGGTAGGAACTTTGAACAGGTGGTATGGTTATTAAGTTTGATTTGCTTCGAGGTGTGTCTAGGGTAGGAAATATATGCCGCAGATTGTCAAGTGTTGTCTTACCTCCTTTTTTATTTGAAGAATATCAATTTCACAAACAAACATATGGGAAAAATATAAGAAAAAAAATAAACAAACATGAAAATAAATAAAATTGATTTACTCTTTATTTTGTTTTTGTTTTCGAAACGAATTTTAACGAAACTTTATCTTCTGTACACAATTAAATTGCTGGCGACATTAAACTGCAATCTGTCATTCCAGCGCCGAAGCCACAAAAGTAGGCTCGTATTTACTCACGCGTCGTGGTAATTTAAAGACTAATACCCGGCTGTATATCACCAAGAGCAGTCTAGACAACTTTCCGCGATGATTTTTTTGGTACTTCTCGGTGGTTTTTAGACGCGGGTGGCCGTTTCAAGGCCGCCGATACATCAATGCTGATGACGGTTGTCTAAAGTGGTAGAAAGTGATCGGCACTGTGTAAGCTGTGCGGGTTTTTAAGATGCTATTTTTCACGCGAAAAGTGGCATACGTCGAAGCTCGTAAGGTGAAGGTGAGACGGTGGTTGAGTCAGACAGTTTCAAGTTCGATTCCCACCCTCACCGCTTTTTTGCGCGGTTGCACCCTTCAGTTACGCGTTTAACTAGCATGACATTGATTGACGTAAAGCAAATGGTTCGTGCAAAAACAAAAACCGAAAGGATTTTCGTGTTCATCCCTGTGCTGGTATTGTTACAATGTCCAATCTCTGTGCATATAAATTGTGAGTTGATTAACACATGATTGCCCTATGCCCACTGCTGATAATAATTACCTATTGCTATTGATTTCTTCCGCTCAAAACCGTTATCGTTACCGCATATTTCAGTATATTACGGTTGGAGTGCGATCAGTTAAGCTAGTTGTGTAAAATGGGTTGTTATACTGCTTAGCGATAACAGACCAGCATTCTAACTACAGGTTAAAAAATCATCACAAGAAACTAACTACAGGTTAAAAAAGCATCACAAGAAGCGATAATTAACTTGTTGCCGTCAGCTCAACTTGTACCCACATTCTGGTTTCCAGAACTATTGCGATAAAATGAACATGATGTTACAGTTTACCAATGTATTGACTACGCACCGTAAGAGTCTTGCGAAAGTACAAAACTGAATATTCAGATGTATACTTTCGGCTGACTGTTCTACGAGAAGATACAGTTGAACTAACGGTTAAAACTAGAAAGACGGATAGATCTAAAACAACGAAAATACTAGAAAGAAATGTGACTTGGAAATTCTCCGAAAAACACATTATCATTAAGGGGTGATGGGGAGGCTTCGTAATTAGTACCAATTTTCCGCATTCCTGTTTTTAAACTTAATTTTCTGCATTTCTAATTTTAAACTGAATGCCTTTACGTAGATTAGAATAGGATAGGATATTCATCTTTATCCCCGTGAATGGGAAAACCAAGGGGGTTAACACACGGGCAATCGTCAGATCACCTCGCGCCCATCGTCGGGTTACCGGAGCTATTGCAGTGTGTTGTATATGATAGACACGTTCCTTCAATTTGGTAGAACCCATTAATCCGCTGGGTTCAGGCAATGTCTGTAAAGTGTCTTGCCCAAGGACACAACCAACTAGCTAGCGACCAGTTTCGCACCTGCAACCTTTCGTTAGACCAACGGGCCGGATTAGGGTTAGTATAAATTTCCGTATTTTGTTTATAGTACTGACCTGGACTAACCTGTCAAACATGTAAAAACAAAGAATATATTGCAGAATTCAAAGCGACTCGGCCATGAGGGAATGAATACTAAGGGGAAAACTGAAATATTGTAAGGACGGAAACTGTTAACTAAAATAAAGACTTCGGCCTTAGGGTTAGTGATAGAGCTGGGGTAAGGGTTAGTTTTGGAGTTCAATAGTGTTGTGGCAGAGTTAGAATGAGTTTACAACAAACGATCCTACGTGCGCGTTACAGTTCGGCGCAAAATGTTATCACTGGAATGGATTTACGCAAGTGCAACGATGCAGGGTATTTTGTGTAATGCTTCAATAGCATAATACCTAAACATACTTGTTTAACACAAAATAAGCAGTTTAATGTTTTTCGGAAGGAAAGGGAATCATAACCACGAATAAACAGCAATCGATTTGCTTTAAAATATATCCAGACATGTTTATTTTGAGCTATCTTTTAGGAAATGACTTAAGCAGGAATTTCGTTATCGAGCTAGAGATAAACCTACGTGATCTATCTCGCCTTTAATTGTATATACAACCTTATCAACCCATACAGTTATTTTACTAAGTATTGAACCCAAGCTTTGAAACCGTGAAAGGCCGCGCTATATATTTAGCTGCGCGCAAGTGTTCAGTTCGACTGTTTTTAGTCGACTAGTAATTGTCAAAACTTAGCCGTTTTTTTGGTTTATTTAATTGCCACACTTGACTTTAAATTTCGCTTTGCGGTAAAGAACGAAAATAAAGCGTTACTTGATTTAATTTTACAATAATTTTCCGTTTCTAACCCAATTTATTTTAAGAAGCCCTTTTTACTTTCACGTTGAATTACAAAAAAAAAACAAGTTAAAGAAAACCAGAATTGTACATTATTTAGCAGTAAATTTTCTAGGGGTCGCCATTTTCTGGTTTTTATTTCTGAATAAGTTTTAATTCGATAAGCGAACTTAAAAGTTGACAAACGATTAAATTCGAGTAATTGGTGGTTGAATTAAAGCTACACTACGAGGTACTTAGCTGGGATAATGTGTCTTAAAGGCTGATTAATTACAAGTGTATGGATTACTGTGTGGATTTTAACACTGTTTTCCGCGGTAAGTGCCTTGAGTCATAATTGGCTTCCTGTGTAAACGAGCCACTTTTGGTGGCTATGTGTAAACGAGCCAATTATGGGGTGATTTTGTATATGGGACACGAATAAGCGCCTTTGAGGCACTTATGATGAACTGTGTAAGCGAGCCATGTGCTCCTATGTAAGCAAGCCATGTGCTCCTATGTAAGCTAGCCACTTATGGTGCGCCTGTATTATCTAACTATTTCTGGTGTACCTGTGTAAGCCAGCCACCGATGGTGTACATGGTAAAATGAGCCACCTACGCTGTGCCCATCTCAAAGAGCCACTAGCATGCAAATTAGTGCAGCGAGGGCGCCTGTGTATCCAAATCAGTAACGCGAGAAAATGCGGAACGCATTACCGACTTATCTCGATAAAAACTTGCTATTCGAAACTCATAAGGCAAGTTACGATAAACTTTCCGAACAACAGCCCACAAAATAGCAGTTATCTGATAGTTATGGTGTAACCTAACTCCGCATTTAAGTGCACGGAGTTGCACGAAATGCGTTAAATCAAAGTTAATGCTTTGTGCGGCGACAATTTGGAGATGCGAGGAATTTAATGCAAAACTAAAAGAAAAAATGTTAAGTATTTTGTAAGTTTGCTTATGTTATTTAAAACGAAGAACTAAAGTTACCGAAGATTGTTTGAATATCTAATACATGGTGTAAACCAATATATATGCATTAAGAAGTAAGTGCAAAGCTAAAAGAAAAAATGTTAAGTATGTTGTAAGTTTGCTCAGACTATTTAAAACGAATATCGAAAGTTACTGAAGATAGTTTGAATATCTAATAAATGGTGTAAACCAATATATATGCATTAGAAAATTAAATCAAGTCTACAAGAAAAAATGTTATGTATATTGTAAGTTTGCTCAGACTATTTAAAACGAAGATCGAAAGGTACTAAAGCTTGTTGACCGCTGACTAATGCCACCAAAATAAAAAGACGTGATTTTCCACACAATTATTTTTACCCATGATGAGATTGAACTCATACGGCCGACGTGATTGATTTCAAACGATACATAACCCAAAAGAATAAACCCATACGACCGTTACTCCAAAATGGAACCCACTAGACCTTAACCCCACAAGAAAAAAGCCGTACGACATTAAAGATATATGGTGTTGGATTAGTTTTTAGTTAGTTTACTTGTTGTTTCTACGATAAAAACATAAATCAGGACTATTAAAAAAAAATTGTAAAACGGGAAAAAACGGCAAAACGACAGTCATTAGAACACGTTTAAAACAAGCAATAAATTATTAAAATTCGGTAAAAGTAGACGTGGTCGCTAAACCCAAATAAAATAAATACAACATGAAACCCCACAAGATTAAAGCCATACGACATTGAACGTAAATGGCGTCGGATTGATACGAAATCACACCATTAAGATTAAAGCTACGCGGTTATTCCAACTCATACTTACTTGTAACGTTCTCGCTCTCCATTGATTCGTTCAAAAACCCCGGTGTGTGCTTCTGTTATTGCATGGCACCACTGTATAAGGTATAGATTAAATTTTACATAAGAATACGTCGAACTTCACACAAAATATAGGGCAACAGGGGAAAAATAAAAAAGAGGGAAAGGTAAAGTAGCGAAGGCGGAAACTGTTAACTAAAATAAACATTTTATCATTAAGGTTAGTGTAGAGGTTTAAAGTAACCCTTAGTTCTGGGTTTAGAATAGTATTTTAGGCAGGGTTAAATTAAGTTTAAGCAGTTTTCCTTTCTTTTCATTTTTCTTTTCCCCTTTCCCTCCATTTTAGTATTGACTATGCAACACGAATGGCATAGAAAAAAGGGCGGAGAAAAACTGCACACTGCCAGTAGGAAAATGAATTCTAATCCGGACCTCAATTCAAACCCAGACTAACCCCAACTCTAATCCCAACCCTAAATCCAACCATAACATCAGCCATACCTTGCATTATAGAGTGTACTGTTACCCATTCCCTACTTTTACACATTTTAGATTTCTCTAGCAAAATGTGGTTGATATTGCGAAACTGGAGAAAAGTAGGAAACCTACACACTAAACTAAAAGTACTGTTAGGCCGCAAGGGTTATTGTTTAGAGCTGGATTGGGTTGGGTTAAGTGCTGTGTCTGAGATAAGGTCCAGGATTAGGGTTCGTTTGCCTTTATCCCTCCCATAAAAAAACATCATGGAGAGCTTATCACGGATTTAAAGAACAACCCGTTATCAAGTGATTGTTTGGGTGGATAGGTCATTGGTATCAAAACAATGAAAGAACCCAGTTAATTATTTGGTTAAACATAAAAATCGTACAAATGCCTCAATAATATTTAAAACATCATAGGGAGTAGCTAGTTGCACAGCACTGTCGATTACCTGATACCAAAATAACCCAATACGCCCGCTTATCTCACGTGGCTTAACTTAACCCAGTAACCCCAACTAACCCAAGCCCAGTCGCGAATCAATCTAGACCTGTCGCTTTTACGCGATAGTGAAATAATAAATTCTTCCGACGAGCTTGGAAATTGTGCTTTTAAAGACCCGTTTGTGGTTAAACCAATTTTTGTACAGTATCACGGATATCAAGAATAGGAGATTAATTTTCGGTCGAATACAAAATGGTCACATGTTCCGTGAAAAGGGGCAACGCTAAAGGAAGAAAAAGAGGGAAGGAGGGATGGAGGGAAACTGCTAACCAAAACTATGGAAATTAATTTTCCCCCTTTCTTAAACACTAATCTAAACCCTAGAACTAACTTTCAATCCAACCCCATGTTTAAAACTAACTCTTATGTCCTAATATTTATTTTAGTGTGCCGTTTCCATCCTTCCCGCCTTCCCGCTTTCCCTACTTTTAGTTTTCCCCCGTGAAAAGCGAGAATGATAAATAACGTTTAAACATTTCTCCTATTTTGCAAAAAGGCTTTCCGGTTTGCATTAGGTGCTGCTGTTTGGCGTCTTTTGCACTGTTTGTGGCTTTAATAGCCACATACCGGTATAGGTAAGGAAATATATATTGACGCCCAAACTACTGTTAAATGTTGTATAACATTTGATCGTAGCCGTATTATTGGAGGATACATACACGGTTATCGCCGGATAACTCGTGCCCGCTGTTGAATTATCTGGATTATCGGCGTTCATGGGTATCGGGTTTGGCCAATACCTCCAGATTTACTGTGTTTGTTCGATGTGAATTTTACAGGATCACACGCAAGCCCATGGCTGTGTAAAGCGTCGGGCATTCTAAAACTTCTTAAACCGTATGTTTCTTTTCTGCGTTATAGTTTTATATGTTTTTCCTTACAATGCACACTTTTATATACAAATCAACCTTGGTAAGCGCACTACCTTTCCACATACACCTCTTATTTAAAGGTGCTGTAAAACACATTGATAAGCGCACAAAAAGTACCTTGGCGCATCGTTTCTAATGTTTTTTTACCCATTTTCCATTCACCGACAAACACAAGCCAAGGCGCTGAGAATGCTGTGTGTGTCAACATACGGGTACACGAGCATACATATGCAAGCCGTAACACAACAACACGTACATTATGTCCAAGCATTACACGCCGTAAATATTAGGTTTCGTGATGAATAAGTTGACGGCTCAATGCATTTTACTGTAGCGGGATCGAAGCTAAAGAGACTTTTAAATTACCCAATTCATCAAAATTATATCTATAATGTTGCTGTAATTTTTGAAACATTTGTAGACTTTATATGACGAATTAGCTTTAATAATAACCTTATCTATTTATTTTCCTACATTTTTTCAAAGAACCACATAACTTGATATTATTTTCTAGCTTAATTAAACTACTGTTAATTTATGTTTGCCGCAATAACCAGATCAGAGGAAATTTTGTGGAAATTGGCTTAACCCTGATCGTTAGAAAAAATAGAATGCAAAAAGTTTCAAAAAGAATCCAAAAAGTTTCAAAGTCGAAGTCGCCTTTATTGTGGCGCCGGTTTGGGCTGGGCCGGTATTTTTCAAAATTCTGCCAAACGAGAATACCGCTCATAAATTACCCTTGGGTTAGTTGGGGGTAACTAGCGCACGTAGCTCTCGCGTTTGTACAGGACTTAATCATGAATTGTGACGTAACAGTCTGCATAACAAGACCTCAAAAAAGTTGCGCATATATAAATCAGGCGATTCTGCATTATATAGGGTCGCTTTACAGCGCAATAACCCGTTTAACCGCGCAACTTTATATCTTCGGAAAGTGTTAGTTAAGTTTCTAACGAGCACATATATTTCCTCAAAAAGAAATACTAAATTTTGCAACATTTTAAAGTTTTAAAGTCCTAAATCGTTTGCAATAAGATTTTAAAGTTTAGTCCTAAATCGCGACTTAATTAAAACTTTAAAACAGAAATAACAACAGAATCCTAGTACGTCGAGTTTATTAATTATGCACGTTTACATGAAAGATAGGACATGAAAATCCAACAACCAATTTAAGTAGCGCGGTTGTCAGGACTTTAGGTATGTTGATTTCGATAATTCATCTTTCAATAAATTTGTGTTTTTTACTTATTACTTTGGCAGTGTAAAATTAACAGTACTCAACCTATGGCCATCTGCAACATATATCGCAGAGTACGTTTTACAATTTAAGATTTCGTACGGCGAGTCACTGGCATTCAAAAACATCAAAGAAAATCAGCAAATCTGTCAATTGTTCCCACAGTTTACAAACGGAGAACTGTCATAGAAAACTTCGAGACCCTTTACCGTTGCAAATCTATTGTGATTTTCAACACTATTGTTGCCCACATCCTGTCCAGGTATGTGTATATGCAGAACGTGCCAAACTACTTGAAAAACGCTTTTAAAAGTGCACCTATAGCTTTGGCCTTTGCAATTCACCAGATTTTTTAAAAATTAACTCGCTTTTCCGGTTTGTTTAATCACTTTAATTCCTTGATATCCGCCCCAAATTGCTTGCAAAACGCTTTCAAACCTACAGTTTGGCGTTTGAAATTCACCATTTAAAAAAAAAAAATAACTCGCTTTTCCGGTTTGTTTATTCACTTTAATTTTCCTTCGAAATTATTTTCTTGAAATCCCCACCACCGGTTTAGTAATGAATCAATATTTTATTTTTTTATGATAAATTGTTGCCCTTTTTAGTTGCTTAATAAGTATAATTATTCAAAAAAACAAAGAGAGACATGTCTAATTTATTTTATTTTAAGCCTGGTTTGATTAATAGCAATATCATTTCTTAGTGAAATAGATTTCAAATAGGGATTTATATATATTTAGATGTGATTTCAAATTTTCGTGCCTTTATTTAAATTATTGCTATGTTAAGGAATTGCAAGCTTTACGGGTTGAGTGTAACAGATAGAAGTTCTTTTTTAAATTTTAAGTGAATCATAGACAAGAGCTTTTTAGTATTTATTTAGTGATTTAGTGAAATAAAAAAAGAGCAATAAAATGTACAAATTATTAAACAGCCTATTATTAAAACTGTATTTAGCAAGCATGTTGATAAATTGCAAAATTGCAAGCAAGTTCTCTTTTAAAACATTGGTGGGAAACGGTGGAGAAACGATTACCGAGATGGCCGACTTTCTCATTATGTAGCCCGTGTGTTGACGGCTAAGCCTGCGGTCCGGCGCAAAACAAACAACAAAAATAATTACTCTTTCTCGTAACGTCAAGAAAACCCGTTTGTTATCTTACACCCACATCAATTAAAGCGCAGTGGCAATATCCTTGAGTAGACCACTTCATATAGTTCAAACCTAGATTTAGTTAATTGGTGGCCTGTCACGTCTTATTAAATGTCATGTCTAATAATCAACACTGTCATTTTTTACTTGGCTGCTGGGATCGGGTGCATTACTGTGCACTTAAGATATCTACTTTAACTTGTTTCTCCCAGTGGTATTTAATGAATTGTCTAATTTTTTTTTACCGAGCCAAGCTTTGAACCCATGATGGGCTCGTCTCCAGGACCGTTTAATATTCGGTATACGGTCACGTTAACAAATCGGCCACAGTACCGTACAAAACTGTCTAAATTAAATTCATTTTTGATTATATGACTGTAATAGCTCCAGCATCTTAAATGCGAGCATGTGGTGCATTACTGTGCACCTTAGCAAGTCACTTTAATTAGCTCCAACCGAGCGGTAATTAGTGGTCGTAAAATTGGATGTCATATTTGATTGTCCACACACTATAATATTTAGCAACTCGACTGTGGGCATGTGGTGTATTAGCCACTAAACAGTGTAATAGCTGAAAATCCGACTAATTACACAAGGAATCTATACACTGACATGCATATGAATCGACTTTGCTTTTTCGAAATTAAAAACAATTATCAAATTCATCGCCGACCCAAAGCAAAATCTGCAAAGTTTACTTTAAACGAGCTAAAGTACCTGTCCCCGGTAATTTGTTTTTTTAGCCGTCATATTTACCCTTCCAGATTTAAAATTTTTGGTAAACTGGGCAGGCAGCTAAAAAGCACGTACTTTCTATTTGCCCTCACATTACTACTGATAGGGCAGTGCGGTTGCTTGGGAAAAGGGTCAACGCTGCTGGTTTAACCTATAGTTTACTGGAATGTGAGCGCAATTTGACATTTTATGGCAGTCGTAATCTCTTGTCATTAATAAAATTTGTAAAATTAATGAAATTCGTCGAAATAGTTAATAAACAGTTACAATGTATTACGGCCTTTTTAACTAGACTTAAAACCTTGGCGTCTGTGTGACAGTTTGGAATTTAAATTATGTGCTGTAACCTCAAACCCGCTCAGGTGTAGAATACATTTAAACCTCAAATCGCACCCTGGCGTTACTGTGCGACGACAGTATTATTCTTGGATTACTCGTGTCAACATTCCGTTATTTGTACTTGATAATATACCAGGCGGAAAACCCGTACTGTAATATGTTTTCATGGTTAGCAATAGGTGCTCGGTCTGGATCCAAACCAATATAATACGAAAATTCAGTAATTACAAAATTACTGGTGTACCACTGTGATAGTTCCATGTTCTTCCTTGCTTAAATACAAATAATCTACCTCATGCCCCAAGTATCTGAATATATTTCAGTGTGTTTAAAATCGGATTTAACTAATAATGTGAAATATTTTTCATGTACCACTGAGTTAAAGCAATGTAAAGTGGCTTGATCAGGTGCACAGTAATACAACTCCTGTCTACAGTCGAGTTGATGAAGCAATTTCAGTGTTTTGATAATCAGACATGACTTTCAATGTGGACAACTCATTAGATATCAATAAATTGGAGGGATGTGAGATAAATATCCTAGGTACATATTTAATACATACCACGCTATTGTCGAATTGCTGGAGTTTAATTAAAGTGTGTTGATAATCAGACACGACACTTTAATAATAGACTGTTCATACGGTACCGCTGCGAATTTAAGAAATGTAAAGTGGCTTGCTTAGGTGCACAGTAATGCATGTTATGCCGACAGTCGAGTTGATGGATCTATTACAGTGTTTTGATAATCAGACATTACTTTCAATTTAGATAACTCATCAGATAACACTGGGTTGGAGAAATTTAAAGTGAAATCTCCAGTGTGAAGCGAAAGGTGCAAAATCAACAACTCATCAGCTGTAGGGCGCAACCTACTGTGTAAACAGCTCAAAACATGTTATTTCTATGAAATTCCAAAGTCAAGTACCTTGGGATGACGTATTTTGAGCTTGTGACGTCACAAGTGCCCGAAGTTGGTTTATTTGGGCGGTCGCATTCGCAAGTCGTTCCTGAAAATAACAATGTTTTCGGTTATTTATAAAACTTCTCAGGCCGGTAAGTTTTCGGGGGACAGTGATTACGTGCACAGTCTGTTCTTAAAGTGCCTCTTGGCCAAATATATCACATGTATTCACACCACCTGGCCGTTTGCGTCACTTTTGTCAAGTGTGTACTATATACATCAATATGGTTAACGGAATGGGTCAAATGCTAATCGGGATTCTAGTTATTTTTCAGTTAAACGCATCATGATATATAAGACGGAACTATGACACTGTGTGGATACATAAACATGACCACTTCCAATTAGGTTTAAAGTAATAACATTGGGGGTATCATAAAATCCACGGTTGACTAGCACAAGATATTAAATAGGCTGATAATCTGGTACCAATAGGCTAAAACAACCTGAAGGATCTTGGATAGGTGCACAAGTGTCCCTTGATGAACATTAAGCGACACTGGGTGCACATTAAAACACCTCATGCCCACAGTCGAGTTGCTTATGCTATTACTGTGTGTGGATAATCATATATGAATTTCAATTTAGACGACCCATTAGATACCACTGGGTTGGAGCAATGTAAAGTGGCTTGCAAAGGTGCACAGTAATACACCTCATGCTCACAGTTGAGTTGCTGGAGCTATTACAGTGTGTGAATATTCGGAGATGACTATCAGTTAGGACGACACATTAGATACCAATAGGTCAGAGTAATTTACATCTTCTTGCTTATTAACGCAGTAATACACTTTGTGTCTACGGAGAAGGGGAATTCTAAGTCGGATAATTTATAAGTTACTCTTAGATGGAGCAATGTCCAAAATACAAGTGTACAGCGAGCATACACTTGAAATTCTCGGTCCAAACTTCAAGTACATATTCCACGATTTATTTGAACAAAACAACATTAAATAGATTATCAAACACTCAAATGATAACTAAGCATCCGATTTATATTTGTATTTAATTAATTGGATATGTGTGTAATCTGTTTGCTTTAATTATAGTGGGTGAATCATCACTTTGAGTAATGATGGGTTAAAATGAGTTTTGGGGCTTAAAATGGATATGGGTTACGTGCGGTAAGCTGTAGTTGGGGTAAGTGTTAGTGACTCATTGCATTTCTTGATTAAAAACTGGGTAGCATTTTGGAAGATAGCTCTTTAAAAACCATTATTCCTGCATTTAGTTTTTTCATTTTTTGCCCCACTTTTTTAAATATTAGCGTGCGCCTTGCCTTTTTTTAGCGTGAACCTATTAGTGTTAACATGTATTCGCGCCTTTGCATCCTACGTACGTATGTAAACTGTATAGCATTCTTGGACGTATAAACTAGTAAGCGGTCTTATCCTGCTGTGTGTTACTGGTGTTTAAGAATATACGGTTTGGCATAAACTACATGTCTTATACGCGAACCCTAGAATTGTTACATAAAACGACACCTTAACTTTGATATAAAATAAACAACAATAGAATAAGGAAAGGGATGTTAAATACATGTAATCGCCCGCCAAACATTTGACCTCTTTCCCGGAAAGCCCTAATTCAATTCAAACATAGTTAAATAAAAGTAAAAGATGTTGGGATATATTATGACATATATCTTTAAAAATACAAAAATAAACCCAACAACTACAATAGAATAGGATAGGAGGATAGGATATTTATGTTTATTCTCCTGAATGGGAAAACGTATGTTAACACACCGGCAATCGTCAGATAACCTCGCGTTACCTTAGCTATCACAGTATGTTGTGTGTGATTCATCCGTAACTTAATTTTAGTAGACCCCATGATTTTACTGGGTTTAGGCAAAGTACGTTAAGTGCATTGCCCAAGGACACAATCGACTATCTAGCGAATAGTTTCGAAGCAGCAATATTTCGGTTAAAGGACTTGCACTAAACCACCAGACTAATCGGTCGGACGAATATATATTAATCAAAAATACAAAAATAATATAGCCCGATACATAAAAACTTTTTAACGTCGTTTTCTTAACATTTCTTACCAGTGTTAGTTTATTTCTTTCGCGTTGCAATCTGTTATATCTTCCCATCATAATGGGTCTTCTTTGGCACATTCTCTTTGAGCCCTGACTTCTTCGAAGTTCAACCACTTCAGCGCGAATTCTGGCCAACTCCTGGCGTTTTTGCACGAGCTCGGAATCCTTTTGCTCGTTCTGCCGCCTTAGGAGCGACATTTCCCCGCGGGTCGCTCGTAGGATCGCCGTTAAATTCGCAATCTCGGCTTCGAATCCAGATTCTCGTTTCTCAGATTCGTGGATTTGAGTTTCAAGTTGTGAGATTCCGGATTGAACGACTTCTGACAGGTTCACCAGCGCCTGGCTCGGGTCAGTGTTCGGTGGCGCGCTTGTGGAGCGCTCTGTGGTAGTGATAGTCTGTTCCGCCGGAAAAATGTGAGCATTGATTCGCGCAATTAGACGTTCAGCATGCTCTAGCCTCCGCCCCTGATCGGTTAACCGTTGTTCGACGGCTAGGAACGCCTGCTGTATTTCGGTCATTTTCGTTTTCACATCATTAGATTCGCAGTGCGCCGACTTCACATTGAAGGTGTAGCGACAGGCATCTTCACCATGCGAAGGAAACTGTTCACCTCGTACCGAGGAAAAGGCGCCAATAACCTCGGGTGTCATAGCGGCTTCCTCCCGCAGAGTTGAGCTTGGTTTCCCGCCGACAATCGGTGTGTCGTCTAAAAAGACATATTTTTATATCAAACTCGAAAAATCTCTTTTTTACCCAAAATACCCGAGATCACGTAATAGGTCGTTTTTACCGGATTTACACTTAAAATAACGGTCGACAGGTTTAAAATTGTTATCAGATGTTAAGTGCCATTTGTAAACGAGCAATACAAGTAGAACTAAATTTAAAAGAGGAGATGGGCAAATGGTTAGAGATGGCGTCTAACCAATTATGACCTGTATGCGCGGCAAGATGTTACGAGTGGTATACCCTCCCTCATTGTTTTTAAGTAAAGTTTTGACGGGTTTTGAGTTTAGGGTTGCAGATCCAAGCTTCAATTTTAACTTGTGAAAAAATCTAAGACTTCATATGTCAGGATTTTGAATGACAGCCGTTTTTATGAGGTCAGTTTGCATTGGAGAGATAGGGAGAATAATTAGTTAAACGCCTCCCAGAGCGACAAATTCAAAAACAAAGATTATGCAAAATAAACAGCGCCGGGAACTCAAATGGTATCTGCTTCAATACCAGTTTCGAAAAGACTTAAAAACCAACAAAACTCGTGTAGTATAGTATACGAACCAATGTATTAATAGAATAATATCGTCTCACTGATAAATTCATTAATTTAAAATAATTTTCGTGAATAGGATTTGGTAATTGTTTATAAACGACATAGTATCTTTTTCATTCCTCGATTACAGATAAGACATTCCTTAGCTGTTCGTAAGCAATATACTTATATTAGAGAGCGGTAAAATTTGGTGCAAAAGTGACGTTTTAACCTTAAAGTTAACAACAATTCTTCAGACACTGGTTATACAACATTTTAAACGCAAGCAGTAAGTGCGGGGGGGGGGGGGGGTACGGGATAGCCACATAAAACAACGGGTCACATTCAAAGAGGGAACTCAAGGACCACATTAAAAAGGCGAATTAATGACATGACCGCGCTCTTGACCGAGTTTTTGAACTTTAACGGTCGTTATTACGTATAGTATACGTGAGCTTTCCACAGGAGTAATGCTGAAAATAAGGGGGGGATATAGCACAGGTAAATTAAGGTAACTCGCATATAAATCGAACTTTTAACAAACAAACAAAAACGCAAAAAAACACAACAACAACAACAAAACGTTATCAGCAAGACTACAAATGATAACAAAACTTAATTTAAAAAATAGTAGGTTTAATAGGGAATAATTATAAGCGGTCGTTGGATTTATAGTAATAACAAGACCAACTACACAAGTACTACTTGTGCACATTAAGCGATCTAGCACGAATGTTGAATACACTTACGACTAGAATTTGTGGATATTGACTTTACGTGTATAATCTGATTTCAAATTGTTGTGGCTTTTTCGTTCGAAAAGGAGAAAGGAACGTCTCAAATTCGCTTGTTTTCATAACAGATTAAGTATCTCCACTTGAATTACAGACATTTTTCAATGCTCTTTGCCATACAATTTTGGATCTAAACTTGAGACACAGACGACCTCTATACTAGTAGCATATTTTCAAAACGCCTACTGTGTACACATTTCCCGAAAATCCACCTTGATAAGCACCCGGCCTGTCTAATATTTAGGGTCAATTAGGTACTTACCTCTCGCTAAGGCTTGATTTGACGTCTGTGCCATCGCTAATTGATGACAAACCCACAGTAAAAACACACAATAGAACTGTTCGTTTCATTCTGCCGACTTTCGATGCCGCATTCACGGGGGAAAATTCTCACTTATCCCGATGTCACTAACAAGTCAACTTTATCTTTTCAGCGACAATCTTTGACAGCAAATACAATATAATGCTTACGAACTGGCGTCTTAAGACGTCTGTAAAAGCTTCCCATGGTCATCAAACTTGGCTGCTTAGATGCTTAGAGTAAAACAAACACAACACTGGTCTTGTGGCCATAAAACGACAAATCTCAAGCAAATTTAATTTCCGAAGGCAGACATCGCGGCTGTGCTTTACACCGCGAAGCGTTTAATGCGTTACCGCCTTGATAAACAAAACAGATCGTGCCGTTCTGAGATATAGTAGTAGCCCTGTAAATACGTAATCTCAACCTACCGGCCTCTGCTTTGTTTGACCCAATACACATACACCAACATTGATATGCGGACCATTTTGCTATCTACTGTTCGTTGCCAAACTTCCGTTCACAAATATTTGAACACAGCACATGTGATAGGCTTGCAAGTCTACGTGACCTATACTAACCCCAACTGGATCACATACACAGGGGTCGGGCGCATACAGTAAACATTAAAGTACGTCAAATTTACGCATGCCAGAAGCCCATGAACGCGTTTAATTTACAATCTACAGCTTTACGAAGCCAAACTACCCTGAAATTCTTGTAAATAGCGATTTTATCGTGTTCATGCCTAGCGCTCGAATTATCCTTAAGTGTTTTCCAGGCTTTGAGTACGCGCAGATTTACAAAAAACACTAAAAATAGCGTGCTGGTTTTACGTGGTGTGTGCTGAAGCATAATAAAGCTCACAAGTGTGAACTAAACTATGTAAGCTCGATGCTTATAAAGAACACGCTCTACTGCGCTATGCAAAGCTTCTGGGGTTTTATATGGTCATTTTTCCAAAAATGGTTATGGTGTATTTACTATTTTTGATCGACATTTTTCATGACAATATATCGAGTAGTTTTTGTAGACTATAAACCTTACATCTGCTGTTTTTCTCTATCATAGTGATAAAGATTACTAAACACATATCACTCTGGGTCCGTTGCTCAAAATATTAACCTAACTGATTCAAGCAATGTTAGTCCAGTGTCGGCCCCAAGAAAATAAGTCGTTGGCAGGTTTCGTTTTCGCAACCTTCCAATTAACAGTGCTCTCTTAAAAAAACCAGCAAGTAAACGATTATACCAACAACAACAATCCACTCTTTAATTTTATACATAACTCAACCTTTAAACAGGCCTTTTAGGCGTAAAGGGTAGACTAAAGCGCGTCGTCTTTATACCATCGTCCGTACATAAACGCTTATATAGTAATCGATTATAGATCCTTTTTCGTGTATTATCATACACAACATTTTGGCACGCTATTAAAGGGATTGGCTGTATGTTTACCAATTAAAAACGCATCTAAAAATGCATACACCAATGCAGTAATTGCACACAAACGTTTTAACTCTACCGCCTAAATTGCTATTCAAACACGCAGCGTTTTAAATCTGTTTGACTTGTAGACCAGTAAATTTCAAATACGATTAATACGACGTTATGCGCTATTTAAATGTGAAGTTAAATTTAAAATAGCAGCGATTTGCGAAATATCACATGCCTCATACAGTAGCCTAGCCTTTATCATATTCCCTTGTAGCTAGTGCATAATGCATAACTGTCGGCCAAAACAATTACCACACTAAACAAACATAATCTGCTCAAGCAAACTGTTAAACCTACCATGAGCACTCAAATTAACCTGATAACGAAATGACCTAAAATATAAAAGGGTTTAGCTAGTAGAATTGACTTGTAGCCATTATTGTAAGTACCGCAACAGCACTACCACTAACTGAACTAACTGCAACGCCGCAATGAGAGATTTATTTCGGTTTGCCTTTTTCTTCATGTCCAATCTTGAGATACCTTACACGCACTTTATAACTTAAGATTTCGAGGGCGACATAAGCGGAACATACTTACTCATGGTGTTTAAATGTGTGTTTTGCTGAGTCATAAACAGGGCTTTCCCCGGATCCGTTTGTGGCGGGTTGTATGCCAGCCTTATATTGTTATGTTTGTTGAACTGTGGGTTTTAGGGAAACTTAAGCAAATCTTAGAGATTTAAGTTTTTGTGTTTATTTGGAATGTGTGGACAGGGTACTGACTATTGTGTGTTACAAATAAAATGTTACAAATACAGGGAAATAAAAAAATTGTTAAAAAAAGTATTTGAACGGTTCAAAGGTAAATTAGTCTAAGGTTTAAAGGACAATTAAAATTTCCCGATTTAAACAAACAATATAATTTCGTTTTTTGTTTACCTATGTAGGAAAACGAAATAGATTAACTTGCATTATGGCAGGAAATAGGACGCACAGTAAGTGTGGCTTAGGCATACACGTATCTACACTACGTAATGTAATACTTTTTTATACAAAATTGTGCTTAACACAATGAACAATCGACCCAAATTAAAGCTTCCTAGTCGAAGATAAGTGTGGTACCTCGGGCACATCTTACAAGCCTTCTTGAGTTGTCCACTTCTTTCCGACTTAACGTTAAAGCTTCGAGTCACTTGCGTGTTATAAAGAAGGCGTTCGACTAATTATTTTTCCTATCTATTGAATGCAAGACAAAATTACAATCTGGTAACCCTGTGTCCATTGGGAACTTTTTTTCCCACAAAACACGTTGGAAATGTACAATCATATTCTTTATTTCACTGAGCTCTGCTACACTATTGCACAGATAAACAAGAAACACTAGCCCCTGGCTAAGCACACTGTTTTCAATCGCACCAACATTGGGGATTCACCACCATTGGTACTCGACAAAATACTTACTTAAATATTAAGACTCAAAGAGTACCTAACATCAGATCCGGCCGTGCATAGAGATCACTTTTTATTGGCTGTACGCCATCTAAAGACCACTTATAGACCATAGGCCTTTTCCTTAAAGCTCTATATGTCACAACAGATTATGTGACTTTACAAGGGATAAAAGGACTAACCACATTTTGGAAAAAAAACGATTAAGGCTATTAAAGCAATTTTGCGAAATACCGCCCAAGTGAATAAGGAATATTAAATTTGGGTGTTACCTGTGGCCTATTTTAACCAAACTGGTATTAAATACCAGTGTTGTTAGCCTCAATAAAAGGACTGATTCTTTTGTCTCTTTCTAGGGGTGATAGTTGCTATATAATTGCGTCGACAATAGCTTTAAATACAAAACAGTATGAATGTGGCTTCTGTGATACGAGAATGATTTCATTAGGCAAATATCCATTCAATATAGCATTGTCATGCCCAATCACTATACCCGTGTGAGGTGGCAACAATGATTGCAAATTGTTGCTTAATTCAATGCCTTGTTTCAGTTTTCCATTTCAAACATGTGTTTTTTGAGCCGGACAAAGATTCGATTTACAAATGGGCTCGTCCCAAAGACCGTTTTTGTATATTTTTGGAATACGCATCGGTCGCGTTAACTATTCAGCCACACGACTGTACATTTCCCCCTCGTTTTAGCGCGTCTATCCTTTTGTGTAAACGTGATGTCAGTATTTCTAGAGCTCGATATAGCAACTTGACTTGCCGTAACAGAAGTGCGGTGGCGGTTAACGTGCGTGTAAGAGCTATAGAACACTGCCCCAGGATTGAAATAAAACCTACCAGTTGGAGAATTTAGATCTAATCCCTTACTCGATGTAACGGGACTCTGTAACAGCTCATGATACCACAGTGCGTTTGTTTCTTTATTCATTTGAACGATTTCGATACATACTAAACGCTTAGTCCGTATATATTAAAGCTTTTTTTGTTGAGCAGTCACCTAAAGTAGGCTTTTACATCTTGGGAAAGTTTCGTATATATATGGGATTTTCGTGACTTAGTAAATGTTTTGAACGAAAAATGTAGTAAACCTATATCGAAAAAACGACCCACGATTTTTATTAAACCTTTTTAACGTTGGTAGGTTGGAATAAAAGAACTGAACTTATATATGCGTGGGTTTTTAAACCAACCTGATTTCAAATATGCCGCTTTCTATAGCTTAACAGTGGAGAGGGAATTACAAATCGGCACCTATAGACAGTAGTTACTTGTGCAAACAGAACCATGCCAAAACAAACGCACGCTAAGCCCTCAAAACTCGACTTAATCCATTGTTTTGGTGATAGTGTTACAGTAATGTTGATTTATATAACTTGCAGACGGTAGTTTTTCGTTACACTTGTAGGGGCATACCGTAATTTTTCTAAAAATTGGCTTGAATTTTCCATCCATTGCCTGTGTAAATAAAATTATGGAATTGTTTTGAAAAATGATTGAGTTCCGGCTCGAGTAATTAGTATGGACGGGCGGAAACCTAATTGTATAAGGGGTGTAGCTGACCATTGGTAAGTCTGCGGCAATTACTGTACACAAGCTAAACTACTGTTGACATATCTTTGCAGCAATTACTATGCAAAAGCCAAACTACTATTTTACATACCTTTAAGGATAATAAATAAAAAGGTTAACCGTTTACACAAATGTAACAACTTTTATAGTATGGGCCTACGTTAGGATAGGATATGATATTCATGTTTATCCCCGTGATTGGAATAACCAAGGGAATTAACACACGGGCAATCGTCAGATCACCTCTCGCCCAGCGTAGAGTCACCCATTGTAGTGTGTTGTGTATGATTTACACGTTCCTTTATTTTTTTAGAATCCATTAAGCCGCTGTGTTCAAGCAATGTGCGTTAAGTGCCCTGTCAAAAAACACAACTGACTAGCTAGCGACCATTTTAGAACCTGCAACACGTTCTCATTAAAGTTCAAACGGGCTAAAAACTATTCTCTCATTAAAGTTTTGAATAGAAGTTTGAAAGTATTTAAATTGAACTTCCGTTTTTAGGAAATAGTGTGATTTTGTCGAATCAGAGCCCCAATTTAAATTCAGACATTGAGTTGGAAATCCATGTTCCTGGCAGATTAATTGTAAAACATTAACATTTCAAATGCAGTAACATTCAAGCATTGCATTTAGCCAGAAATTGAATGTAAAATTTAAGTTTTACTGTATACTCACCAAAAATGCCATTTCGAATTATAGTTTAGTGTCTTTTGTTTCCACGATGAAATCACGAAACAGGACTTTCAATGAAAAATTGGAAAAAGGAAAAAGACCGCAAAACGACAGTCGTCGTTCTGTAATTCGATTGAGCCACCAAATTTGGCGTTTAAACAAATCTATAAAACTGAAAAAAATAAGTATTTATATCACAATTATTACATTAATTACACTGCTTCAAGTAATAAAAAAAAAAAAAAATAATATGTAGACAGGAAAATAAGTATTCAAATATATGTAAACAGGAAAATAAGTATTATCAAAATTATATTGCACTAAGCCTCAAAGAAAAGTGTCCGGTAAAGCGATTTTATTAACATGTTAATTAAGTACTTCAATACGTGACATAGAAAACAAGCGAAGGTTGAAACGAATCTGTGATATTTGCTATAAAGTACAATGAAATGGCTCTGCGTCACAATATAATGTCAAGTACTTTGGCTCGATATTACGTAATGTAGGGTGTACTTAAACACCATTAAAAATAGCAAAATGATTGTGAAACTTCATTGATTTTTAAGTTAACTTGTCATTTCTAACAGCACTCTTTGCCGAAATACAGCTTGAGTAACCTTTCATCTGAGTAATATATGACAACCTACGGAGACCCGGTTCGACACCACTGATTTACTTGATTCCTATAAAGCTAAATCAACAGGGTAGTCTCTGCGTAATATTGTATTGAAAACAAAATGTAGCAACGATTTCGATATCACTGTTGTCAAATTATTCTTCTTTACTATGTTCCTGGCAAGTGTTTTTGTATTTGAACGACCGTGCAGTCGAAAAGTTAACGCGGCTGATGCACATTTATATTTCCACATAAAACGGTCCAATAACCAGCTATACATAGATACACTTTTAAACCTCGACCGGGTAAAAAGTCATTGCCAGTAAAAATAGTCGATAAAATTTTAAATTTAAAGTCAAAGTAATATTATCATTGCAAAACACTACAATACAATTCTTCCCTTGTGGAGTCGGTGTAATCTGCAAAAAGTTATATTGCTGCCCAAATGCTGGGCCAATTTACCTTTCATCCGACCGCTTAGTCTGGCGGTTTAATGAACCCAGCGGATAAATGGGTTATATTAAATTGAAGGAACGTGTGAATCATACACAATACACTACAATAGCTCCGGTAAACCGACGGTGGGCGCGAGGTGAACTGATGATCGCCCGTGTGCTAACCTCCTTGGTTTTCCCATGCACGGGGATAAACATGAATATCCAATCCTATCTTTTCTGTGTACAACTGCGTTATATTGTTATACATATTCTACATAATATTTGTGATGGAGTAACGTATTTGATTTGTACAAATAGGCTGAACCGTCTTGAAAAATATGATGATTCATCTCAGCAGGATATTGCGGTGATTGAGTCAAGAAGGATATCCTGGCAAGTAAAATCAGACTACGAATTCATCATTTCCTAGGAGTTTAGGGATTATCCAAACGCCATAAATTATAACGTGTAACTTTCGTTGCGAGACAATGAAGTATAGGTACCCAATTTATTCAGTAAGTCTGGCCGGTTGGTCCAACGGTTAAGTACGTCGCCTTTCATTTGTAAGGTTGCGGGCGAAACTGGTCGCTAGCTAGTCGGTTGTGTCCTTGGGCAAGGCACTTTACGGACATTGCCTGAACCCAGCGAATTAATGCGTTCTACTATAAATTGAAGTAACCTGTTTATCATATACAACATTGTGTCTATCATATTCAAATTGAAGGAACGTGTCTATTATATATCTATGATATATCTATCATATACGTGTCTATCATATATCATATCCTATCCATTCTCCAGCACCACCATTTTGCTTTTTTATCAAAACTGGTTCGAAGTATTGATCCTCTATTGCTAAATCGAGTCTTAGATGATTGTTTTTGTGGTTTGGAAGTACAGAAACGCGAAGAAAGTAACTTCTCCCTCAACTTATAAGACAGGTTAGCTATGTTCATGTTTTATTACCGTTTATGGGAAAACGAAGGAGAAATATTACAATGTTGCGCGTCATATTACTTCATTCCTACTGCCGGGTTGCCAGAGCTATGTAGTGTTTGTTTATAAGGTTAAGACAGCCTACCAACCAAGCTTTTGAAGCGCCATGCATATCCACCTCAAGAAGTAGTTTTGGAGGACGTGGAAAGCAGAAGTAAAAACAGTTACACCTAAATAAAAAAAGAGATAAAAATAACCAAATATTTGAAACGAATCAAAGAATAAAACATAAAAAACATATACGATTGTAGAAAGAATAGTAAAAATGAAAATAATCCTAGAAAACCAGTATCAAGTAAAACAACCCAGCGCTTTGAGTAAAATGAGATTAAATTGCATATTCATGGTCATTTTGAACCATGTTTTTAATAATAAATACAACCAAATCAAACAGCAAATAATCTCATATCCGTTTTGTGACATGTCTAACCGTTTTTGAGTGGATATCGAAAATACCAAATCTACACAAATAACGATAACAATGTGACCCTAACGGTTTTCTGGATATATCTACAAATTGCTGTGTCCTATTTATTAATTTTTAAGTAGTAATGGCCAAGTACACTGTCGTTATTTCAGTTAAACACCTTGCGCACGCCCGTGTTGGCAGTAATTATTTATCCGCTGCTTCTGCGTGTTTGACCTCTGCTATTTATTTGTGGTACATTTGTTTTACGATTAGACTGTTCTTATATTGTTATTACATTGCGTTTTCGTTTGTTCTTGATAACAGTCAATTAAACCTTACCAAATAAGGATTACGGCATACACAAAAAAGTGGAGCAATCGAAACCAAATTTAACATACTTCGTTTCATACTATGCCCCAATGAAAGAGGTATTTTACTGTGTGCTAAATTTATTTAAATCAAAACCAAAGGTTTAGATGTTTTCTACTTATACACAGGATTTCAACTTCTTGTAAATTGTGTTTTTTTATTATATTTACTTATTCTTGTTATATAAGCCCATTTTGTAGTATTATACTTATATATTCGTCCAAACAGATATTTATTAGCGTACTAAGTTTCGAACCCACAATGGAGTTGTCACCAAGACCATTTTTATAGCAGTAGGTCGTGTTAATCTTCGGCCATCCAATAAAATTGTCATTGAAATCAAAGCGACCGTTACCGCCATCTGGCGGTAAAACAAATATTTCGCCATTGAGTCGGAAGGTTGTAAGATTAAAACTAGCAATTTTTGCTAGCCAATTGTGTTTTTTGGGCTAAGCATTAAAAATATATTGCCTAGTGGATTGTTGAGTTGAATTAAAACGACAAAACATCTCAATTACATAAAAAAACAACAATGAAACAGCTTGATTGAGAAAAATTTAATAAATGAAAATAACAACAGATGTCTTGTTTTAAAATGAATCCAATATAACTAATTAGACATAGAGCAAAAATACAAAAAAGCAAGAGTGTCAACCACGTGCTAACCACCACTTTTTTAAAAATCTCCTTAACTTTGTTAAGCAGAAACTCATGGGTTTCCAAATTACCGTCTGCCCCTATATCTATATTTTTTGAAAGAAATATTTGTAATAGTGTACAAAAAAATAAAAACAAATAAAATAATTTAAAGTAAATTATTTTTTTCAGTTCCAATATAACAAAAAAAAATAAATAACAAGAATAATGCCTAAAATGTGGGAAACGGCCGTCGTTCCTACATTCTAGTGTCTGGTAAGAGTTTTCTTTAAAGCAATATATTTATTCGTGGCTTAATGTAAAGTTAAATACGTTGTTAAAATTAACAATGCATTTCAAAAGTTTATTTTTTTTTAAAAAGCCACCTTTAAACCATGTCTCATTCGTCATTTAAGACTTATATTTAACGGAGCACACTGATTAACAATATTTAAATTTATCAATGTTAACCCACGCTACAACAAATATATATACCTACATACAAACATACAAATTTAAAAAAAAATTGTCCGGTCTATATCAATGTATATTTTGCTGAAATGGCGTATTGTTATAACTAATAGTTTCCGGTTTTACAAATTAATTTAATAATTGCCTTCTTACTTAACAAATAAATATATACATATACCTTCATACATACTAAAAAAATATTTACTTGTCTCCATATCAACGCATATTTTAGTAAAATGACGTATTGTTACAATTGAAAGTATAAGTTTTTACAAATGAATGTGCGATAATTGCCTTTCTCGCTTTAGTTTAGTATAGTTTATGTTTTTGTTGCCACGATGAAAACAAGAAACAGGATCTTTGATGAAAAATTGAAAAACGGAAAAAATACGGCAAAATGACAGTCGTAAAAACAGGTCTAAAGTCCAATGAATTATTGACTTTTAGTTTATTTAGACATGGCCGCCACACTTAACATTAAAAAAATATCAAACTGGAAAAATAAGAGTTTATATCAAAATTATTATTAAACTAATCTTTCCGCGACGCTGAAAGCGGAATTCGTTGAACTCAAAATGTCAAGGCAAATCCAGGTTTACTGCTGCAATGTGAGTATCCAATATTCTCAGTCATAGAAAAGTAATAAGTTATTACAAATGAAACAACCATTTGGCGCAAAGGGGGGTATTTTCTACTGCGTCGTCCGGTGAGTGATTCCAAATTCCGAAGTCTTTATCTCCACTGAAAGGGTATGGATTAACTGCCATATTTATTCCGGTCATTTCTGTGAAATCTGACGGATACCCTTCCTGCCAAGTGCCGTTGTATGCTGGTGCGCCATTGCTTGCTGACATTTTCTTGGTCTGAGAGAAATTTTCCATGAAGCCATGTCATATAATGGGTGGATACATATTTATATATATAAGTGGTGGATAAATATTATAGCGCAATTAGTCCGACCGGTTAGTCTGGCGGTTTAGTGCGACGCCTTTTAACCGGAAAGTTGTCGATTCAAAACTGGTTGGCTAGACGCTTAACGTACATTGTCTAAACCCAGCGAATTAATGGATTCTACCAAAATTAAGGAAAGTGTCTATCATACAAATCACACTACAATAGCTCCGGAAATCCGACCGTGAGCGCGAGGTGATCTGACAATTGCCCGTTTGTTATTATATAACGTCCCTTGCATATCCACTTACACTACTAATATGAATACATACTTCAACAAAATAATAACACAAACCGTTATGTTGTAATTCATTGCAAGCCAGAATCGCACGGTGGTTCCTTCACCAGACTTTACCAAGTTTTGAACGTAGAAGTACACTACGTCATACACAGCCTTAGCTGTAATATCGAGCAGTGTTGCACTATAATTTTTGCACGAATTCTCAGCTTCGGCTCGATTCTGACGAACTAACTGGTTTGGATCCGGCATCAAAATGTACAATCCGTTTAAAAAGAGACCCCCTGTAAGGTGGGGAATAGGTTACTATAAAGTAGAATAGGATAGGCTATTCATCTTTATCCCCGTGAATGGGAAAACCAAGGGGGTTAACACACGGGCAATCGTCAGATCACCTCGCGCCAATCGTCGGGTTACCCGAGCTATTGCAGTGTGTTGTATATGATAGACATGTTCCTTCAATTTGGTAGAACCTATTAATCCGCTGGGTTCATGCAATGTCCGTAAAGTGCCTTGCCCAAGGACACAACCGACTAGCTAGCGACCAGTTTCGCACCATCAACCTTTCGATTGAAAGGCGACGCACTTAACCGTTAGACCAACGGGCCGGACAGTAGAATAATTGACTCGCCAGGAAAAGTATTTAGGGTAAATTTTAAAATACTAATTAAGAGAAGGACCTCATTACTATTAAAAATTTTTTAACCTAGATAAATTGTAACTTCTTGGCAATTTTCGGGGGAAAACTAAAAGAAGGGAAAGCGGAAAGGCGGGAAAGAGGGATACTGCTCACTAAAATGAAGATTACGACATTAAAAAAAAATTAAAAATGGGATTGAAGTTAAGGTTAGGTCTGAGGTTGAGATTAGTGTTTAGGGAAGGGTTAAAATTAGTTTCTGTAATTTTAGTGAGCAGTTTCCCACTGTCCGTCCTTTCTACTTTCCCTCATATTAGTGTTGCCCAATTTACGCTTAGTAGGTTACATTAGGCGGATATGACGACTAATTAACGGCCGACTTCTCGTAATCGTTGGCAAACGCCTCTCTCTCTCGCTAAGTTGTCATTAACATGAGAGCTAACTAAGTTGGTTAACGGGAAATAAAGTACGCACTTTGCAATAAGAAATGAAATGAAGGCAATTTTAACTTAAAATCTGTTCCGAGCAACGCCATCATACAAATCGTATTCTTAAAAATATTCAACTTTTTTACCGAGCTGTAAGTTCCGAACCCAAGCCCCTTTCGATTGACACATACATTATATTGTTTTTTGCAAAAACGGTCTTAGAGACGAGAACATCATGGGTTCAAAGCTTGGCCCGATAAATAAGAGAAATTACACAGTATTGATTTGAGTTTTAAAAAAAAATTTGGTTTAGTAAAACAAAGTTTAATTTAGTTTAGTAAAACAAAGTTTCATTTAGTTCAGTAAAACAAAGTTTAATTTAGTTAAGTAAAACAAAGTTTAATTTAGCTTAGTAAAACAAAGTTTAATTTAGTTCAGTAAAACAAAGTTTAATCAGTTAAGTAAAACAAAGTTTAGATTAGTGTAGTGAAATGGTTTAATTTAGATTTAAAAATAAAACTTTACTAACGTGAGTAAAAGACCCAATCCACTACTAGATCGGCCTCCCAGCCTATATGTTGGTCGGTGCGCTGCAGTTCTATCCAAACCCCGTTGATCATAATCTTGGTCACTGTCAACTGGAAGATGTAAGGCGAAGACGAATCCTGGGTCCTAACTTTTGCGTTGACAGTTTTCGGAATAGAATCCAAGCACATCATGTATGGAATTAATATCGATGTTTTCGGAGATTCAGACCATCGGTAAAGATTAAAACTTCCTTTTTGTACACCGAAAAAATCTGGAATTTTTGTCGAAAATAGTGGTATTAAAATTAAAAAAAGGTATTTCAACCAAAATTCTTACCCGAGATAACTAAGTTGAAACCATTAAGAACCAGCAACATACAGAAAAGTTTCATGATTATTTAATTAATCTAATTATTATATTTAACCTGAAACAGACAGTATGGTAAAATCGTTACAATCTAGGTACTAAATAGACATTTTATTGGCAATTTTTTTAAACAGTACGACCTGAAAGTGATAACTGCCAAAAGAAAACGCTTAACTGCGCCACGGAAAAACGCTAAACTGTGCCACGAGAAAACGATTACTGTGTGCAGCATCAAATGTTAAATATACGATTTTGTACCACTACCCGATTAGTATTAGAAAACACAAAGAAACGTAATTTGCACTTTAATTAGTTGTCAATATCTTTCGAAATCCAGAGGATGTTGATTTTGTTTACGTCAATATGGCAAACTACGTCACCGTTTTTGGTCATATTGTGTGATGTTACGAATCAATTCTGCAACTGGACAATAAATAGGTTTCATGAAAGATAAAAAGTGTATTTTAGCAAAATTCGTCTCTTAAACCATAATGTGGCTAAAATAATGGATTGTGTTTTTTAACCAGGCTTAAAATATGTTAAATTTTCGTTAAAATACTATTTTTTGCGCTTTGAAATTAGGTAATGCCGATATAATAATATCAGCTTCTTTTTTTTACAGGATATGCAATTTTATATCACACATGTGAAATAAATTTGGACACGTAATAATTTTAGGCGAATTGTTTTCAAATTCATAATTGAATATTTTTATATTTTTTTCGGGTAATATGGTCGCCAATGGTGGGTTTATCCCAAAACCGTTTTGTGTATATCTGTATCTGTATTTGTATCGGTCGCGTTAACTATTCGGCCACATGACTGGACATCATAACTAAATATTGATAATAAATTAATCAATCTCGTGGTGCACATACTATGGGTGATACTTTCTGGAAAAGGGCTTATACAAGAATGTAGAAAATCGAGGTTGCCAAATACGCTCGAAAAAAGTAGATAGATTTTATAATTCCCCAAAATTTACCGATTTGTCCGGCTTCTCCATAAACAAGAGTAACCAACTTTATCAAACCTACGTTTAAGCATTTGTAATCTTTTTAAATTAAAAAGATCACGCAACACAACCATTTGTCCGAACATGTAGCGTAGTGGGTTAGTGCTCTTAGCCGAAGGGTTGTTGATTCGAAACTCATCGCTAGCTAATCTGTTGTGTTCTTGGGCAAGGCACTTAACGGACATTGCCTGAACCCAGTAGAATAATGTGTTTTAATAAATTACAAGAATGTCTAATTCATACACAACACACGGCAATAACTAAGAATACCCGAAGATTGGGGTCAGGTAATCTGACGATTAACGCCCCTTGCGTTTTCCCCGGGAAAAATGAATATCCTGTCTGTCTCTGTCCTGTCCATTAAATAAGTTTAATATGACACAAAAAAAGTCTAGGACCCACCTTACTGGGTAATTCCGAACGTAAACTAAAATAAAGTTAATATGATTTACTCAATAATATCTTCTTTTTTACTGAGCTAGGTTTCAAAACCGTGTTGGTCTAGTCCAAAAGCACGTTTTTTAATAATTAAGTCTCTATACTTATCGGTCGTTTTAACCATTTGGCGACAAAAACGTACTTCTTAATATTTATCCGGATATATTTTAAATTTCTTATCCTGGCATCTCTATAATTATTTGCATTTTTCTTTTCCGCGAGTTGGCGCTGACAAGTCCTTAGATTTCAGTGGAAATTTTCATCTGCACAAACACGGTCTAAGGAACTAGGCGATTATAGATTCGAAAGTGAGACCGAAAAAATCCTGTAGCATGTTTTATCTGTTTACTATTCTAATTCTTCTTTTATATGTATCGTTTATATATTGTTTGGGAATAAAGGTTTCGTAATACTAAATAGTGTGTTTTTTTGGGGGGAAGGGAAATTTACCAGGTAAGAGGGTTATTAACATAATGCGTATTATTTTTTATAGGCAGAATCTACATATCCATTGTGTAGGTTACCTTTTCCATTTTGTGTTAAATAGACCAACGAAATGTCATATATAAAGCGTAGGTTGAAGCATTTACTTTATTACTTTATTTTACGAGGGTAACGGTTATTTGAAGGGAAAATTTTCTATGTAAATGTTAAATTATATTTTTAATATTCTGTATTTACTTTCATAAGTAATAAAGATTCACATTTTGTGGGAAAAAAATCAATTTATTATGGATATGACATTGACACTGTTAGTTAAGTGGACTTTGTTTCAATTTTACAAGAAAATAGAAAAAAAAGCAATAACTCACAAATCAATGGTGATGTCGTTTTGACATTGGTACGAGTTAGAAATTGATGGCTGTTCAACATGAATCAAAAATCGGCCATTATTTAATTCACTGTTTTTTTGTTTTTTTCAGAGGCATATTGTGATAATATCCGACAGATTAGTCTGGTGAGTTAGTGCGTCGCTCTTAGCTGAAGAGTTTAAGGATCGAAACTGTCCGTTAGCTGGTAGGTTGTTTTCCTGGGCAAGGCGCTTAACGGACATTGCCTGAACCCAGCGTAATAGTGGGTTCTACCAAATTAAAGAAACGTGTGAATCATACACAACACACTGCAATAGCTCCGGTAGCCCGACGATGGGCGCGAGGTGATCTGACAATTGCCCATGTGTTAATCCCGTTGGTTTTCCCATTCCTGGGGATAAACAAGAATATCTTATTTTATCCTATAATCATTTTACTAATGATTTTCATAACTTTATGATGACTCACGGTATCTATAAATATTGGGGTAATTCGACCTTCTGAAAGAACCAAAATGAGATGAAAACACAATGTTTGAACAAAAAC
>CH001964.1:669348-731282 GCA_000149265.1 Ciona savignyi
GCGTGTTCGGTTAATAAATGTGGTTGGTCCTTTTATACTAAGATAATGTATTTGTTCTATATTTATATAAATAAAATATGGGTATGAACCCACAACATTAAAAATAACACACTGGTTAGTACTTTAACAGGCGGTAATAGAAACAAACGGGAATAAAGATTACTTTAAATGTGTGCAACCGATAAACATTAAAACAACTAGCCATAAATATGATTTTTATTTAGATTAACTTTAAAGAAATGTGTCAGGTTTATATTAATAAACAAAATGTCGTAAAACTAACATAAAAACGAAACTTTTCTTTATAGCTTCTAGAAACAAAATTTTCGTTTCTGGAAACACAATTTTTGTTTCTCAGCTAAAATTTTTGTTTCTGGAAACAAAATTTTCGTTTCTAGAAACAAAAATTGTGTTTCTTAAGTGAATTTTGGGTTAACACTTTCCCAAGTTTTATGAGTATATGAGTAATTTAGCTGACGCAATACCACAACAATTTCGGTTGAAAAAGATTGCGTGTGCAGTTAATAAATGTAGTTGAACCTTTTATACTAAGATAATGTATTTGATCCATTTATTTAAAAAATATTAAATAGCGTTTTATTTATATGAATTTAGTTAGGACGGGCATAGATCCAATTACGCATTAAGCAGCGGTGATCTGATTAATTATTTCGAAGAACAAATTCTTGTAAACAACAATAAATCAGGGATCTTTTAAATGTGGAACTTTTAGTTGCGCGACATGCGTGTGGTGTGCACACCGAAGTTTAGAAACAAGGTTTACTTTTTGGCTTGAATTGTTAAAGACCTCACGATTTATATTAAAGAAATAACAGTTTATTCTCCGTTATTATTATCGTGAGCTGACCGCGTTCGCACGAGTCATCAAAAAGATAAGCGCGTCTCCTACTGGTGCACAAGGGCCAAAACTCCTTACATAAACGCTTAGGCCACGATTGCTCAATGTACTTGAAGAAAAAGGTTACCTTTTCCAACTCTCACATACCACAACAATTTCGAGTCAAAGATATTGCGCGTGCAGTTAATAAATGTGGTTGGGCCTTGTTATACTAAGATTTTTTTTTTAATAAATACTAAATGTATTAACCTATAATATTGTAAATAACACACTGATTAGAACTTTTCACGGGCGGTAATAGAAAGAAATGTAATTAAAGAGTGATATAAATGTGTGCAACCGATAAACATTAAAACAACTAGTCATAAAAATAATTTTAGCTTAGATTGACATTAAATTTGTTCTCAAAAAATAAACCTTATATCTTGTTTGGTTTTCAAACGCGCGCCATTCACGAACCCACACTATACGTCAAATTATCAATATGTTCGGTTTGGTTTGACATGAAACGGCTTGAATATACCTAAATCGACGATTTGTTATAGTAAGTAGATGAAAATTGATGAATGGGTAGATAACATACTTGTAAATTTGCTCCCACAAAATAAACCTTATATCTTGTTTGGTTTTCAAACGCACGCCATGAACGCACCCACACTATACGTCAAATTATCAATATGTTCGGTTTGGTTTGACATGAAACAGCTTGGATATACCTAAATCGACGATGTGTTATAGTAAGTACATGAAAATTAGTAGATGAGTGGATAACACAGTTATAAATTTGCTCCCAAAAAATAAACCTTATATCTCGTTTGGTTTTCAAACGCGCGCCATTCACGAACCCACACTACGTCAAATTATTAATATGTTCGGTTTGGGTTGAAATGAAACAGCTTGGATATACCTAAATCGACGATTTATTGTAGTAAGTACATGAAAATTGGTAGATGGGTGGATAACACATTTATAAATTTGCTCCCAAAAAATAAACCTTATATCTTGTTTGGTTTTCAAACGCACGCCATGAACGCACTCACACTAAACGTCATATTATCAATATGTTCGCTTTGGGTTGAAATGAACTCAGCTCTGGATGGTACCTAATATCGACGATTTGTTATAGTAGGTACATGAAAAATATGTAGATGGGTGGATAACACATTTATAAATTTGCTCCCAAAAAATAAACCTTATATCTCGTTTAGTTTTCAAACGCGAGCCATTCACGCACCCACACTACGTCAAATTATCAATATGATCGGTTTGGGTTGAAATGAAACAGCTTGGATATACCTAAATCGACGATTTATTGTAGTAAGTAGATGAAAATTGGTAGATGGGTGGATAACACATTTATAAACTTGCTCCCAAAAAATAAATCTTATATCTTGTATGGTTCTCAAACGCGCGCCATTCACGCACCCACACTACGTCAAATTATTAATGTGTTCGCGTTGGGTTGACATGAAACAGCTTGGATATACCTAAATCGACGATTTCTTATAGTTAGTAGATGCAAATTGGTAGATGGGTAGATAACATACTCGTAAATTTGCTCACATAATATATACCTTATATCTCGTTTGGTTTTCAAACGCGCGTCATTCACGCACCCACACTAAACGTCATATTATCAATATGTTCGGTTTGGTTTGACATGAAACAGCTTGGATATACCTAAATCGACGATGTGTTATAGTAAGTACATGAAAATTAGTAGATGAGTGGATAACACAGTTATAAATTTGCTCCCAAAAAATAAACCTTATATCTCGTTTGGTTTTCAAACGCGCGCCATTCACGAACCCACACTACGTCAAATTATTAATATGTTCGGTTTGGGTTGAAATGAAACAGCTTGGATATACCTAAATCGACGATTTGTTATAGTAAGTACATGGAAATCGGTAGATGGGTGGATAACACATGTATAAATTTGGTCCTAAAAAATAAACCTTATATCTCGTTTGGTTTTCAAACGCGCGTCATTCACGCACCCACACTACGTCAAATTATTAATGTGTTCGCTTTGGGTGGACATGAAACAGCTTGGATATACCTAAATCGACGATTTATTCGTAGTAAGTACATGAAAAATTTGGTACATGGGGTGGATAACACATTTATAAATTTGCTCCCATAAAATAAACCTTATATCTTGTTTGGTTTTCAAACGCGCGTCATTCACGCAGCCATACTAAACGTCATATTATCAATATGTTCGCTTTGGGTTGAAATGAAACAGCTTGGATATACCTAAATGGACGATTTGCTATAGTAAGTACATGAAAATCGGTAGATGGGTGGATAACACATTTATAAATTTG
This sequence comes from Ciona savignyi, assembly GCA_000149265.1. Taxonomy (NCBI): domain Eukaryota; kingdom Metazoa; phylum Chordata; class Ascidiacea; order Phlebobranchia; family Cionidae; genus Ciona; species Ciona savignyi. The sequence continues at coordinate 672,538 of CH001964.1, forward strand.
GTCCTAAAAAATAAACCTTATAGCTTGTTTGGTTTTTAAACGCGCGCCATGAACGCACCCACACCTCGTCAAATTATCAATATGTATCGGTTTGGGTTGACATGAAACAGCTTGGATATACCTAAATCGACGATTTCTTATAGTAAGTAGATGAAAATTGGTAGATGGGTAGATAACCTAATTGTAAATTTGCTCCCACAAAATAAACCTTATATCTTGTTTGGTATTCAAACGCACGCCATGAACGCACCCACACTATACGTCAAATTATCAATATGTTCGGTTTGAGTTGACATGGAACAGCTTGGATATACCTAAATCTACGATTTATTGTAGTAAGTACATGGAAATTGGTAGATGGGTGGATAACACATTTATAAATATGCTCCCAAAAAATAAACCTTATATCTCGTTTGGTTTTCAAACGCGCGCCATTCACGCTCCCACACTACGTCAAATTATCAATATGATCGGTTTGGGTTGAAATGAAACAGCTTGGATATACCTAAATCGACGATTTATTGTAGTAAGTAGATGAAAATTGGTAGATGGGTAGATAACACATTTATAAACTTGCTCCCAAAAAATAAACCTTATATCTTGTTTGGTTTTTAAACGCGCGCCATTCACGCACCCACACTATATATGTCAAATTATTAATGTGTTCGCTTTGGGTGGACATGAAACAGCTTGGATATACCTAAATCGACGATTTATTGTAGTAAGTACATGAAAAATTGGTAGATGGGTGGATAACACATTTATAAATTTGCTCCCATAAAATAAACCTTATATCTTGTTTGGTTTTCAAACGCACGCCATGAACGCACCCACACTATACGTCAAATTATTAATATGTTCGGTTTGGGTTGAAATGAAACAGCTTGGATATAGCTAAATCGACGATTTGTTATAGTAAGTACATGAAAATATGTAGATGGGTGGATAACACATTTATATTATAAACTTGCTCGCAAAAAATAAACCTTGATATCTCGTTTGGTTTTCAAACGCGCGCCATTCACGCACCCACACTATGTCAAATTATCAATATGATCGGTTTGGGTTGAAATGAAACAGCTTGGATATACCTAAATCGACGATTTATTGTAGTAAGTAGATGAAAATTGGTAGATGGGTGGATAACACATTTATAAACTTGCTCGCAAAAAATGAACCTTATATCTTGTTTGGTTTTCAAACGCGCGCCATTCACGCACCCACACTACGTCAAATTATTAATGTGTTCGCGTTGGGTTGACATGAAACAGCTTGGATATAGCTAAATCGACGATTTGTTATAGTAAGTAAATGAAAATTGGTAGATGGGTGGATAACACATGTATAAATTTGGTCCTAAAAAATAAACCTTATATCTTGTTTGGTTTTCAAACGCACGCCATTCACGCACCCACACTATACGGTAAATTATCAAAATGTTCGGTTCGGGTTGACATGAAACAGCTTGGATATACCTAAATCTACGATTTATTGTAGTAAGTACATGGAAATTGGTAGATGGGTGGATAACACATTCATAAATTTGCTCCCAAAAATAAACCTTATATCTTGTTTGGTTTTCAAACGCACGCCATGAACGCACCCACACTATACGTCAAATTATCAATATGTTGGGTTTGGGTTGACATGAAACAGCTTGGATATACCTAAATCGACGATTTCTTGTAGTAAGTACATGAAAATTGGTAGATGGGTGGATAACACATTTATAAATTTGCTCCCAAAAAATAAACCTTATATCTCGTTTGGTTTTCAAACGCGCGCCATTCACGCACCCACACTACGTCAAATTATTAATGTGTTCGCTTTGGGTGGACATGAAACAGCTTGGATATACCTAAATCGACGATTTATTGTAGTAAGTACATGAAAATTGGTAGATGGGTGGATAACACATTTATAAATTTGCTCCCATAAAATAAACCTTATATCTTGTTTGGTTTTCAAACGCACGCCATGAACGCACCCACACTATACGTCAAATTATTATTACTATGTTCGGTTTGGGTTGAAATGAAACAGCTTGGATATAGCTAAATCGACGATTTGTTATAGTAAGTAAATGAAAATTGGTAGATGGGTGGATAACACATTTATAAACTTGCTTCCAAAAAATAAACCTTATATCTCGTTTGGTTTTAAAACGCGCGCCATTCATGCACCCACACCACGTCAAATTATCAATATGATCGGTTTGGGTTGAAACGAAACAGCTTGGATATACCTAAATCGACGATTTATTGTAGTAAGTACATGAAAATTGGTAGATGGGTGGATAACACATTAATAAACTTGCTCCCGAAAAATAAACCTTATATCTTGTTTGGTTTTCAAACGCGCGCCATTCACGCACCCACACTATACGTCAAATTATAAATATGTTCGCTTTGGGTTGAAATGAAACAGCTTGGATATACCTAAATCGACGATTTGTCATAGTAAGTAAATGAAAATTGGTAGATGGGTAGATAACATACTTGTAAATTTGCTTCCAAAAAAATAAACCTTATATCTTGTTTGGTTTTCAAATGCGCGCCATTCACGCACACACACTACGTCAAATTATCAGTATTTTCGCTTTGGGTTAAAATGAAACAGCCTTGATATTCCTAAATCGACGATTTGTTGTGGTAAGTACATGAAAATTGGTAGATGGGTAGATAACATACCTTTAAATTTGTTCTCCAAAAAAACCTTATATCTTGTTTGGTTTTCAAACGCGCGCCACAAACGCACCCACACAAGGTCAAATTATCAAAATGTTCGCTATATCGATCCTATTTGATTCCATAATACTACAATAACACAATAAAATAAACAATATGAAAACATTAATCCCTTGTTTAGATTAACATGCAATTCTCAATACAGGCATGAATATTAACTATTTTAGGACATTGGTTCAACTGTCATTCAATCACAATTATTAAAAAGTGGACCTGTTAGATCTAATATAATATGTTAGAAAATATGATTCTATCGGCAAAAACGAAATTGCGCTTTCATATATAAATGTCGACAAATTTTCGCAGTATATTAATGAACTTAGGTGTGATGCTGCAATTAACATACATCATTTTTTACAACATAATTAAATATCTTCTTTATTGCGAACCAAGTTCTCATTTTCCGTTCTGAATTAACCATCATTGAGTGAAGTCGATGATCTTGCCACTTAGTTTAACTACGTATTGCAAAACTTGTTGTTTATTATGGATAAACACAATAATTGCAGAAAAGGTATGTTGTAGCAGAACTAACTAAATTACACACCACAAAAGCGAGTTTCGGAAAGCAAAAAATCTAAAAATCATTAACGTAATCACTTTTGGAGTAATTATCATCATCCATTTTATCTTTAGTCACGTAGTTTTCGTTTTTTGTTATTTTACGACAGTTTGTTCATGTATATCTACCTGAAAATTTCTCTAATGTTATTCTAAATTAAAATCATTATTTATGACGAGTTTTTTTAATGTTTATAGGTTACACGAATTTAAATCACTCTTTTAACCCCGTTTGTTTCTATTACCGCCCGTAAAAAGTACAAATCAGTGTATTATTTTTAATATTGTGGGTTTATACATTTATGTTTCATTTAAATGAATACAACCAATACATTATCTTAGTTTAAAAGGTCCAACTACATTTATTAACTGCACATGCAATCATTTTCACTCGAAATTGTTGATATTGTGTCAGCTTAACGAATTATGTAATCATAGAACTTGGGAAATAATAATCCTAAACTCATTTAAGAAGCACAATTTTCGTTTCTAAGAAACGAAAATTTTACCCGAGAAACGAAAATTTTGTTTCCAGAAACGATGACGAAAAGTTGTTCTGTTAGTTTTATGACAGTAAAATGTGATATCGCATGCTTCGTGGTTAAAGAGTTTTAAATCTTTGTAAGAGGTGAATTGATCAAAACATGGGCAAGTACAATTTGTTCTTCAAAACTTTGAGGACAAAATAAGTAACCGCTTTCTGCTATAAAACATTTAGGTTATGTGCTACTCGGTGACGCACGTAATTAATAAACATCTGACCACAAACTGAGCACCATATTTTTAATGTTGTATGGCAAACAAAAAAATCTTTCTGTTGTGGGGATTACACAAGTAATAATGTAACTCCATTATGAGTCATTATTCACACCACTATTGGCAGGTGTTTGTACTGTTAATTCGAGTTTAATTATGACATCATAATAACGCGCGACAAAGCTGATTTCTTACGCCGCCAATGTTCTGCATGACGTCACTGTGACGTTTTACCAATTTTAATTAGGCTGGTTCATGTGAATAAAAAAAATAATCACCGGGTTAAGTATCGAACCCAACAAGGGCTGGTCCATAATTACGAATCAGTCGCGCTAACCATTCGGCCAGACACCGTTATTGAGTTAAAAAAAGTTATATGGTTATTTTACTGTTTGACCTCTAGTGCCACCTAACTGCTAAAAAAATGATCTAATACATTTTTTTTCAGAAACAAAATTTTCGTTTCTGCCATTTCGCTTTGGAAAAATTTCGTTTCTCACCGTTACATAGGGTTACAGAAGCTATTGCATATGTGGATACACACTTCAGACGTTCCTTCAACTTAGTTGAACCCATTATTCCGCTGGGTTCATGCAAAGTCCGCTTAGTGCCTTGTCCAAGGACTAGCTAGCTACCCGTTTTATTGTGTTTTGTAAGAAGCGAACCCCTAATTATCCGTTTACGACGATCTCATTAAAGCAATTTTGAGATGGAAAACAAAAGTAGAGTAAACCATTGGTGTAAAAAGTCAATGTAAATATCTTCCTTAGCTATCAAGCCGGCGGCGTTGACTCTTGCCAGGGTGACAGCGGAGGGCCACTAGTTTGCTCCGACAATTCGTCAAAATTCTACCTACACGGAATAACCAGTTGGGGGGATTGGCTGTGCTGAATTGGAACAGCCCGGAGTTTATACGAGGGTGTCAGAATACCAGAATTGGATATCCACAACACAAGCGGAAAACACAGGTGATTTCAATTGTTAAGCTTTTAGCATTTTAATAAAATTTTAAGATGTGTCTATGAGTTTTAAGAAAATGAGTTTTGGTTTAGCAGCTGCTAGATAGTTTCAAAATAAGTCGTCTTTAAATAATCTCATTTAATTTTATAGATACTAGGGCTGTTATAGTTTTACAAATTGGACCTTGTGTACGATTCATGTACGATTTCTGTATTAGTTTCGGCAACTTAATACTATATTATAAATGACGAAAAAAGTAAAACTTTCAGATATCGCCAACCAAATGCACCATAATTAACACCTCACTTACTTACATAATTTAGTTCAAGACCCTTTCTTCTTGTTTCCCACCACACCTTGTTCAAGCACGATAACAACTGAGCAAGTTATCCGACTTCCCGTAGACCACGAAACTCAGCTTTATCAGAACAGTGCGGTAAGATTAATTATGGGTCCCATTTGGAAAAATGGGACACATATTGTTTTTGTCCGTTTTTTTTTTTTCTTTTTTTTTTTTTTTTTTTTTTTTTTGTCAAACGCTTGACAGGCATGGCATGTCGCCCCGACATCTACCAGAAGGAGAAATAGAATCGCAATGAAACTTTGCCATTTGTTAGACAACATGGTCTAGATGAACAGAAACCAACATTTTGGGAGATAAAACCAGGGGAATTCCCCTGGGACGTTAAAAACCAAAACGGTGTTTTTTTCTACAAAAATAGCTATTTTGGGCATAGCGCTTGAACGACAACTCCAATTTGAATCAGATTTGGTAAAATGTAAGTGCATTATTCACTGATTTAACACTTAGAAGAAATAAAAAATTTACCTAGGAAAATACCCTAAACAATAAGATTTTGTTCTTAAATCATGATTGTGACAAGCACGCCATGTCGCCCCAACATCTACCAGAAGGAAAAATGGAATCGCAATCAAACTTTGGTATTTGTTAGACAACATGGTCTAGATATACAGAAACCAAAATGTTGGGTAATAAATCCAGAGGAATTCCCCTGTGACGTTACAAACCAAAACGGTATTTTTTTCTAAAAAAATTGACTTTTTCGGGCATAGCGCTTGAACGGATGTTACAATTTAAATCAGAATTTCTGGAATAAAAGTGCATTAGGCACTGATTTAACAGTTAAAAGAAATAAAAATATTACTTGGGGAAATACCCTAAAAAATAAGATTTTGTTCTCAAATCATGATTGTGACAGTCATGCCATATCGCCAGGACATCTACCAGAAAGACTAATGAAATCGCAATAAAAATTTAACATGTTTTAGACAACATGGTATAGATATGCAAAAACAAAAATTTTGGGTGATAAATTCAGGGGAATTCCCCTGGGACGTTAAAAACCAAAACAGTATTTTTCCTAAAGAATTAGCTTTTTGGGGGCATAGCGCTTGAACGTCTGCTCCAATTTTAATCAGATTTTATGGAATGTAAGTGCATTAGTCACTGATTTAACACATAGAAGAAATAAAAAAAGGGAAATACCCTAAAAATAAGATTTTGTTCTCAAATCATGATTGTGACAAGCATGCCATGTCGCCCCGACAGCTGCCAAAAGGAATAATGGAATCGCAATGAAAATTTGACATTTGTAAGAGAACATGGTTTAGATATGAAGAAACCAAAATTTTGGGTAATGAATCCAGGGGAATTCCCCTGAGACGCTAAAATCCAAAAGGTTTGTTTTCCAATAAATTAGCTTTTTGGGGCATATAGCGCTTGAACGGCTGCTCTTATTTTGATCAGATTTGGCAAAATGTTGGACTATTAGACACTTTGTGCCAATTAAAAGAAAGAAAACATTTACTTAGGGTAATTACGTTAAAAACTACGATATGTTCCAGAATTATGTTTGTGACTGGCATGCCATATCGCACTGACAAATAAGACAAGCAGTCGACAAATTAGATTAAAACTTTAAGAATTGTTACATAACATGACCCACATATGTGAAAACAGAAACTTATCTACTAAACCTAGGGGAATTCCCTGACACATGAAAAACTAAATCGGGCTGTTTTGGCAATTTAGCTTCATTTCACTTCAGCGCTTGAAAAGAAGGTTTAATTTAAAATAATTGTGGTGAAAATGTTCGTAAATTTAAGACGTTTATTCTTTTTTAACTACACATGGAAAAGAAGTTTGGCTTGATAACTCTGGGACCCATGCGTTTATGCTTGCAGAAACAAACTACATATACTCAGTGTATAAAATACAAATTGTGGTTAGGGACCCTGAAGCATGAGTATATGGCCTACTACATGTGGTTTACAAATAGTGGTGGTAAACACGTGGTTGACACTCTCTAGTCTTTCGTTTACATCGGTCGTTGCGCGCATCAAGCTGTTGGTTTGTTTGTCTTTCGCCGATCCTGGTTTAGTATCCGTGTTAAAATCGTTGTTATCCCACTCTAGCCGTTTTGATATATCTCGCTGTATTCTAACGTGTGCTGTTTTGCCATTTTTTCTTTAAATTGTAAAAAATAAATGCCAATATTTCTTTATTACAATAGAAAAAGATACAACAAAACGGACTTTCTTATGATACGTGCTATAACACCAACCACTTTTCCAGTTATAGAGAAATTTATTTTCCATGTAACTAAAATTGCTTTCCCAGAGCTGTTCTTGGACAGTAATCCTGCCAGAAGATAGTAACCTCATTTTATCTTTTGTTGGTCGATTTAACATTCAAAGTTCAATCTCAACGCCAAACTGTCCTGACTGGATCCAATTTTCGAATTCTACAGGTGCCGTAGTTACTTGCTTTTAATATTATTTCTTCTCCGTTTACAATTAGATGGATTTAAAACGAGTTTAAGACTGTAGAGTTTTCCGTTTAGATCTTCACCTTGGTCACTATATGTATGCTCCACTATGTAGTTGGGTGTTACCAAACACTAGTTAACCATGTACCAATTCACCTTAACTTTGGATTCATAAGTGTTTTAAGCGTTTTCAAAATAAAACAAAGAACGTTTTTAGAGTTTACCAATTTAATTGTTAAAGACGGATTCGGTTTGTTATAAACGACTTGTTGTGTGTTAACAAATTAATCAAACTCAGCTTACCCACACTCGAAATTCATATCATTTAAGTGGGTTCAAATAGACTTAGAGGACGTTTTAATATCTTACCAGTATTATGTTTAAAGACGTATTCGTTAATTAAAGGATGTATTCAGTAATGGAAGGAGTAACCCATATAAAGCGATCAAAATTTGATGACTAATTTCGCAGGATCTACGTTTGGATCTCCATTATGTGGTTCTTCTTTACCCGATGACATTACAATTGCATCACAAACGACCAGTGATGTCGTTATCGAGTTCCGCAGCGACGCGACTTCCGGTTTTGAAGGATTTGCAATCAATGTGACTTTCCAGACGAATAGCAACACCCCGCAGGATTCCACAGAGTCTAATGACACACCGCAAGACACCACTCCACAAGACACCATATCACCAGACACCATACCACCAGACACCATACCACAAGATACCATGCCACCAGACACCATACCACAAGATACCATACCTCAAGATACCACATCACAAGATACCACTTCACAAGACACAACTGTATCAGACACAACGCCAACAAAGACACAGATCTATGGTAAGAATAATTGTAAAACATTCTTTTTTATTTTGTAAAAATTAATGAATTTTGTGTATAGTTTTTGAGAGATAATTTCAGTAGTTTTTGAAAATGTATTATTTGTACGAACAAATTTGTATTTTTGTAAAACAGCAATTTTTTCCGTATGAATTATTAAATTACAAAACAAAAATAATATACTGATCCCTAACTGATATTTCGGTCAACGCTAATTCGCAATGACTAGTAAGGCTATTTGCATCATAATTGTTATTTTAATCGTTAAAATGTTTTTTAGTCATAGCCCTAAACCTTACTGTAGTTATTCCATTAACTCTCCCCTTTCCGTAACCTGCCAATAATGGCATATAACGATTATGTTCACTATTTAAAAACAGTGTTGCCAATATTTAAACACCTAACACAGAATGCGGAAAATCCCTGCTTGAAAGTAACACAAGAATCGCCGGTGGCAACACTGCTCCTCTTGGAAAATCGCCATGGACAGCAGTTTTGCAAAAGATTTCCGAAGGTGGGGCGTTCCAGTACAAATGTGGAGCAACGTTGATAGCAAAGGAATGGTTAATAACAGCGGCACAGTGCGTGTATGGGTACGTACTGTGTGTATGAGACAAATATGGCGAATATAGTATGCTCAAGTTTATTTTCAGAAGTAGAAAATAGTGATGGTGTTATAAATTAAAAGCATTTTTAACTAACCGGTAAAAAAATTGGTTGAGTGTTTTTACCACTTTCGATCACTTACGGTCTAACACAACAACCGTTCAGGTGACGGTTAGACGCAATAACAGTAGCTAACTGGTCGGACGTTATCCGAACGTAGTAATGCGACCACACACTAAATCATACGCAACACACTGCAATAGCTCTGGTAACCCAACGATGGGCGCAAGGTGATCTGATGATTGCCCGTGTGTTAACTCCCTTGGTTTACTACTCAAGGGGATGTACATAAATATTCTATGTTATCCTACTCCGATACTTCATTTTACTTCCAAAGGCCTTCCTTTAGACAACTTGAATATTTTATGCAATAGATAAAGGTGTTACCTCATGTCCGCAGTTTGGTTAGCACAAGATGCACATACACAGTACCGCATCTCTAAGGACTAAAAGTCCGCTCATATATTGTTATATTTTTATTTTGTTACAAATTACAATGCTATTTTCCCAGGTCTGTTTCCCATAAATTTCGTGTTCTTCTCGGAACCACGTACAAACTTGGAAACGCAGAGTCAAATACTAAGGAGATGGCCGTTGGTGCAATTATTACACATCCAGGTATAATGTTAATAGCAACAAAAATGCAGATATACATTGAAACTGGGTCTTTCGAATTAAAAGAAATTGTTATCATTGGCTCGTTTTTAGACTGTAACTTATATAATTGAACGGTTACATTGTTAAGATAGTTAAAACAAAATTTTCAAAGAACATTTACCTATATCGATGAATATTTTCAAATTCGGCTGTATAGCTCGGTAGGTTATGTCGCCTGTCAGCCTAGGTTGTTGGTTCTAAAAACGGCCACGCTATTCCGTTCTGCTCTTTACCGAAGCATTCGGCGGAAGTGAAAAAAACTGGTGGATTATGTAACTAAACTTAAACAGTAAAAAAGTCTCAATGTTAAACAGTAGCCAAACGTCTAATGTACAACACATTGCATACGCTTAGTCAATGGACAAAAGAAATATATAAAATCCCTTCCACATTCTTTGTTCATAACAACTGAGAATTCTGTTTATTACAGGATACAACGTCACATCTTTAGAAAACGACATCAGTTTAATCAAACTAGCTGGCCAAGTGATATACAACGATTACGTGATACCATCTTGTTTGCCGACCCTGGACATCACGCGAGCCGATGTTTACGTTGGTCAGCTGTGCTTCATTACCGGTTGGGGAATAACAGCAAGTATGGATTTATTTTTTTGCAGAACAATATATGATGGTTGGAAGGTTTTGATTATAGCGTTTTCGAATAATAACTTTTAAATCTGAAAAAAAACGGTCCTGGCTTCAATTATACCACAAAATTGCTATTATTTGGATATTTTAACCCAAAAGACATTATGGAAAATGTAAATCACTGAAATTTACAGCCGGAACAGTGAGTAATAGCTATCTCAATGAAGCAACCGTTCCAGTTATATCTAACTCCGAATGCGCACAATGGTTACAAGGTCAAGATATATTGAGTACACAACTATGTGCTGGGTAAGTTATAAATAGGTCTCATTTTAACTTAATAAAAAAGGAAAATGCAAACATGGTTTCTGTCAAAATTTGTAGTAAGACGTACAATTTTAAAACAATGTATACAGTACTTGCATTATATCGTGTCGGGTGAACACTTTGGTCATAAAAAAACCATTTTATATCTCCTTAAACCAAGATTTTATTTTTTATTCTTAAATCAAGATTATACCTTTTTCTTATTAAATTGAGATTATAATTTATCAACCGATATTATATTTTCCTCACCAGTTATCAGTCGGGAGAGGTTGGCCAGCCTTCTATTAAACGAGTATCATATTTTTTCCCAGGTATCAGGCAGGTGGAGTTGGCTCGTGCCAGGGTGACAGCGGGGGTCCTTTAGTTTGTTCCGACAACTCGGGGAAGGTTTACCTGCAAGGAGTGACTAGTTGGACATCAGGCTGTGGCGAGCCGGATAATCCCGGCGTTTATACGAAGGTGTCAGAGTACGTGGGATGGATTGAAGACAGGATGGCCAACTTTACTGGTGAATTTAAATAGTTTGTTGTTTTGTTTAATAGGATAGTATGTTTATGTTTATTCCCGTGAATTATTCAAACTTAAAATATGCTTGTCAATAATTTTGTTTTTGTAAAAAAGAAAATATCCATTTTAACAAAGCAGTTTCCCACCAAGAAAATAAATAAATATATTAGGCCGGTTAGCCTGGCAGTTAAATGCGTCGCCTTTCAATCAAAATGTTGCAGGTTAGAAACAGGTCGCTAGCTCGTCGGCTGTATCCTAGGTCAAGGCACTTACGGACATTGCCTGGACCCAGCAGATTAATGGATTCTACTAAATTAAAGGAACGTATACAACACACTGCAATAGCTCCGGTAACCCGACGGTGGACGCGAGGTGATCTGACGATTGCCCGTGTGTTAACCCCCTTGATTTTCCTATTCACGGGGATAAACATATTTTTTGTGGTATATGTATCAGTCACGTTAACCATTCTACCATACGACCGTTAACCGACAATGTAAATGTTACAGCTGATGACAATCTGTTTATGGTACCAACAACCGACTGTGGGACGGTGGTCACCAGTGATGCTAGGATACGTGTACCTGTGGACCAGGAATCGATGCTCTACTACAATTCTATGGTTAGTCTTTTCTTAAGGGTATTTTACTGTATAAGCTTCGAAGCGATGAAAAGTGTTTTATCACCTTATTTAAACAACATATGATTTTCATTAATCAGTCGTCAATTTTTATTTTTATAACTTAGATAATTTAAGGCTAATTAAATGTTCTAGAGATATAAATTACAGTGTGCATAAAATGGCATAACAGTACAAAAGAAAGGAGTGGTCTCTTAAATTTCTCAGAAATTGGTTTCGAAATAAAAAAACACATTTTTCACCAAGTTAAGTTTCGAACCCAGGATGGGCTCATCACTTGGACCGTTTTTTGTATAGGTCGGTATATGTATCGGTCGCGTTAACTATTTGGCCACGCAACCGTACCTAAGGGACCCAATATCATGGCTGAATGTTTCTTTTTGCGTTATCGCCTCCTGGCGATTTTCAAATCGCAGGATAAAACATAAATTACCTTCCTAATCCTCTATATTATTAACACACAGGTAAATTTGTGGTCATACCATTTTTTAAATTGTTTCAGAATTGTATATGGACTCTTCATCCAGTCACCAGTAAAACCGAAATAACCATCTCTTTTATCAAACAATTCAACGTTGAGCGCTTTTCCAGCAAATGCACTGATTATTTGCAAGTTATGACTTTGGACGGTAAGTTATGCATTTGTTGTGGAAATGCGTTAATTTCTATCACTGTAGTACTACGTGCAGGTTTCTAGACAGTTATTTTGTGCCCTGTAATCACTGTAATCATGCCCGCATGTGTGCAATAATCATTTAGTTCGTTATATAACATTCTTTACGTGCATTTCGTGCTATATAACCCGACGTGTTTCGCTTTAATTTAATTTGCTATCATTTACTACCTAGTACCTCCAATACAAAAATACAACAGTATTCAAAAATTTATTAAGTATCTGGTGCTCTTTAACTGCCCAAATCTTTATTTTATTATATATTATATTACCGACTAATTAGCTTTGTGCGTCGCCCTTCAGTCGAAAGGTTAGACAGTTAGGGGGTCAAAACTGGTCGCCAGCTAGTCAGTTGTGTCCTTGGACAAAACAGTTCGAACATCGCCTGAACCCGGCGCGGATAAAGTTCCGCAGTCGGCGCGAGGTGATCTGACGATTACTAGTGTGTTAACGCTTCTTGCGTTTTCCCATTTACTATCCTATCCTATTCTGCTTAACCTCTTTAATATTATTTAATTTTATACTTTTTTGATGAATTTTCGACAACTCAGACATGGTAAATGTGGAATGACTTGTTTTGCTGCACAATAACAGACATCATTCACGCAGTCCAGTAAACCCTATTATCATTGCATATGTATCAATCAACTTTATTTATAGGATTAAGATCATATTTATTTGAATTTAACCACTCAAACCCTGCCAGTTATTGTTTATTAAAAATTTCCATATGTATTTTAGGCGATGCCCTCACCGAAAAAATTTGCGGCAACACTTTGCCGTCTACTATAACGCTGAGCGGCTACACCGAGGTCAACCTTGTCTTTGTCAGTGATTCCAGTTACGTTTATGAAGGTTTTGCCGCCGATGTAAATTTTAAAACTGCAAGTCTATGTTCTTTAGAAGCAAAAAACACAGCAAATTTGCCAACAACGTCTAACCGATCAACACTCTTTGTCCTAACACTGTTTATTGCAATTATTATTTAATTTCTTCGATTATAGTTTATTTTTAAATATATTAGAGATTTATTTTATATACTATTCTGCCCTCAATATAAGATAATCGTGTACGGTCTTCTGGCCAAATGGTTAACGCGACCGGTACATATACCGACTACAATACAAAAACGGTCCGAGTAACGATCTCATCATCGTTTGGAAACTCGGCTCTGTTAAAAAAATATGTAATACAGTAATCGTAATAATTACATTTTGATGAAGTACACTAATGTTTACGGTTAAAGTACACTAGTTTGTACGGATGAAGTACACAACACAAAAATACTCTTTGTGGTGTTTGCTTGACTGTAATGCTGGAAAGTGAGAAAACTAAAAGAAGGAAAAGCGGGAAGGAGGGAAACTACACACTATATAATCGCAATTAGAGTTAGTTTCAAACATGATATTGGAGTTAGGGTTAGTTCTGGGGTTAAAATTGGTGTCTAGGGTGGGGTTTAAATTAGTTTTTGTAATTTTAGTAGGCAGTTTTCTTTTTCCCCCTCCTTTTCCTATTATTCGTTTTGATCCTGATTCTGTAGATCTTAACCTAGATGACGTTTTCATAACCAGGGTGCGGGTTGTTGTAACACTTGGCTCGTTCTAACTTTTAATCCAGCAATTAGAATGATGGTATAAGTTACAAGTTTAATCTGCAGTTTTGCATCGTTTTTATTAAAATATCCTAAAATGACCAACACACTGCGATAGGTTCAGTGCGCAAACTGTAAAAAATTCATATCGATTTTTCAAGAAGATAATTTATAGGGAAAAACAAGAGAGCAATATAACACTTCGTCAGAATACCACCTGACAACAGTAGTGTTGTCGTCATTACGATTTTAACTAAGTTTCCCATATAAAATATACTGGGACTTATTATTAAACATTTTCACCGGGCTAGGTTTGAACCCATGAAAGGCTTTCCACCAATTGTTTTTGTTTAAAATTTTAATTATATTGGTCGCGTTAACCAATCGTCCAAACGAACTAATCACGCAGAACAACGACCTTGCTATATCCATTTGTAAAAACTCGGCCCGGTGGTCTAGCGGTTAAGTGCGTCGCCTTTCAATCGAAAGGTTGCAGGTGCGAAACTGGTCGCTAGCTAGTCGGTTGTGTCCTTGGGCAAGGCACTTTACGGACATTGCCTGAACCCAGTGGATTAATGGGTTCTACAAAATTAAAGGAACGTGTCTATCATATACAACACACTGCAATAGCTCCGGTAACCCGACGATGGGCGCGAGGTGATCTGACGATTGCCCGTGTGATAACCCCCTAGGTTTTCCCATTCACGGGGATAAACATGAATATCCTATCCTATCCTATCCTAAAAAGGTTATGCTTAAATCGTTACATTATTTTGAATACACAGATCGCTACCGTAAGTATGCATTGTATTTAATACAAATTTGGAATAAAAACAACTTCGTCGTACAATCACCTTTACAAATCCTTTTTCCAAATGAATGTGAGTTATATTGTATACTATTTATTTAAATAAATCGGAAAAAATATCAAACCTTACAAAAATTTTTCGTTGAAAATAAAACCCAGTTTGATGTAGTTTAATTACTCAATTTAAAACACAGCAGAATTGGTACATTGACGACAGATTTATAATCTGTAAAATAAAACTCCCGTTGGCAAACTTAATTAATTCGTAACACAATAGAACGGCACAGTATATTGAATCTTTCGCATTAAATTTAAAAAACACTGTCAAACTTTATTTACCAACCATTATTAAACGTTGAAATAAAATTGTATTTTCAAATTGTTTCACCAATACCGGAAATAATTTAAACGATTACTGTGGAGTTTTATTATGACGTCATAAACAAAGGAAAGTTTAAATGCAAACACTCATACAACATTTAAACTTTTTGCTGGATAAAATGTATGAGCCATATTAAAAAAGTTTCATATATACTAGTCGCGTTTGACCACAAATGCTTTATTCATGTTGCAATTGTAATAGCTTGTTTTCATGATTTTCAATTTCCTTTGGCAATACACCGCTTAGCACTTTTCTCTTTTCCTGTTTTCGCAAACATGCATTTAATCGACTGGGTTCCACTGTACCAGTCAGAGTTTACTTTTGTTTGAGCTGCAAAACAAACAATTCAGCTTGATGTATATTTATACAGGTGTTGTTAAGATAGGAATTGGGTACAGATTATACGTTCAGAAACTGATTTAATGTCGATTAGTAATTCGTTAATATTGCTGCAAGATAATTTTATACGCGGAAGATCCTAACTTGTAAATTTATTAATTGCAAGCGTTCTTTAGCATGTTATGCGATCAGTTGTTTATTGGCCTGTGCAAAGCTTTGTAAAATTTTTAAATGCAATACCGCTGACTAAAGAGAAAACTAAAAGAAGGGAAACCGCACATAAAATGAAGATTATGACATTAGATTTGGTTTTAAATATGGGGTTGAAGTAAGGGTTAGTTCTGGGATCGAGATTTGTGTTTAGGGTAGGGTTTAAAGTAGTTTCCGTAATTTTAGTGAGCAGTTTCCTTGCTTTCCTCTTTCCCTACTTTTAGTGTTTCCCCTGGACTAATTCTCGCCCTATATGGTTACTGGTTGCCTATTATCGCGCACATAACATAAACATCACTTCAGATAGCAGATAAAGTGAGTTTAAACAGATGGAAAATTATTTTGCAGGGTATACACGAAGGATTTAAGTTTTTATAGCAGGAATGTACACCAATAATTTTTTTATGAAAAAATAAATAAACTACATATGATGATGTAATTGAGTACACACCATAATGTTTCTTTGTGTTTAATCGCGTCACAAACTAGATTAATGTTTACTTTTGTTATAAATGTATTTGCATTAGGCAACGTATGTATGATGGTTAAAACTAAAATGAGGAAAACAGGAAAACTGCACGCTAAAATGAAGATTAGGATATTAGTGTTAGTGTTTAAGTTTGGGTTAAAATTAGTGTACATAGTTTTAGTGAGCAGTTTCCCTATGATGGAAAGCTAAATATAGGGAAACTACACACTAAAATGAAGATTATGGCATTAGATTTTGTTTTAAACATGGGGTTGAAGTTAGGATTAGTTCTAGGGTTGAGATAAGTGTTTGTAACAGAGTTAAAAATTAATTTTTATAGTTTAAGTAAGCAGTTTTTTTTTGCTTTCCTGCTTCCTTCCCTCTTTCTCTTCTTTTAGTGCTGCCCCTACTTTCGGAAAGTTTCTTAAATGAAGGAAATAACCTAATTTAAACATGCTGTTTTTACTGGATTATGACATCAAATAACCCTGTGACAAAATAATGGACGAGTTTATTTTTTATTTTTTTAAATTTGAGTTTACTATGTAGAGTTGTGTATCGGCCGTTATACTAGAACGTACAGTATAAATTGGTGTACATATGAATTTATTATAGCTTTTCTAATGGAGCCTAGAGGCAAAAAAGCAGACGTTTAAGTCATTCGACAGTATATGTTAAAGTAAATTCTTTCTGATAGAGCCTAAGCGAAAAAGCAGACGTCCAAGTAAATCAACAGTATACGTTTAAAAGTAAAGTCTTTCTAAGGGCATAAGACGAAAAAGCAGAGGTTTAAAAGTAATTCGACAATCGTGCGTATTGGGAAAATACGCCAAACGCGAACACTTGCCAATTCGCTTTCCCCTCTTTAATATACTTTCGATGTTTCAGGAAAGTAAACCAATCATGACAACTTTCATAGGTTCTCCCCCTTATGTTACGACTAGCCCTGCTGTTTCCAGTCCCGCCAACAAGGCTTACTCAAAAGCCTTTCGTATTCTTGGGGTATGTATATTGCTTAATATTTCGAAAACTACTTAAAATAAAGCCACGAGACTAGGTATTGTAATTCTCATAAAATTTTAGTAATTTATTATCACTATTTCTTGATTATATTGTCCTAAATATTAATTTAATGAATATTTAGCTAGAATAAATAACTTTAGAGACAAGAAAACGCCATTAATGCAATCATTTGTTGCATTTTTGCTTTAAATTGATACGTGGCTAACCATACGTGGCTAACCAACCACCCATTTTAACATCACCGTGCTTATTTTATTTCATGGAAAAGTGTGTTTTAAATACTTTGTTTAACCTGCTATAAAAAGCATTGATTAAAGTGATCATACCAAAGTTACTCGCAAAAAAACGACCATAAAGCTCGATTGGGGGGAAACTAAAAGGAAGAAAAGCGGGAAGGAAAGACACTGCACAATAAAATGAAGATTAGTACATAAGAGTTAGTTTTAAACTTTAGTTCCAAGTTTAAGATTAGTGTTAAGGGCAGGGTCTAAAATCTAAATTAGTTTCCTTTCTTCCCGCTTTACCTTCTTTAAGAGTTGCCAGTAGTAGTACTACGGGGTGCTGGACAAAAATCGTGAGAATTCTAACATTCCTTAACAAACAAATAATAGTTTAAACTTATACGAATATTCTTTTCTTGAATATAAACGTAATAATATTTTCCAGATCATTCAAATTTTACTTGGGACTCTGTCAATAATTACCTGGTGTTACGCATTGGCCTTTGCTGCGTCAAGCTTTTACTATGATATATTTGCGTTTATTTCAGCTGGAATTTGGTGTGGCATATTCGTAAGTACTGATATGCTATTTAACATATAGGATAAAATGTAAATTATTAGTTACCAATAAAGTATGCTATTTATACCACCAAAATCTACGCTTCAGCCCTAATATATTTTCTTTAACATATAGGATAAAATGTACAGATCATTCAGATAGCAATAACATAATCCATTAAGACAAAAAAAACAGGGTTAAGCCTTATTTTTTACATGTATATATCGCGCTAGTTTTAAACCGATAATGGGTTCGTAATTACATACATGTTGAATATGTTGTAAATCTCTTAAAATAATAACCTTGCTGTAATATGTTACGAATACCAGGTTATAATAGGTTAAAACAAAAAAATGACCCAACAGCAAATAATTCCACAAAAGTGTGCTATACGTATTACTTATTACTACATAAACAAGAACACAAAGTTTGTCAACTATTTGTTATTCTGGTAACTGATTTTTTGTGGAGTAACTCTAGTTTTCTAAAAAATAATTGATTTAGTTTTTTAATATAATAACTTTAGATATAAATATGTTTAAACTTTGATAATTTTAGTTCTTGGTGGCGGGTATCTTGGCAGCCGTATCATCAGTCGAGCCCAACCATTGCAAAGTGAGTGTTTTTAAAGCAATGTAAATGCAGCAAATAAGGAAATAATTGAATTTAGGAATTTTAAGACTGAGTATATTTTTAATTAAATTGTCCGATGGCTCAAATTTGCAAAGATTGTGTTTTCTTCAGGTTTATTTGATTTCTTTTAAAAAAACATAAAAAAATATATAAACAATCGTTATCCAAAAATATAACACGATTTTTCTCTTTAAGAACCTATATAATTTTTTGGGGAAGTTTCGCAATGTTTAAATAATATGATCAGTATTTGTTTGGATTTAAGTTTATTTGCGTACTTAATGTCTTACAAATCTATGCACGCATTTTAACATTTTTACCTTGCTACAACCCACGATGGACATGTCTTTTTTATGAAATCGGCATATGAACTGGTCGCGTTAACCATTCGGCAAAATGACCAAACCGTTCTCTCTCTTTTATGTTGTTTTTTTTAATCGATCCAAGTTTCGAACCCATGGGGATCGTGACTAGGAGTTAGAACCGTTTTTTTGTACAGAATTCGGTATATGAACCAAAACAGTATTATATTGTTTTGGTCTTAATTAAATTGTGTTTGCTTATTATCGTTATTTCGCTTAGGTTTGGCGGCCGTGTCCGCTATATTTAT
Organism: Ciona savignyi; assembly: GCA_000149265.1. Classification (NCBI taxonomy): domain Eukaryota; kingdom Metazoa; phylum Chordata; class Ascidiacea; order Phlebobranchia; family Cionidae; genus Ciona; species Ciona savignyi. The sequence continues at coordinate 692,106 of CH001964.1, forward strand.
TTAATGATATCTTTTTTTAATGACGTGTATTAACGATTGTTTGTATTACCGGCTGTTCCTGTGTCGTAATTTGATTAGTTTACCAATTCTTAATACTGAGGCAAAAATTGAATAAACTAAACTAAAACAGTCCATCTTACTCTTAGATCATTTCCGGATTGGTGATGTCTATTTTTGCCGCCCTATTCGCAACAACGATGTTCGCTTTAGAAACTATAGGAGCTATTAATGCGCAATACGCTGCCAACTGGTACAGATATAACGGGTACTACTGTACACCGTATTACAAAGAGTCGTATTATCAATCAAGTACATACGTTCCGACTTGCAACAGTCCTACTCGTCCGTCCGAGTACATAGAAAGTGTTTACATCCCTTCAACTTATGTGTCGTGCAATTATTACAACGATTATTCTGTAAGTATATCATCATATGTTTTAATTATTTTTACCGAGCTTAATTTTCAACCTATGATAGGATCATTTTTATGAGTATTTTCTCTATATAATCTGTATCGGCCACACGACCGTACCCAATTTCATAAATAACACAAAGAAATATTATCCTGTAATAACTATACACCTACAATCGTAATTTTTCAATCCATCATTCAAATACAATTAATAGCATATTATAGAACATTCATGTTTATTCTCGTGAATGGAAAATGCAAGCAGCTTTAACAAACGGACAATCATCAAATTACCTCGCGCTCACTTTCGGGTTACCGTAGCTATTTTTAGTGTGCTGTGTGTTTGAGACATTTCTTTAGTTTTGTAATGCCCATTATTCCACTGGATTCCGGCAATGCACGTTAAGTGTCTTGCCCAAAAACACAACCCATCAGCTAGCTACCAGTTTCTAATCTGCAACCCTTAGCCCGAAAAGCGACGCAGTAAAGCAATACCCTAATCGGTCGAACGTAAACATCAAGACTATAAATAATTTAATAAAAAATAAAAAAAAAATATTAGAGATCAATGAAATGTGATTTACCTTAATCTTGTCTTAGAATGGAGGTGTTGGTATGTCTACTCTTCATGGTTTTATGGCTTTCTATGCGTTTGTCGAATTAATCGTGGCCATCGTTCACTCAGTTTATTGCTGCAAATACAAATGTGGTCCTCAATCGGTAATTATTATATTTAGTAATATTATTTTCTTGTTTATCCCCGTGAATGGGAAAACGAAGGGGGTTAACACACTGCCCGGGTTTCTGGAGCTATTACAGTGAGTTGTGTAAGATTCCCAAGTTTCTTTAATTGAGTAGAACCCATTTTTCTCATGGATTCAGGCAATATCCGTTAAGTACCTTGCACAAGGACACAACTGTATAGCTAGCGACCAGTTTCGTACCTTCAACCCTTCGGTTATAGGACATTGGCCGAACCAAGCGGATTAATGGGTTCGGTAACCCGGCGGTAGGCGCGAGGTGATCTGACGATTGCCCGTGTGTCAACCCCCTTGGTTTTCCCATTCACCGGGGATAAACATAAATATCCTATCCTATTCTAACCGCTCGGAAATATCTTAAGCCTTTTTGGATATGACGCAAATAATGCCACCACGTCTTGATAAAATGTAACACCGGTCATTAAATCTGTTAAATGTTTTGTCTTGACGCGCGGTTTTTATTTCTGTAGTAACAAATTTAAGCAGATACTTTACCTTCAGTCTTCAGCTACAACCTGTGGTTCAATATGTGTACCAGCATCCGTTAACCCAACAAATGCCAGGATCCAATGTTAGTCATCCAGGAGGTAACTTGAAATTATTATGAGTAATTTTCGATTGCGAAGGGACTTAAATTTGTCTTGTTTTTTTTTTCTGGATAACGCTGGTGACAGGTGACATAGCCCGACCGATTAGTTTGGTGGTTAATTGCGTCACCTTTTACTTATAGGGCTGCAGGTTAGAAGCTGGTCGCTAGATAGTCGGTTGTGTCCTTGGGCAAGGCACTTGTGACCTTTCCCAAATGGATGGTGCTGAACACAGCGGAAAAATGGATTTTGCTAAAATGAAGGACCGTTTGAATCATAGGGGGGATCTGACAGTTACCCGTGTGTTAACCCCTTGGTTTTCCCTATTCACGGCGATAAACATGAAAATCCTATCCTATGTCTGTTCGCCAGGTCATTGAGTAAAACGCGTTATCGAACCAGGTTAAAACTTTAAGGAATCCTAACTGGCATGTCTATGGAGAAGTTTTGTGTATTGTGTATTAAATATGTTCTATGTACAGGAATCCCAATGGCCGGAGCTTACACGACAGCAGGAACAGTTCCCTACCAAATCCAGCCGGTTCCCCATATGTACACTAACCAAGAGAACATGATGGTATTTGTGATTAGATAAAGTAATGGTATTTATGCCAAAATAAAACGATAGTGTTTATGCCATAACAAAATAATGGTATTTGTGATTAAATAAAAATGATGGTATTTATTCCAAGATTAAAACTTGGCACTGTAACACAACCAAAAGTAAGTTAGTAACTCAACAAAATAAACGTAAACTTCATAAAATACAAACCTGTCATGAACTGAATTTAACAACAGGTAATAGTTCAATAATTAAAAAAAAACGTGCGACCGATTAATTAGGCCACCGTCGAGTTAAACCACACGTAAACTTACATACCTAAAATACCATTTCAGTTATGTAAACATTGCAACTTTTATTTTATTTCTTGTATTGGAAACAAGCTTCTTAAGCATTTAAGGTGACAAACATTTTAGATAAACCAACATAACACCGGCAACCCTGTCATGACGTCACCAAACCCCATCACGTCACATGACGCGACGTCATCGGGTAATACATCGTTACCGAAATATTCCGAAATACAACAACCCCAGCAGTAAGGGTATGTACAAAAACCTAATCTTTTATTGTGTCTACTTACCACAAAGTTTAGAAGTCTGTTTTTGTTTGTACTAAAAGCTCAAAGGTGTTCTAATCGTACAAAAATGTTATGGATTGGGACTGACAGTATAAGTACTTTTCGCGGATTTAAAAACTGGTCGCTAGCTAGTCGGTTTTGTCCTTGATCAAAGCACGTAACAGACATTACCTGAATCCGATGGAAAGATGGGTTCTACTAAATTACAGGAACGATTGTATCTTACACAACACACTGCAATAGCTTCGTTAACCCGATAGTGGGCGCGAGGTGATCTGACAATTGCGTCTTCTCATTCACGGGGATTAACCATAAATATCCTGTCCTATCCTACCTTCTGTTAGTATCAAATATGCCAGTAAGTTAATGCGCTGTCCAAAAATGACTTGCCCAATAAAACAATCATAGAGTGGCCTAGTCCCGATTACAATCCCTAAACAAAACAACAATGCTGTTAATGATTAATGACATTTAATTCCACAGGTACATGAATGAACGGACAGCAAACAAATGAGATCAACAATCCGTCAAACATATATTTCTTCTATATAAAACAATTAATTAATTATTTAAATATATTTTACATATATTTCTTCTATATAACACAATCAAAAAATTATTTAAAGCAATATTTACCCCTCAATATAATTACTTAAATAAAATGATTTTAAGTGTATTGTGAATTTCTTGTAATAAGATACTGTAAATATATGCAGAATAAATTCAAGCGTGCATCATAACAGCGAAATTTTGTGTTGTATAATAAATATTGTATTAAACGCTGTGTTGGCGAGCGGTTTTGCTGCGTGTGTTTATTTATAAATTAAAGAAATTGGCGCATTATGATTTAATTTCTCAAATTTAAACAAATCTCAGTGAGCACAATTTCGGCAACGTCAGTACACAAATTGTCAGTTTTCGTTAAGCTTTCGCTTATTGTTGTACTTCAAGACCTTTGTTTAAAGCCCTGTTGTCGATTATATGTAATAATTAAATGCCACGTTTTTAGTTAATATAGCATGGTAAAGTCATAACCATTCTTGTTGGTGGCACACAGTTTATTAAAGTTTTGGTACAATATACACATTAACCAGACAAATTTACCAGTGACACTGTCGCCCAAATGAAATCTACACAATGACCACCCTTCAGTCGAAGGACTAATAGCCGAAGCAGTTAACAGAAACGGTTAAAATTTGGACAGTAGTCTCACATAATGACCCCTACAGTTTAAACCAAACTGGAACGGCCATTGTTTCCAAGATGGCGTATACCCAATTAAGACCTCTATAAACGGCAAAATGTGACGAGTGGTACCCTCCATGAGTCATTGTTTTTAAACGAGTGTTTGGCTGAGTAACAATTGTGGTGATTCCCCAATGTTTGTTCGGTTGAAAGCAGCATGTGCTAGGCTGCGCGCCGATGTTCTCGTTTAGCTGTAAAGTTTTGTTATCGTGGAGCAGTGCTTTGTAAAATAAAGGTGTTGATTGTGCATCTGCTAGCTGTTTTGTTGGGAAAAAGTTGCCGATGTAAGAAGGGGTATTGGCTCAAAATTGTTAAAGGGTTTTGAGTTCAGGTTGCAGATCCAAGCTTTGATTTTAAATTGTTAAAAAATCTAAGACTTCCTATGTCAGGATTTTGAGTGACAGCCGTTTATGTGAGGTCAGTTTGCATTGAAGAGATATGGAGAATAATTAGTTAAACGCCTCCTAAAGGAATCTATACTATACCAACACCTGTCATAAATTATAGTTGCGTAAACTATAAACAATGGCCCAAATCATTTCCGGCATTAGTAATCATGGCAATTAGTCAAATGTCTGCTTCGAATCGTACAATAATATACGTTGTTGCTATTTTATTTGATGAAGTGTTGTCTTGTTTTCATGATAGGTTACTTTAGTACTATTAGTATGTTTGTAATTTTATACCAGTTGATAATGGTTTTTTATATTATATGTAGTCGTAGAAACACTTTAAACTTACTAGTCAGGTTACTGATTTTTTGCAGTGGGTTGTGCAACGTTTAGACAGTTTTGTGGAGGAGGGTTGTAACTGCACCGTTTATCGGTGTGGATAAGCGCTCGATCCTAAGAGCGTGGCTCGAATGTAATGCTCCCGATTCCGAGGACGAGGCCACGCTGGTTCGAACGTTAGTTTGTTTATTGTCAAAACGTTGTCAATTAAACACACGAAAAAATCAAAGCACTTTACTCGTGAACGTTTCGCCGCGACTCGCGTCAAAATAACAGCGCGATGCAGATAATAGACCGTTCGCTTTCCTTGGTTCTTGCGGTTTGTCAACCGGTTCTTGTTCAAGCGGCAGTTGCGACTTTGTCTTATGCTTTCTGTGACTTTAACTGTCCGACTAAGCTCCGTAGACCGGGAACTTTGAGTCACACCAGCCGAAGCCAGATGCTGGTTTTCCCGCAGAGCTCATGTCGTTCTTAGCCTCTCTACTATCTCTTCGTTCTGTCTGTGCCAGCCGTCTGAGCCACCCTCGTTCAACCCAATCCTTGTTTATAAAGGCCAACTCAGCATCACGGCGTTGAAAGTTTGACATGGCATTTTAGTATTGATTATAATCCAACGCATTTTCACCACTGGAGACCTGAGGAGACCCTGATGTTGTTTATTCGTTCTTTGTCCGACTAATTAACTTGGTGGGTTAGTGCGTCGCCTTTCAGCCGAATGGTTGCAGGTTAAAAACTGGTCATTAGCTAGTCATTGTGTTCTTGGGCAAGTCACTTAACGGACATTGCCTGAACCCTGCGAATTATTAGGTTCTACTACATTGAAGAAACGTGTGAATCATGCACAACACACTACAATAGCTCCGGTAACTTTGACGGTGGGCGAAAACAATACTGTAGAAACAAAAACTAATTAAGATGATATAAAGCCTTAGTGTGCGGTAAAGCGCGACCAGTACGAGGGGGGTTAAAAATTGCCCATTATAGACACGCCAGTAATATAGGATAAAACATTCGCTAACCAACTCTATTCATTCTTGAAATACAGATTTTAAATGTAATTATTGTACAATTTCAAATGAAGGTTTGTTTATTCGCTGTTCTAATGGTCCTGATATGCGACTCACACGGTAAGTAAAGCATTTTTTTGTTTTTTGGCTAAGTTTTAAACCCATCATCGGCTCATTCCCATGAGAGTTTTTTATATAGAATTGTTATATTTATCAGTAGCGTTAACCGTTCACGAATGAACAAGTGAAGTAGTATTGTAAAAGGATGAGATAAGATATGCATGTTTATTCCCATTAATAGGAAAACCAATGGGGTTAACACAGGGACAATCGTCAGATTACCTTGCGCATACCGTCGGAGCTATGGTAGTATGTTGTGTGATTAAGACGTTTCCTTAATTTTGTAGAACACATTTTTCCGCTGGGTTTAGATAAAGCGTCCACTAAGTGCCTTGCCATAGGACACACCAAATAGTAATGTATAGTGCCACACGTAATGTATAATGCCACACGTAATGTATAATGCCACAAGTAATGTATAGTGCCACACGTAATGTATAGTGCCACACGTAATGTATAATGCCACACGTAATGTATAATGCCACAAGTAATGTATAGTGCCACACGTAATGTATAGTGCCACACGTAATGTATAGTGCCACACGTAATGTATAGTGCCACACGTAATGTATAGTGCCACACGTAATGTATAGTGCCACACGTAATGTATAGTGCCACACGTAATGTATAATGCCACACGTAATGTATAATGCCACAAGTAATGTATAGTGCCACACGTAATGTATAGTGCCACACGTAATGTATAATGCCACACGTAATGTATAATGCCACAAGTAATGTATAGTGCCACACGTAATGTATAATGCCACACGTAATGTATAATGCCACACGTAATGTATAGTGCCACACGTAATGTATAATGCCACAAGTAATGTATAGTGCCACAAGTAATGTATAGTGCCACACGTAATGTATAGTGCCACACGTAATGTATAGTGCCACACGTAATGTATAGTGCCACACGTAATGTATAGTGCCACACGTAATGTATAATGCCACACGTAATGTATAATGCCACAAGTAATGTATAGTGCCACACGTAATGTATAGTGCCACAAGTAATGTATAGTGCCACACGTAATGTATAGTGCCACACGTAATGTATAGTGCCACACGTAATGTATAGTGCCACCGGTATTCAAACATGCAACCCTTCGACTCAAAGGCGTCACACTAACCAAGCAGACTAAAATTTAAACAAAAACAATTAAATAAAGCCCTATTTACAGGCAGAAGAAGACCAGTATGCAATCGTTTTTGCTTTGCTGGGCACAGCTGTTTAAACCCGAACAACCTGGATGAAAATAAGCTTATGATGGGAACACCAAAGACTTGCTTAGACTGTCTTAGTGCAGCATGCAGTGGGTGTTACTTGGAGAATACATTATTTTATTCACATTATTTTGAGCGTTTTTCTTTTAAATAATATTTGTGTTTTAATGCGAGAGTTTTTGTTGATTTAAATTTATATTTTCTGTTTTCTGTGACGTCATTATTTTCTCTCATTTGACTTTTTTACTCAGATATTTGATTTATATTCCTCTGTGTTTATTGTTTTATTTTGTTCATTCGTTTCAGTTAACGCATTTAATAGACTTTATGGGACAAGTGCGCGTAATTGCAAAGGGAAAATTCTTTAGACTAACAACAACGTGTTTTAACGACTGTTCGTTTTCCGTCTTTTCCGGTTTCTGTGGCGTGATTTGCTTCATTTGCCATTATATAATAGTGGACAACAATAAATAAACTAAACTGAACATTTGAAACTTTGGCGTGACGCTGCAGTCTGATCAAACATACAATGGGGTCAGTTATGCGACCGAGTGGTTAGCAAAATCATATGCAGTTGCATTAATGCCATTTACAGTCGACTGAGTGTATAAATAACCCAAGGTTGTTTTTTACCGATCCAAGTTTCGAACCCATAATGGGCTCGTCACTTGGATCGTTTTTGTATAAGAGTCGGTATATGTATCGGTCGCGTTAACCATTCGACCACACGGCCGTACATAAATAACCTGAGGGCACAATGGACTTGCTAGTGGCTGGTTTGGCGCCCCCTGCGCCCATTCACTGGGATAACATAAATATCTATATACATTTTGACAGAAAAAGAATTCACTGATGTGTTGTCAACGAACTTCGGTATCGACTGCTGGCCTAACGCGTGGGAAATCGAATGCCCCGACAGCTGTGCACTTTGGAGAAGAGCACACGACGGGATGTTACAACGGTGTAAACATTGCCTTCGCCACTGTAATGGTGTGTTTGTGGATATGTATGTTATATCTATGGGGATGGGTGGGGACTGTGTTGTGTCAACTTGAAGGCGCCGTATATCTAGTAAATAGTGGATATATTACAATGTGTGGATAATTAGACATGACATGAATTTAAACGACGTATTAGATAACACTGGGTTGGAGCAATGTAAAGTGACATTTTCAGGTGTACAGTAAGACACCTCATGCTCACAGTCGAGTTGTTAGAGTTATTACAGTGTGTGGATAATCAGACATGACTTTTAATTTAAACGAATCATTAGATACCGCTGGGTAAATGCGATGAAAAGTTACTTGCTCAGGTGCACAGTAATAAACCTCATGCCAATAGTCGAGTTGCTTGAGCTATTACAGTGTGTGGATAATCAGACATGACTTTCAATTTAAACGACTTATTAGATACCATTGGGTTGAAGCAATGTGAAGTGCCTTGCTAAGGTGCACAGTAATACACTTTAATACAGTCAGTTATGTACCTTGTTTTTGCCTTCACCAGAGAAAATGAAGGAAATTTCGTATTGTCAACACAGCGGGGAGTCTCTCGACACAGAGACAATGGAATGCTTGAATAAGTGCAATCAACTGAAGACGTATCCTGTGTCAATGCCGTGTGGTTTGTGCAGACAGATTTGCTCCGGTAATCTTTGGCTTGCACTAACATATAACTGATTCCTAATACCTGTCTCAATTATTCATGTTTATATTCATGTTTATCCCCGTTAATAGAAGGGGTTTACTTACGGGTAATCCTCATATCACCTCGCGCCCATCGTCGGGTTACCTGAGCTATTGCAGTGTGTTGTGTATGATAGACACGTTCCTTCATTTTGGTAGAACCCACTAATCCGCTGGGTTCAGGCAATGTCCGTTAAGTACCTTTCCCAAGAACACAACCGAATAGTTAGCGGCCAGGTTCGAACCTGCAACCTTTCGGTTGAAAGGCGTCGCACTAAACCACCAGACTAACCGGTGACCACTGTATCAAACCGGTCGGACTTTGTAATTCAGAATACATACTCCATTCACCATGCTTTTAATTCAAATTGGCTTTCTAAATTACAACTCCATTCGGATTAGTTTTATAAACAAAAAGTATATTCGGATTGCTTATACCAATTTCATATCTACTGGGATTCATTCACATTTTAACTTTGCTTTGGCCATTCCCGCTTCAGTTATATAACGACAGACGACAGTCGACAGTATACTTAAGTTAATATACTGTATATGTATGTGTTCATATACCGCCCCATGCATAAATAACGGTCGTAGTGACGACTACGCCCAATAAAAAAATATTTATGAATAGTATGTGTGTAAATCTAACATGCATAAATATTCTGTGTAAATGTGTGCATTGTTCACAGTGACGCCGCACTATGCGAATTGCGTGGAAAAGCAGTGTAAGAGCTGTGCTGAATGCGACCAGTGCGTGGAGATGTGCAACACTGGTAAGCAGAGCTGTTGTGTTTTAGTAAATAAAACGATAGGCTAGTTGAAAATAAGATATTCATGTGTTTATCCTATGAAATGCGAAGACGCAAGGGAGCGTTAGCACGGAGGCAATCGTCAGATTAATTTACGTACGCCGTCCGGTCATCGACGCTATCGTGGGATAATGTGTTTGATTAAGACGTTGCAGAACTTATTAATTCCGTTGGGTTAGCCTGAAAATTCTAGCAGTAGGACGAGGTGATCTTACGATGATCCTTGCGAAAACGCTCCTTTTGGTAATAGCGAGATAATCTGATGATTGCCCGTGTGGTAACGTTTTCACACACGCGGTGTAAAACATTAATATCCTGTCATTTAAACGCGATACGACACGACAGATGTACGATACGACACGACAGATGTACCACAATTTATTATTTTTATAGGTTCAACAAATTTCCCTAATCCGTGTCGCTGCATTATGAAGCCTGAATAGCCTTCCAAACCTTCATCGAATTATGGAAGAAAGATATTTTAACTCATGATTTCTTTGTCCCTAACAAAATCAAATATTTACTACTCAGAAATTGTTGGTCAAATATAAAAACTGCAACATTATCTCGGAGGTAAATGCAAGAAACTCAACGGACAGCGCCTCAAAAATCTTTTAAAGTCCTGCCGATCTTTACAAAACCCACCAAGCTATTCGGTTGGACTATTTATTTTTAAGTTGTTAGTTTCGAACACGCAACCCTGTTAATGATGGTCCAAACGCGTTGCCATAAGATGCTAATATGACTTGCAATCAAGGGCTTAGTGACCCGGTGGTACTTTTATTTAAACGTCGCCTTTGTGCGTGGCCTTTCAACCGAACGGTTGCAGGTACGAAACTGGTCGCTATTTGGTTGTGTCCTTGGACAAGGCACTTAACGGACATTGCCTGAACCCAGCGGATCAATGGGTTCTGCTAAATTGAAGGAACGTGTTTATCATACACAACACACTGCAATAGCTCCGGTAACCCGACGTACTCTGACGATTGCCCGTGTGTTCACCCCCTTGGTTTTCCCATTAACATAAATATTCCATCCTAAAAATATATCCTAAACAAGTCACTAAAATCCACTTTTAAGCGGCGAGATTTGTTGCGACCAGGGACACAATAGTACAGAACAGTTGCCAACTATGAGCTAAATAGTGTTATTATAGATCCAGTGTGGTTTATTATTTCCAACAAGTGTGAAGATTTGTGTCTAAGGAAGCAAACAATCATCACTCAAGCTTTTCTAGACAATAGTAGTATCATTGGTGAACAAATTCTGCTGTATAACAGAATCAATGGTGAACAAATTAAGTGTTAAGAAACTGGTAATATAATATCAACACTTAATAGAAACCATTAACACAAAGGGTCAAGATAAAAAATAGAATTGCTGGACATTGATAAGTTAAGTTACCTTCCACTGAAGCCCATATATTCAAACTCCTTTTAAGTGCTGATTTTCTATGTCAGGATGACTTTAACCAAGTTAAGGGTACATTTATCAACCAATACGTCAACCAAGCTAATATAGTGTCGTTTACGTTTTTTAAGTTATTGCAGAAGTTAGCCATTTGCAATGCCTGTACTAAAGAGTCTCATTAGAATTTTTGAAAAGCTTATTGAAGTAAAAAGAACTTCAAAATCATGCCAACTTTGGAGTTTATGTAGTGAGCTATCCACGTAGACTCGTCCGAACTAATCCTACAGTTACTCAGAACTGCAAAATGCTTGCAGCGGTCTCCGACATAGTTTCACACGGTCGAATTGGGACCTAATTAAGTTAAATGTAAATAATTTAATCTGACAACTTGGGAACCAATAAGTTTCTGCTTGCAAAAACAAAGGTTATTAGATGGTATCAGATATACCAAAATGAGGCTAACAGGAAAACCGAGTTTAGCGTGTGCTTAAATGGATTTGTGGTGGTTAACAGGTTGTTTATACTCTCCAGTTCAAGTTATTTTTGTTTTCTAATTTAATTTCTATTTATTTCGATTTTAAGTATTTAACAAGAGAGCAAAGCTGCAAAAACAACATTTGCTGTAGTGACTCACAACTGCCCAAAAAAGTATTAAAAGCAGACGGCTCTTTTAAAGAAACAAATATACAATAATAGAATCAAAACAAAACTTTTTAAAATTAACAAAATTCGACATAATAAAGTATGTATAACAGGCATGGGCAACACACGGCCCGGCGAGCCACACTCCACCACGTCACAAGACTATAAGCTATTTATTTACAAGATGCTACCAATATACATATAAAAGTACAAAAATACACTTTACAAAATTAAAATCCACCATCATCAATTAGCAAGTAGGCTAATAATTATTTTTTTTAAACTGGGGTAAAATAAAAAAATAGAAAAGTATTATTAAGAAATATTCTAACAAAAAAATTGTCTAAAAATACACTCTAATCTACGATCGTTTAAAAATGTTGTAACTTGAAGAACACGATGTTTAAAAATAAACAAATGTTAAAATTAATTTTAAACCTCTTAATGAAACATGGTTAAATGGAGTTAAGAATAAGTCAAAACGTAATCAGGATAAACACTGGCGTCTTTAAACACAACAAACATTCCTGGATTACTCATATCGTTAACTACACTGTCATAAAGTTCGTTTTTAAATCCTCCTGGCTTTGTAGGAGCAGTTATCATTGAAGAGTCGCCCTGACAATACTCCCCAGTTATAACTTTTGCGAGAAACATGGTACGGTAACCGTTCGTTCCAGGCGACGTAAATCCGTGCGAGTAGTTCGCATGGACTGCAAAGTACACTCCTTTTCCAAATCGAGTGGCTAAAAGAAAAGGGTTTGTGTCATCTTGGTAAAATTATTATGTAAAATCAGGTGTCTGGTTGCATGGCTTAGTTGGTGAGAATGTTGTCGGACTACATGCCGAATGGTTATTTGATTAAAACCAGCGGTAAGCAGTCGTTTTTTTGGGCAAGGTAGCGTGGCCTGAACTCCAGGGATTATTAGGTTTAACTGAATAAACTTTCTGCTTCATTAATACATATTCGCTCGACCAGTATTTAGGTTTTGGCAGTTTATAATTCGACGAATGCCCACGATTTGAGGTGTTACCCTGTGAAAGAAGGTACATACTTTTTATTCCAATCAATTTCTCATTTCTTACCGTTCTTTCCAGCATGGCTTCTATCGAAACCGTCTTTATAGATATTCGCACAAACATCGGTGCTGGTACCGTGAAACAATTCACGCGTGACTGGATTCTGCACGCCCGCTCGCGCCATTTTGTTTTTGACTTTTTCCTCTTGTGCCAAAAACTGCTTGTAGAGTGCTACATTCTGAATTCGTTCCAACTGGAAAGGTTGATGAAAAAGTTGTAAGTTCGAAAATCCAAGGCTTAGTGCATGCTGAACAGGCTGTAGTTAGTTTAGCTTAGTTTAATTTTCACTCCTTTATTGCAATTACACAACAATGGCATAATTATTTTTAGTAAAGGATAAAACGGAAACACTACAACAGTGGTTTATATATTTTAAGTTGATATTCTTTTAATTATTTTTTTAAAAAGCGAAAAAGTAAAAAAAATAGGATTAATGGCACGGCAGTGATGTTAGTTGGGTTAGATCAGGGTAGGATAGAATATCCACATTTTGTAACCTTAAACAAATTAGATAACTGACCAAGATTTTAATTGGATAGATTAAGGTAGGTATCAGGCCAATCTTAGCCATGAACACTTTTTCCTGGTGGTATCCCTCCACAACATCGACTAAGATCAAACCAAACACAAAGTACTAATTCCAAGATATAAATGCGCAAATAGAATGATCAAATTAAGTATATTGTAACCTACTTTAGCCACGTTATTTATGAATGCTTTTCCAGATAAAAATTTTTGGAGAACGTCATAGTATTCTGTGCTGTTGGCATTTACTGGAAACTTCGCCCACGGCTGGTCTTGAAGATCCTCCCACGTTGGCGGTAAAACTACAGACAACCATTTTAGTTTAACTACAGAACACCATTTTAGTTTACTTGTACAACATCATTACAGTTTAACTACAGAACACAATTTAAGTTTAACTACAGAACACAATTTTAATTTAAGTTAGTGCTTTAGCTTTTAGTCAAAAGGGTGTAGGATCGAAACTGGTTGCTAGCTAGTTGGTTGTGTTTTTGTGCAAGACATTTATTACCTGAACCCATTAAATTATTGGGTTTATCAAACCTAAAACTGAAACAACGTCTTAATTAATTACAATACACCAAATAGTTGATAACACATAGATATCCTGGTGTATGAGATTACCTGTTTCCCCTTTAACGTTTCTGTTGAGCTTGACGGTCTGTCCAGTATTCTGATCATTCACTCGCATTTCGGAAAAATTAACATCATACACCTCTCTCCCACCTTGAAAATGGAAGGAAAGAGAAGTCTTGCCCTTTGGGTTTTTCTAAAGGAAAAAACAAAAGGAGGTAATAAATATTTGTATATGGAGTATAGAAATTTACCCAATCATAAAAATTTTCACACAAATTAAACTTTAATAAGAACATCACCTGTCCATTTGTGCTAAAATTCTAAAGTTTCTACCTAACACGTTTCCACACAAATATACCTGGAAAGCATACCATCTAAGCCTACAACACACATTTAATAGAAAATCCTTCACAAACTCCAACCTTATATGCTTCCTCCAGCTTTAAATTGTCACTGATATAAAAATCCACTGTATTGCCAGTATCTCCGCAAGACCACATTACCGACTCCGCGCATGTAAGTGCCTTCTGGAACTTCAACAAGATGTCCGATGCTTTTCCATATGCATCTTGGACCTTATCTTTCATACCACTGAAGACCAGCCTTCTCAAATAACCGACAAAAAGTGTGTTATTCAGCTTAGTTTTTCGCCCCTTCATTATAGTAAACAAGAATAGCACAGTTATTTATAGTCAAGGAGAGGGGATAAAACGGCAAAACTACAGTAGTTAAAACACGTCAATGAATACACACTGCTTTCCTATTCACAGGGACAAAACATGGAAGCCCTGTGATAACACATTATACCTCAAGTTGCAAAAATACAACACAAAGCTATATGACAATTAGTCGTATTTAAAACCATTTTTTGCTTCATGCTCAGACATAATCGTGATTATTCTATCAAAATTTCTATCAAATGAGTTGCGATTTTACTATTTAATTACATATAAAGATTAAAGAAATAACAATTTATACCTAAAAAATTTAATTAGGATAGGATAGGATATTCATGTTTATCCCCTTGAATGCAAAAACCAAGGGGGTTAACACACGGGCAATCGTCAGTTCACCTCGCGCCTACCGTCGGGATAAAGGAGCTATTGCAGTGTCTGCGTATGATGGACACGTTCCTTCAACTTGGTAGAACCCATCAATACTCTGGGTTCAGGTAATGTCCGTTAAGTCCCTTGCCCAAGGACACAACCAACGAGCCAGCGACCAGTTTCGAACCTTCGGTTGAAAGGCGTCGTACTAAACCACCAGATTAACTGGTAATTACACCTTTATGTTAAAAACTAAATAACACACAGTTCTACTTACTTAGTTTGTGTTTTCTCGATTTTTACTTGAAACTTTCGCTGCAAATCCATAATTTCTTGTTCTTCCAAGCTTGTTATGTCTGATATGATGTCATCGTCAATTGTCTTTTTCGTTGTCATGCTGCGTACGTGGTCGGTGATAGATTTCCATGCCTGGGTTAATCAACAAAAACAATTTAAACATATTAATAAGAGCGTCTATACGCAGCAAAAAGTTTGTGGGCTCGAATACCAACTGCTGGCAAGAAGCTTGACCTTGGGCAAGATGCTTAGAGAACATTGTTTAAACTCAGTGGAATAATAGGTTCCACTAAACTAAAGCAACACCTTAAGCATATATAATACACTGCAATTGCTCAGATAACCCGATGGTGGTCACGGTAATTATTATCTTCATAAATTGTTCTGCTTGTGTATTGACTGGTTAGTTCTGAGATCGTCAGCTGTCAGGTGTAAGATTGTTGGATCGAAACTTGCCACTAGCTTGTCGTTTGTGGCAAATAACTTGACATGGGTCGCCTAAAACCACTGGATTAATTGGTGGAAATAAAATAGCAGCAATGTCTTGAACATAACACACTGCAATTTATAACAACCCTATGTTTTTTCATCCGCACTGTTAAACACTTCTGTATTTAGATTAGAAAAAGCAGAAACCGGAATTAAATCCAGAACCTTTCGTTTTCAACTTACAGTGATACAACACTATCGCCCATACCTTATCAATGTTGTGTTGTTGATTGGAACATATGAAAAGCGTGACTTGGTCAGACAAATCATCGTTTTTAACTGGACTTGCTGATTTGACGGTGAACACTGTAATGATATTAATTTGGAATCGATTTTTTTTAGACTGACTTTTTTAAAAAAGTCTTTCTTAATTTTAAAAATATTCACAGTTAATTACAAAGAATAAAGTAGCAGAAAAACATTGTACCAATAGTACTTTAAAGAAGTAAATATAAATGTAAATAAAACCAACTAAATTTAAGCATGTATAAAACCAAGTACAAATAGTACAACATTTAAAAAAAATAGTTATAACAAAGTTGGTTGCAAACTGTGGCAGTTTCACTTGTAGTTTAATGATCTATAGGATAGGATAGAATATTCATGTTTATCTCCGTTAATGGAAAAACTAAGGGGGTTAACACACGGGCAATCGTCACATCACCTCGCGCCCACCTTCGGGTTATCGGAGCTATTGCAGTGTGTTGTATATGATTCACACGTTCCTTCAATTTGATAGAACCCACTTATCCGGTGGCTTCAGGCAATGCACCTTAAGGGCCTTGCCCAAGGACACAACCGACTAGCTAGCGACCAGTTTCGTACCTGCAACCCTTCGGCTGAAAGGTGACGCACTAAACCATCAGACAAATCTTAATAAACAAACTCAGGAATATCTACTTTAACACAAAGTAACAACATACAACACAATTGGTATAGAAGCAAATATAAAAAATAAATAAGAATATCATTGAATATAAACCATTGTCACTTATTTCTTGTTAATCATATCAAAAGCCAGGATTTAAATAAGAAATTACATTTGCAACCTAACTGTGGGCATTAGTTAATGTCAACCATGGTTAATTCTTTATTACACTTTTTCTACCTCCTAAGACAAAAAATAGTTAAAGGAATGTCTTAATCATACACAAGACATCGTAATAGCTCTGCTTACCCGACAGTGGGCATGAGATGATCTGATAATTGTGTGTTAATGCCCCTTGTTAATGTGTTTTTCCATTAAAGGTATAAACAAGAATATCCTATCCTAAATACACATTCTGTAAAAGCTTTATCCACTCAACTGTGGAAAGTATAACGTATTCATGAATATGATTCAGATATTCCTTATTCCTAATTTGGTATAACCCATCACTCTACTGGGTTCAAGCAATGTCTGTTAAGTGCCTAGCGTAAGGACAAAACCAACTAGCTAACGACTAGTTTCAAACTAGCAATCTTTCGACTAAAAGGCGACACACTAACCCACCGTGCTAATCGGTCGACTAAACATCTGCTTTATGATTTAACTTCAATTCCGCCAAAAAGGACTAAACACACTTTGCAGTCCCTCTCAATATGTAATGCCATAATTTAATCTAAATTTCTCAAGATATAAGTGACAACAGTCCTTTGCAATGCAATTCGTTATGCAATGACTTTCAATATAAAATGCATGGGAAAAAAACATAAGTATTCTGTTTTCAACTATTCCAAGTCCCTTACCTCTGACAGGGGAAGAAACAGTTGCCCTTTGCTGTAATGAGCTTGATGGAAACTCCTGTTGGAAATCAGGCAACATAATGTGCTGGAACACAACAATGTTGATTTGTTGAAGATTTCCATGTCTCTGGCGGCTGTATTTGTATGTATCGATGGCTGAGCTAAAGCTTCTGGCGATATCTGCACTTGGTATCCCAACATTGCCTGAAGTAAGATATGTGTCACTTCTTTAAAAAGTATTAATTAAACGAACATCAACTTAAAAAAAATTAAATGAAAACAATTCAAGTAAATATACATTGCAGCCATTAAACCAGGATCACAATAAACCTTATCTTTTTTCATTGAATCATAATAATCCACTGTATGAAGTTCATACTGCCTTGTCTAATTACTCAATAGACTAATCTGTGCTAATTTTAAACCAACAGACACATTTCACTCAACACATATCTGACATTTTCTTAAAAGTCTACTGATGATAACCGCACATAAATCCATTAATATGGACTTCTCCCCCTGTCAGGATAGAAATTACATATCAATCCATTAGATAACACTTAGCCTATATAGCTAAATGCACCATTCGAAGTAAAACTATAAGGTACCCTCATATTTTCTAACATCTCTTCATGAATTTATGTAAATTTACATCATTCACTAGAACACAGGCAACCAGCACACAAAATTGCTTAAAACTTTTCCAAAAATTTTTTGGGTTTAGCGGCACCGTCTAATTTTACCTGATTTTAATAATTTATGGCTTGTTTTTTAGACGTGTTCTAACGACTGTCGTTTTGCCGTTTTTTCCCGTTTTTCAATTTTTTTCAAAAATCTTAATTTATGTTTTCATCGTGGAAACAAAAAATAAACTAAACTAACTAAACTAATTATTAGTTATAGAATAAAAAGTTTACCTCCGATAGCTGGAATTGACAAAGTTCTCACACCAGCACTATCTGCTTGTTTGAAAATAGAAACCAATTCCCGTGTTAATTGGTTCTGGTCATTGCCACTTACGATGCAAAATATGTATTTAAACAGTGGTGACCCCGACGCCATTATAAAGTTGTTCCCACGCGCAACTGGGTTAAGGATGTTGGTTTGTAGAGCTGGTCCACATTTGGCCAGTAGAGTCTGAGCCACTTGACCTGCTAATGGATAGATAGGATAGCATATTTATGTTCTTTGTTTAAATGGCTTCTTTGTGGCAGGCGGTAGGAATGCATATTCATGTTTATCCTTATTAATCGAAAAACAGAGAAGGCGTTGACACTCAGATTTACCTGACCCACTGTCGGGTTGCTGGATTTATTAAAGTAAATAGAATAGGATAGCATATTCATGTTTTTCCTTGTGAATTGGAAAACGAATAAGGCGTTAAAACAGGCAATCGTCAGATTACCTCACCCACCGTCGGGTTACTGGAGCAATTGCACCATGTTGTGTATGTTTCAGATCGTTCCTTTAATTTGGTAGAACCCATTATTTTAGTAGGTTTAGTGTTTAACTGCCTTGCCCAAAGACACAACAATCAGCTAGCGACCCGTTTTGAATCTGCAACCCTTTGGCGGAAAGGCAACGCACTAACCCACCAAGCTAATCCGTCAGATGTTCTTGTTTATTAAACAAACAAAATTAATTTTATTTTCTTGTTTTTTTCATTAAATAAACAAAACTTACCTGTGAGGTCATAATTGACGTCAGTTGGTATGACGATTGCTTCGGAATTTTCAGCAGTGATGTCACCTTGTTTTACATTTACAGTAACTGTCCCAACTTTGGAGCTTTGAATTGTTTGTTGACTTTTAAATTCATTTTGAAACGACTGTGTGTAGATAAATTTAGTTAAGTTGTAAATATCACACTTTAGTACTGCTTTTGTATTACCAGTGTAGCTATCACACTTTTGTACTAGATGGAAGGGTACAGTTGAATTAGGAAGTTTGGTAATATTTCACAAATATAAATCTGGTGTGTGTATCATGGTTTATTTGTGTCGAAAAGTGTATGTTAGGGATTTTGTAAATGTGGCACAGATGGACAAGTGGTTTGCTTATCAAGGTTGATTTGATTTGAAATATGTATGGAAGGGACTTTGAGTATGTGGCACAGATGGACATGTGGTGTGCTTATTAAAGAGTTGTTACTATGAATGTTTATTTGTTTAGAATTATGAGTGGTGGGAAGTTTGGTAGAAAAATGTAACAAAGACTTACCCAATTGTGTGGGTTCCCAGGATAAAGTACAATTGTAACCGTCTTCAAACTTCTTGGAGTAAAGGCATTAATGGCATGATGCATCCAACGTGCTACACTGTTCCCTGGGTATTTGAATCCCCCTGTGCCCAAAGTCGGGAAAGCAATCGAAGTATAACCAGCATTGTCGGCTTTTTGCAGGCAAGTGGTGACCCCGTCCACTAAATGCTTTTTCGAAAGGCTGTGAGTGGAGTTGTTGTAATATGATAGCATGATATGGTAGATCTCTTGGCAGCTTAATTGGTATCCAGTGGTCTCTTGCACATCACCCAATTGCAGGTTCAAGCATAGAGCAATCTGTTGCATGGTTGTCTATGGGAAATAAAAAAGAACAAATTACTAAAAGTGGTTTCGAGCAACAACCACTGGGGCTGGAAAAAGACACAACCAACTGGATAGAGGTTGGTTTTAAACCCAAGACATTTCGGTATAAGATCCAATGTGCTAAGTATGAGTTAACCAGTTCTATTAGTGGTGACTCTCTATTTTCCAACCCTTGTTTTATAGCTTGGTGTTCTAGTAGAGGTGGCGTACAAATAGGTTTTACGGTAATTTGCACAAATAAACTAGTAATGCATCTAAATGCTATACTGAAAGTTATATTGCAGTGATGTAAAAAGCTACCTGAAGTTGGTGTCCGGCAACTTGCAATAAAGACTTTGTGACAGTTGACCCAGATCCCTTTGCAAACTTTTGTGGACTTGTCGCTGTGACTATCACATCAACCTAGTTGTCAAGCAATTGTTTGGATAGGATATTCATGTTTATTACCGTGAATGGGAAAACCAAAGGGCTTAACACACAGACAATCGTCAGATCACCTTGCACCCACCGTGGGGGTACCGGAGCTATTGCAGTTTGTTTTTGTATGATGAGTCATTCCGTTAATTTGGTTGAACCAATTAATCTACTGGATATAGAAATATCCGTTAGGTGAGTTGCCTAAGGACACAACCGACTAACTAACAATTTTAAAACTGTAACACATCGCTTAAAAGGCAGACCATTCACCTACCAAGCTATCTGGTCGGACACAGGAAACTTACCATCTGATTAGCCAAATCTCCTTGAACAAAATTAACCATCAATTTGTTTGTAACTGATACAGGTATCTGAAATGTGAATTTTCGTGATATTTGTTAATTTTTAATAAATTGAACAACTTTCAAAAAACCATTGAATACTTTCATATAGTTTTTATTTTCAAAGGTTTAATATAATTTATTTTAATGTTGTGCTTACAATAATATAATAGTGATCATGATAGAAATGTTTTTTCACTTAGTCCGGCCGGTTTTACTGGTTTATTGCGTCGCCTTTTAGCTGAGGGTAGCAGGTACGATACTGGTCGCTAACTTGTTGATTGTGTTCTTGAGCTAGGCACTTTACGGACATGCCATAGTTAGATTACTATATAAATAAAATACTACTCACGACTGTAGTTTTGCCATTTAATCCTGCCTCCTTAACTTAAAATAATTATGCCATTCTTCTTTAGTGTAATAAACGAGCTAAAAAAGTTATAATTGCTTTACCTTGGCTGGTATTGGTTGCATGACAAAAGAGCTTTGTGCAACTCTTGAACCTGACTGCAGTGTTTTCAGCGTGTTTTCAAAACCATTCAAGACATCAGTGTGTGAATTTTCCACCAAACACACCTAAAACAATGGCTGTATAATTAAAAATTATATGTAACCCAAAATTATAATAATCACCATAGGGTGGAAATCATTTTAAAAAAATTTTTAAGTTTATTTTTTATTTTCACTCGCTGGAGTTAAAAACAACCCCTCTATGAACCCACTTGTTTAATAGATGATGTTCCAACATTGAAATGGTCGACGATGGTTTCAATGATCAATCTTGTGCACAACACAGGGTCTCCACCAAATACCCCACAACTAATCGCTGGTATTGCTAACGATGTTAAGTGGTGACTTTCAGCTTGCTTTAAAGTCTCATAAACACAGAACGTAAGATGCTGTTCGAAATTTGAGCTTGAAATCCATCTGAATACAGCGCAAATGTTTTTTTATTCTTAAAAGTACTTAAAACTCATGTGGGTTGAAAAAACTCATCAGGGTTTCGTTTTTAGTTTTTTTGTTTCCATTATACAAAAAATAGAACAGGACCTTGTATAAAGAATTGAAATATTGAAAAATACGACAAAAACAGTTGTAAAACCCTGTCAATAAAACTCGTCAAATATTTAAAATAATTATTTATTATAAGTATAACCAGATATGACCGTCAAAAGCCAGCATCCGTCTTGGCAGAGTTAAAGCCAGGCGTCAACATAGTTAAAGCCAGGCGACTTAGCATAGTTAAAGCCAGGCGTCTTAGCATAGTTAAAGCCATGCGCCTAAGCATAGTTAAAGCCAGACGTCAGCATAGTTAAAGCCAGGCGTCAACATAGTTAAAGCCAGGCGTCTTAGCATAGTTAAAGCCAGGCGTAAGCATAGTTGAAGCCAGGCGTCACCTAGTTAAAGCCAGACGTCAGCATAGTTATAGCCAGGCGTCAACATAGTTAAAGCCATGCGTCACGCAGTTAAAGCCATGCGTCACGTACTTGAAGCCAGGCGTCTTAGCATAGTTAAAGCCAGGCGTCTTAGCATAGTTAAAGCCAGACGTCAGCATAGATAAAGCCAGGCGTCAGCATAGTTAAAACCATGCGTCACGTACTTAAAGCCAGGCGTCTTAGCATAGTTAAAGCCAGACGTCAGCATAGTTAAAGCCAGACGTCAGCATAGTTAAAGCCAGGCGTCAACATAGTTAAAGCCAGGCGTCAGCATAGTTAAAGCCAGGCGTCAACATAGTTAAAGCCAGGCGTCTTAGCATAGTTAAAGCCAGGCGTAAGCATAGTTAAAGCCAGGCATCACGTAGTTAAAACCAGGCGTCAGCATACTTAAAGCCAGGCGTCTTAGCACAGTTAAAGCCAGGCGTCAACATAGTTAAAGCCAGGCGTCAGCATAGTTAAAGCCAGGCGTCAACATAGTTACAGCCAGGCGGCTTAGCATAGTTAAAGCTAGGCGTCTTAGCATAGTTAAAGCCATGCGCCTAAGCATAGTTAAAGCCATGCGCCTAAGCATAGTTAAAACCATGCGTCTTGGCATAGTTAAAGCCAGGCGTCAACATAGTTAGAGCCAGGCGTAAGCATAGTTAAAGCCAGGCGTCACGTAGTTAAAGCAAGGCGTCAGCATAGTTAAAGCCAGGCGTCTTAGCATAGTTAGTTAAAGCCAGGCGTCAACATAGTTAAAGCCAGGCGTCTTAGCATAGTTAAAGCCAGGCGTCAACATAGTTAAAGCCAGGCGTCTTAGCATAGTTAGAGCCATGTACTTAAAGCCAGACGTCAGCATAGATAAAGCCAGGCGTCTTAGCATAGTTAAAGCCAGGCGTCTTAGCATAGTTAAAGCCAGACGTCAGCATAGATAAAGCCAGGCGTCTTAGCATAGTTAAAGCCAGACGTCAGCATAGTTAAAGCCAGACGTCAGCATAGTTAAAGCCAGGCGTCAACATAGTTAAAGCCAGGCGTCAGCATAGTTAAAGCCAGGCGTCAACATAGTTAAAGCCAGGCGTCTTAGCATAGTTAGAGCCAGGCGTAAACATAGTTAAAGCCAGGCGTCAGCATAGTTAAAGCCAGGCGTCAACATAGTTAAAGCCAGTCGTCTTAGCATAGTTAGAGCCAGGCGTCACGTAGTTAAAGCCAGGCGTCAGCATAGTTAAAGCCAGGCGTCTTAGCATAGTTAAAGCCAGGCGTCTTAGCATAGTTAGAGCCAGGTGTCAGCATAGTTAAAGCCAGGCGTCTTAGCATAGTTAAAGCCATGCGCCTAAGCATAGTTAAAGCCATGCCCCTAAGCATAGTTAAAGCCATGCGTCTTGGCATAGTTAAAGCCAGGCGTCAACATAGTTAAAGCCAGTGGTCTTAGCATAGTTAAAGCCAGGCATCTTAGCATAGTTAAAGCCAGGCGTCAACATAGTTAAAGCCAGGCATCTTAGCATAGTTAAAGCCAGGCGTCAACATAGTTAAAGCCAGGCGTCAGCATAGTTAAAGCCAGGCGTCTTAGCATAGTTAAAGCCATGCGCCTAAGCATAGTTAAAGCCAGACGTCAGCATAGTTAAAGCCAGGCGTCAACATAGTTAAAGCCAGGCGTCAGCATAGTTAAAGCCAGGCGTCAACATAGTTAAAGCCAGGCGTCTTAGCATAGTTAGAGCCAGGCGTATGCATAGTTGAAGCCAGGCGTCACGTAGTTAAAGCCAGACGTCAGCATAGTTATAGCCAAGAGTCAACATAGTTAAAGCCATGCGTCACGTACTTAAAGCCAGACGTCAGCATAGATAAAGCCAGGCGTCTTAGCATAGTTAAAGCCAAGCGTCTTAGCATAGTTAAAGCCAGACGTCAGCATAGATAAAGCCAGGCGTCTTAGCATAGTTAAAGCCAGACGACAGCATAGATAAAGCCAGGCGTCTTAGCATAGTTAAAGCCAGACGTCAGCATAGTTAAAGCCAGACGTCAGCATAGTTAAAGCCAGGCGTCAACATAGTTAAAGCCAGGCGTCAGCATAGTTAAAGCCAGGCGTCAACATAGTTAAAGCCAGGCGTCTTAGCTTAGTTAGAGCCAGGCGTAAGCATAGTTAAAGCCAGGCGTCACGTAGTTAAAGCCAGGCGTCAGCATAGTTAATGCCAGGCGTCAACATAGTTAAAGCCAGGCGTCAGCATAGTTAAAGCCAGGCGTCAGCATAGTTAAAGCCAGGCGTCTTAGCATAATTAAAGCCAGGCGTCTTAGCATAGTTAAAGCCAGGCGCCAACATAGTTAAAGCCAGGCGTCTTAGCATAATTAAAGCCAGGCGTCTTAGCATAGTTAAAGCCAGGCGTCAACATAGTTAAAGCCAGGCGTCAGCATAGTTAAAGCCAGGCGTCAACATAGTTAAAGCCAGGTGTCTTAACATAGTTAGAGCCAGGCGTCTTAACATAGTTAGAGCCAGGCGTAAGCATAGTTAAAGCCATGCGCCTAAGCATAGTTAAAGCCATGCGCCTAAGCATGGTTAAAGCCATGCGTCTTGGCATAGTTAAAGCCATGCGTCTTGGCATAGTTAAAGCCAGGCGTCAACATAGTTAAAGCCAGGCGTCTTAGCATAGTTAAAGCCAGGCGTCTTAGCATAGTTAAAGCCAGGCGTCAACATAGTTAAAGCCAGGCGTCAGCATAGTTAAAGCCAGGCGTCTTAGCATAGTTAGAGCCATGCGCCTAAGCATAGTTAAAGCCAGACGTCAGCATAGTTAAAGCCAGGCGTCAACATAGTTAAAGCCAGGCGTCTTAGCATAGTTAGAGCCAGGCGTAAGCATAGTTAAAGCCAGGCGTCACGTAGTTAAAGCCAGGCGTCAGCATAGTTAAAGCCAGGCGTCAACATAGTTAAAGCTAGGCATAGTTAAAGCCAGGCGTCTTAGCATAGTTAAAGCCATGCGCCTAAGCATAGTTAAAGCCATGCGCCTAAGCATAGTTAAAGCCATGCGTCTTGGCAGAGTTAAAGCCAGGCGTCAACATAGTTAAAGCCAGGCGTCTTAGCATAGTTAAAGCCAGGCGTCTTAGCATAGTTAAAGCCAGGCGTCAACATAGTTAAAGCCAGGCGTCAGCATAGTTAAAGACAGGCGTCTTAGCATAGTTAAAGCCATGCGCCTAAGCATAGTTAAAGCCAGACGTCAGCATAGTTAAAGCCAGGCGTCAACATAGTTAAAGCCAGGCGTCTTAGCATAGTTAAAGCCAGGCGTCAACATAGTTAAAGCCAGGCGTCAGCATAGTTAAAGCCAGGCGTCTTAGCATAATTAAAGCCAGGCGTCTTAGCATAGTTAAAGCCAGGCGTCTTAACATAGTTAGAGCCAGGCGTAAGCATAGTTAAAGCCAGGCGTCTTAGCATAGTTAAAGCCATGCGCCTAAGCATAGTTAAAGCCATGCGCCTAAGCATAGTTAAAGCCATGCGTCTTGGCATAGTTAAAGCCAGGCGTCAACATAGTTAAAGCCAGGCGTCAGCATAGTTAAAGCCAGGCGTCTTAGCATAGTTAAAGCCATGCGCCTAAGCATAGTTAAAGCCAGACGTCAGCATAGTTAAAGCCAGGCGTCAGCATAGTTAAAGCCAGGCGTCTTAGCATAGTTAAAGCCATGCGCCTAAGCATAGTTAAAGCCAGACGTCTAAGCATAGTTAAAGCCAGGCGTCAACATAGTTAAAGCCAGGCGTCTTAGCATAGTTAAAGCCAGGCGTAAGCATAGTTGAAGCCAGGCGTCACGTAGTTAAAGCCAGACGTCACGTAGTTAAAGCCATGCGTCACGCAGTTAAAGCCAGGCGTCAGCACAGTTAAAGCCAGGCGTCAGCATAGTTAAAGCCATGCGTCACGTACTTAAAGCCAGGCGTCTTAGCATAGTTAAAGCCAGGCGTCTTAGCATAGTTAAAGCCAGACGTCAGCATATATGAAGCCAGACGTCAGCATAGTTAAAGCCAGGCGTCAACATAGTTAAATCCAGGCGTCAGCATAGTTAAAGCCAGGCGTCAACATAGTTAAAGCCAGGCGTCTTAGCATAGTTAGAGCCAGGCGTAAGCATAGTTAAAGCCAGGCGTCACGTAGTTAAAGCCAGGCGTCAGCATAGTTAAAGCCAGGCGTCTTAGCATAGTTAAAGCCATGCGCCTAAGCATAGTTAAAGCCATGCGCCTAAGCATAGTTAAAGCCATGCGTCTTGGCATAGTTAAAGCCAGGCGTCAACATAGTTAAAGCCAGGCGTCTTAGCATAGTTAAAGCCAGGCGTCTTAGCATAGTTAAAGCCAGGCGTCAACATAGTTAAAGCCATGCGTCAGCATAGTTAAAGCCAGGCGTCTTAGCATAGTTAAAGCCAGGCGTCTTAGCATAGTTAAAGCCATGCGCCTAAGCATAGTTAAAGCCATGCGTCTTGGCATAGTTAAAGCCAGGCGTCAACATAGTTAAAGCCAGGCGATACGTAGTTAAAGCCAGGCGTCAGCACTGTTAAAGCCAGGCGTCTTAGCATAGTTAAAGCCAGGTGTCTTAGCATTGGTAAAGCCAATCCCCACACAAATACATACGTCGGTCCGACAGTGTGGATGATTCTCTTAAACTTAAGATTCCCTGCCCCAGTGGTCATCGCCATACCAGGTAATAACCCTCCATTCTGTGACTTGTACTTTGTCATTTCATCTTGAATTGACTTTCCTCCTAAAAATTGGAAAAGACAATTTATAATCCTATCTTTATGATTTATGACCAAGGTTTTTTAACCACAACTGGAATTTCTTTTTGGGTTTTCCTTATCTTTAAAAGCCAAATTCTCTTTAGTATTTTTAGTATTTTTGCTCTTTCAAAGCTCTAACTTAGTGTATGGTCAATTAACTTGGAGGGTTAGTGCTTCGCCTTTCAGCCGAAGAGTTTCGAGTTAGAAACTGGTCTGTAGCTTTTTCATTTTGTTCTTCGGCAATACACTTTAGTTTAAGCAGGTTTCTTACAGCCTTAGTGGATTGTTTTTAACCTTATCACTTCCCACCTTTCTTCAAAATCCTGCCAGATATTCCTGCATTTCTTAACTCAAGCTCTTCATTTGATTCATTGACTATGGCATCACAGTCCACCATTGTGATGTCACCTCTAAGCACTTTCACCATCACATTAGAGCCTTGGAGTTGCAAAGTTTCTATGGTCCTCAACTGGAATGGATGGTTTGTGGTAATATGATAGGATAGAATATTCATGTTTATCCTATGAAAGCATCGTTATTCTTATGAAAGGGTCGTTATTACACAGGCAATCAGTAGATTTACTCTTGTTTATGTAACAGAGCATTTTAACACATGTGACTATCAGATTACCTTGCACTCACTGTCTGGTTACCAAAGCTATTGTGCATTTTGTATGATTAAGATGTGTCTTAAATTTTGGTAGAAACCATACAACCCACTGGGTTTAGGCAATATTTAATAAGTGGCTTGGCCAACATAGGTAGGCGGCTACCATCAACCATACTTAATCCAAGATTATCACAAAAAGATACATTAACCATATTCATGGTTATCAAAAAATTGTACCATTAAGCAGACTTTATCCACAATTATCACGAAAAGCTACCATCAACTAGTATTTATCCATGGTTATCACAAAAAAGGACCATCAACAAGTATTTATCCATGATTATCCAGAACCGATACAATACCGCGGTCGAGGGTTTACTCACTGTCCCGACATCTTGTTGTTTTTGGTCCCACACCGGCAGCGTGCACGAGTCAACCATGATCACGGATTTGTTTTCTCTCTCGGTTAGAGTGAGAAACGTTTTACTTTTCCCAGCGTCACGAAAATACGCAGGAACCCCGACATTTGATATCTCATGCTTATCAATTTTAATCACTTTGTTGATTTCTGTAAGCCACGCTACAGCTGAAATGAGAATAAAAACAATAGTTGATCTTTTTAAATGATTTCTTAGAATAAACCTTTGCCAGTGGTGTGTGGTCTTGGTCAAGAAATGTGAGGTCATTACTTTTACTCAGTAAAAACTGGACCCATAACCATTAAAAAACATAAATCGAGCAAAAATAGATTTAAACAATTCTGATGCATGAAATCCAGCATAACATAGTAGTAAAGATTCCGACGCACCTCGCTTTACTTGTGAATCCGTTCCCTTAATTTCAATGCCTCCGGCGTTCCGGAGTTGCCACTTGACACGGGACATGGCGTCCGCACCACGCGATTTCAGCAAGCAATCCTTGAAGTATTCCTTGACAAACTTCGCGTGCATGTACTCCATTTTGACCAGTTCCACCCCCGGTGTGTTTTCTCGGATAAAAGCCCTGATTTTCCCACAGGCGGAAAGTATGGGGTTTGAGAGTCCGACGATTACTATTTCACCCCCTTGTTTCTGTGAAGATCTTGATTATTTTAGGCTACTTATGGTAGCGTAGGATATTCATGTGTATTCCAATAAATGGAAAAATGCAAGGGGCGTTACCACATGGGCAATTTTACCTACCAAACCACTGCGTTTTTTTTAATCATTTATCAATTTTAAGTTGTCTATGCGTTGTAAGCTTGAGTTTGAGGCGCTTGTGCAATTTCTACTTATTCTTAAGTGAACGACTACCACTTTACAGGCTACTATAGAGCATTCTGTTAAGCAACATTGCATAAATATTGTTGATCCAGTTATTAGTGTATTCTGTTTTGTATCAGAAGGTTTTGCTGTATTACATTTAAAATAAATAGTTTAAACAAAGTTGTTAAGTAATCTTGGCCATTTTTAAATGCTAATCCATGTATTCTATTTGAATAATACACGATTATACTTATATAAATTGATCTCGTTGTTAGACTATAATAATAAGATAGTCAAAGGAATAATAAGATAGTTAGACCACCTAAGATTACCCATGGCCACAGTCTATTTCTAAAGCACTAAAGATAGCATAAAACCTTTCTTTATGTTTTATCTAATTAATAAGAAAATAATTTATCACATAGAAAATTCTCAAATTAATCTCACGTTTATGATGACGCGCATACTCCTAGTCGAGGTTAGTCTCTGAACCAATCGCTTCCACTCCGCTAACTGCGATATACGATGGATATCTTTGCACGGTATCTTTTCAAGAGTCACAAGCTTTAATAACTCTGTGGTGGCGTTGGTGAAATGTTCTTGTTCCAAGAACATGACTGTTATCTCGTTGTTTGAATTTACTTGGATGGATGCTGTTAAACAGGGGTAGGCCGATACATAAAGGATAGTATGATGACATTGAATTTGTTATTTATTGTGGCAGACAACAAAAACGTGGTTGGAGTGCCCCATATTAGTCAAATAGTTGTTGGATTAACTGTAGTTGCTAGCGATTTAATTTTATTCTTGTGCGAGGCACTTGACTAAGTATAATGGATAAATGCCTTGAATCAAAACAGCCTAAATCATGTATACCACACTAAAATAACTCCAGTAATAAAAGTTGGGAATGAGATAATATAGAGATATTTAAACAAATAATAATAAATAAACACATAACAATAAATAAACACATAATAATAAATAAACACATAATAATAAATAAACAGATAAAAAGAATAAAACACATAATAATAAATAAACACAAAATAATAATTAATAAATACCTTTCACATTACGCTGTGTGAATTCTTCCTGGATGATTTCTCTGAGGCTAACAGCATATCTTTGCGGCTTTCTAGAGTCACATTCGTTCAAACTTTGAGCAATAAACTTAACTGTTCGGTCATCTAACCCGCACAGTTTCGTGCTCTCTAAATTCTGTTAAATAGTATGTTAGATTTATGTTTCGGTCCTTTATTACATTAAAGAAGAAAGGCACAGCTATTTGAAAAAAAGAAAGCAGGGTTAAAAGGAAAACCTAGAGCAGTTAAAACAAAACAGTAAATACCCACGGTTAAATAGGTAAAAATGTGGCGAGAATATTACAGAAAAAAGTATAATACAGTTCTTTTAAAAATGCAAGTACACCCTTTAATTGTGGGAATTGCAAATTTCCCTATCTTAGTTTTCCCATGGATGAGAAAACAAAGAGGATTAACACACGGGCAATCGTTTGATCACCTCGCGCCCAACGTCGGGTTACCGGAGCTATCTCAGTGTGTTGTATATGATTCACACGTTGCATTAATTTGGTGAGGCAGAAATTTAAGGAAAGCTTACATTGGATAAGCATAGTCCAACAGGTTACCTTAAAAAATTATTGTCGTATTTCAGTCGTAGTGTATCATATACAAAAAAACTGGTTGCTACCTATACGTTTGTGTCTTTGATTAGGCATCTATCCTATCTGTATTAGGTAGGCACCCATTTTATATCAATTAAATCTAACTTACCGTGACTAAGGTCAATATTTCATTCCTAACATCATCCACATCCATTTTATTTCCTTTCAGGTGTAAGCGGTTGTCTTGCCCCATTACTTCAACTCTCTGTAGATACTTTTCTTGAAGGTCGGCTATTATTTTACAGTCGAAAAAAGCTCTGGAAATTTAATGTAAAGGTTTAAAAATGTTATTAAAACACTTCGGAAATGTAATCATATATGCACTGACATTGATAAACTTTATCAATATGTGCCTTATTAATATGAAGTATCTTTTAACTTTGCACATTTTCACACAAATCAAACTTGATAAGCACACCACCTGTCCATCTGTGCCACATTTCCAAACTCCCTACCATACACATTTCCACACATATCAACCTAGATAAGCACACCACAATTGCCTGAACCCAGCGAAATATGGGGTTCTACCAAATTAAAGAAACGTGTCAATCATATGCAACACACTGCAATAGCTCGGGTAACCCGACGTTGGCAGCGAGGTGATCTGACGATTGCCCGTGTGATAACCCACTTGGTTTTCCCATTCACAGGGATAAACATGAATATCCTATTCTATCCTATTTCCACACAAATCAACCTTGATATGTACACCACCTGCCCATCTGTGCCACATTTCCAAACTCCAAATCATACACATTTCCGCACAACCGCAATACCAGTACCAACCTAAACTTCAGCTCTTGCAATGGAACAGATTCTTCAACGGCTTTCGATCTTGATTTGAAAAATTCCTGAGCGATAGATAGTTCATCTTTCAGTCCTGTTATATCAACACAGCCAGACTTCCATCTACCAACATATGGTTACTTCGTTACTTATTTCACCTGACAGTGATTAAAAATATAATTATTTGAGTTTGGCTTAGGTTAGTGGCAGTATGTATATATGATGTAACCTAGTTGAATAATGGGTTCTACCAAATTTAGGAAATGTCTTAATTATACACAATCCACTGCAATAGCTCTAGTAACACAACGGTAGGGGCAAGGTGATCTGACGATTACCCGTGTCTTAATACCCCTTCCCTTTTTCCATTCATGGGGATAAACATAAATATCCTATCCTGCCGTACGATTGAGATATTTCTACCCCCAATAAGTTCAGACAATATTAGATAAGTACTTTCTCCAAGGACTAATTGGCTGAATTCAATCTATGTCCGGCAGATCAGTTTGGTGGATTAGTGCATTGACTTTCGCTAGCTAGAAACTGGTTACTAGCTAGTCGGTTTTGTCCTTGGACAAGGCACTTAATAAACATTGCCTGAACCCAGTGTATTAATGGGTTCCACTAAATTACATCAACAATTAAATCTTATACAACACACTGCATTATCTCAAACCCAACAGAGGGTGCGTGTCCATCATACGCAACACAATGCAATAGCTCCGGTAACCTGGCGGTGGGCGCGAGATAATCTGACGATTTCCCACGTGTTAACCTCCTTGGTTTTCCCATTCACGGGTATAAACATGAATATCCTATCCTATCCTAAAAACCTTAAAACCAACACTTTTCGTTGGTAAAAACCAACACTTTCCGTCTATACCAGAGAAAACAGAGATATCTTTACCTGACCAAAACATCAACTTGATCATCCATAGTAATAACGTGAGAATTCCCGTCCTCCCATGAGTTTGAGAAACGGATTCCTTTCAAGATTTTGTTGTCCACGCGTGTGGTACGCGTTACAATGGTTTTAAGAAAGTTGCCGTATCGTCTACCGCATTCCGACTCAAATTTTGATTGCTCGACGTATTTCTCATTGGGTGTCTGGAAAGTTTAGGTTGATTTGTAGAAATGTGTATGGTTAAGACTATGGAAATAAAGCACAAATGGACAGGTGGTGTGCTTAATAAGGTTGGTTTGTGTGAAAATGTGTATGGTAGGGACTTTGGAAATGTGGCACAGATGGACATGTGGTGTGCTTATCAAGGTTGATTTGTGTGGAAATTTGTATGGTAGGGACTTTTGAAATGTGGCAAATATGAACAGGTAGTGTGCTTATCAAGGCTAATATGTTTGGAAATATGTATGGTAAGGATTTTGAGAATGTAGCACAGGTGGAAAGGTGGTGTGCTTATCAAGGTTGATATGTGTGGAAATAAGTATGGTAGGGATTTTGGGAATGTGGCACAGGTGGACAGGTGGTGTGCTTAGCTTTAAATTATTTAAACACGATATAATAAGCAAGAGGAAATAAACAAGATCAGAGCTTTGGAAGATTGCAAATATAGTGAAAATGATATAAAAAGCTATACCTGTAAAGGCTGTACCATAATAGAAACAACAGAATTTGCGTCTCTAGGTGCAGGGATCCTAACATGAGCTACATCATCAAATATCTTCTCGAATTGAGCTTGAATCTTAGAAGACTTTCTTATCAATTCCACCTTTTCCAAATTTTCTTTTTTTACGATGATTTTGTAGGATATGACGGATCTACCTTGGGCAGCAGGTTCTGTGTAATTAAAGGGTGCTGAAACCACACCATACTTTTTAGCGGTTTTGGCTATTGTCCAGTAGTGTGCATGTTTAAAGCCGGCTACTAGCAAGTCAGACATTTAAGCCTGGATCTTTACACACATGTTTTTTACACACAATGAAATGATAAACCAACTATTCTTTAGCTTACAAGCATGTATTTGCAAAATCTCCGATAACTCAACAGTAGGCCTATCAATATATTGCCCATGTGAAAAATCTCCAATGTTTTCCAATTACCTAAAATAAAAAAAATGAATATTCTATCCTTAACTATTTTGACAGATCAGAATCTCTTAACATTTTCCCATTTGGAGAACAAGTATGAATAGTTGATGCTAAATTCCAATACTGGTATTCGATGCGTTACCACTGATTAGCCGGGTGAATTGGTTCAGTTTTGATAGGATATTCATGTATCCCAGTAAATGGGAAAACTCAATAAATAACTGCAATTTACCAAGAGGATAACACATTAATATCATATTCAATTAAAACCGCACTTATTCACCAAGCTAATCGGTGGTAATCAGATGATTTCCGGCGTTTTATCAATAACATGGATAAAACATGAATATATCCTATTACAACCACCACAAAAAGTGCAATAAATTTTCATGCCAAAAGCTCTGATAGCCAATAAATAACTGCACAGTCTACCATTTCTTCTTCTAGCATAGTTTCCTGGTTGGTCTCGGTACATGACTGCTTGTTGTCTATATTGGTTGTCTTGGGGTGCATTAAAATTGGTGCGTACATGATCTATCTTCTGCAGTAGCTCCCTTGCTGTTAAACGGTAAGGTAAATTTTTATTCTCCACTTGGGAGAATTATTCTCTACCAGGGACTGTTATCACACAAGCAATCACAGTATTGGTCGCTTTTACGCACACTTTTCTTCAGGACTTTGTACTACTAGGTCTTGATTAATTTTATTTTCGTTTGCACTTTATTGTTTTTTCACTTAATTTTGGTGGCCGCATCCACTATGTTTATGTAATCAAACACTTTTTGTAATGATGTGTTTTCACAACTGTTAATTTTGTCATCTTTTGCTGTTCCTTTGCGGTGATTTGATTCGTTTGCCAATTTTTTATACTGGGACTAAAAATGAATAAACTAAACCAATATCGTCGATTACCGCCCACTGTGCATCTATAGAAGCTGCTGTGTCATAGGCCTTATACAACTAAATTTTGATTGTTAAAGTCAAACTAATAAACCAATAGATTTAAACTATTAAATCAATAGATTCAGCAAATACTTCATTAGTTTATATTCCAGAATTATTTTCTAGCGGTAATTAATAATTTAGAATATAGAATTTCGAACCACTTCGAAATATACTTGAAGTGTAAAAAAACATTTCTATGCTAAACTGATTGAAAAAATAACAGCTTATTGCATATATTTTTATTTAGGTTTGACAAAACAATTCAGAATCTTGATTAACTTTTTAGTTTACATTATTATAAAAACAAATACCCTATAATTAGGTATCAATTATAAAAACAAAAGTTTTAGTGCAATAAAAGCACTAATTTTTTTAATATTTAAACATAATATTGAATCATTTTTCATTCGAACTTGGCTTTGATTTTGGTTTTGTAATAAAAATGTTGTCTTAATCATATACAACAATAGCTCTTTAATCCAATGGTGAGTGCAGAGTAATATGATGATTTCCAGCATTTGCCCATTCTCAGGGGCAATACATGGTACTTAATCAAGACAATTTTTTTAGAATAATAGTTAAACAAAAAATGCAGAAATATTGAATGGAGTCCAATTTATGTAATACCTTCATCTTTGTCCCAATGGATTCGGATTTTTTCATCCTTTTTCACGTAGGAACCATGTCTTAATGCTTCCATGGCTGATTTCTATTGTGCATTAAGCAGTGATTGTTTTATTCCTATGATATTGGCCACTTGTAACACTTTTTTAATTCTTAGTCATTCATAATTGATACACAAATCAACATTGATAAGCACACCACATGTTTATCAATGCCACATATCAAAGGTCCAAACCACACACGTTTCCACACATATCAACC
Source organism: Ciona savignyi (assembly GCA_000149265.1). Taxonomy (NCBI): domain Eukaryota; kingdom Metazoa; phylum Chordata; class Ascidiacea; order Phlebobranchia; family Cionidae; genus Ciona; species Ciona savignyi. Next base: position 727,323 of record CH001964.1, read on the forward strand.
TCAAAAAAACATACCACCAAACCAATCTGTGCCACATTACCTCTACCATACACATTGACATTTTCACAAAAGCATATCACCTGTCATTTGCGTACAATCAAACCAAATAGAAACATTTGTGGTATTTGAAAGAATTAACCAATACTTTGTTTATTAAAGTTATTAATAATACATTAATTAAACTTATCAATAATAATTTAATTAAATTTGTTAATAATATGTTAATTAAAGTTGTTAATAATATGTTAAATAATAAAAAAATTCAACACTGAAACACTGACATGGGTAGTAAACTGCACTTTGAAGAAGGGTCGGTGCGTCTTTAGGAAACATTTTACAAATTCAATCTCTCCAAATCTGTAGCATTAAACTCAAGGTTATTTCCATAGTCCTTGTAGCAGAAACAAACGTTATATTCTGTGTATTAGATGTATTAAGTGTGATTTGGTAGCCAGGGAATCCAATAGTTTCTGCATGCTGAAACGTATACAGTACACTAAAAAGTGGTTTTTGAAATAGTGTTGTTTCACACGTGGTTGACACTCTCTAATTATTATAGTGCCTTGTGTTAGAGTTTCTTTGACAAGGCTATTGCAGTGAGTTTCATATTTCGTAATTATAATAGGCCCTTTAAATCCACTTTATCAAGCCAGCGATTCCCAAGAATCTAGCTCAGGTGCAAAGTCACACAAAAATTGATCCGGCCAAGGTTCGAACCTTGAACCTCTGTTGCATGATTTCAATGTTTAAACCTCCACACTACTAAGGTGGTTGTGATTACCTGCTCATATGCTGTCGTATTGCAGGTTCATTCTGACAGAACTCCGTCGAAGCGCCGCAACAATACAGTCTTCTTTGCTTTGTAAGATCACCAGAAAAGGAATTGCTTCGGTCTTCTGTAGGTATTAATGTTCATGTGCGGATAAATAGAATACGATATTTATATTTTATACAAGAGAGTAGGAAAACACATATAAGTTATAACATACGACCATTAGATTAACTCCTAAATACGTAAAAGCATTATTACATTGGTAACTGTAACATTATCTGGTAAAATTGTCGGTTTACCAACTATATTGCAGTGTACATGATTTAGTTGTTCTCTCAAGTTAAGAAAAATACTTTAATCTATTAGGTTCATTTAATCTAACTGCCTTGTCTACGGACACATCCAAAGAGCTTACAACCAGTTTTAATCCTACAACGTTTGGGGTTAAATGCAACGCACTAACTCACTTAGCTATTTACCTGCACCATATAGAGTATAGTTGGTGCCCTTATTACTATGAAAGGAGAGCCATGCTTTAACAAATTAGTCAGTACTTTCACAAATTTTTAAAAACAAATTACTAAAAGTAAACTCATACTTATGCCCGAGTTGCTACAGCTTAATGCTTTTACAACTTTGAACAATTACAACCAGACTAGAAAGATAGTGGGATTGAAACCAGCTACTGGCTAATTGATATTGTCCATGGACAAGGCACTTAATAAATGTTACCTGCACCCAATGAATTACACTAAATTTTTATTAAGATAAAGAGACTAACCTTCTTCATTACTACGCGTGGCAAGGTTATCTTCACTCTGTGTTCTTGCAAAACCAGAGGCCCGCTGATTGTAAATATCTGTGAAAAATATAGGAAAAATGAAATAATAATAGTTTCAATGTTTATTCAAATTTAAAAATGGAAAGCCTTTTATTAGGAACAAACCAGCTTGACAATCAAAATGCTATTTTTATTAATTTATTACATTTAAGTCGTGGTTAATCTGACTGCATAGCTTGGTGGATTCAATCGCATATCTTGGTGGGTTATTGCGTTGCCTTTTAGCCGAAGGGTTGCAGGTTCGGAACTGGTTGCTAGCTAGACAGATTTGTCTGTGAGGCACTTAACGGAAATTGTCTGAACCCATAAATATGTTCTACCCAATTAAAGGAACGTGTGAATCATACACAACACACTGTAATAGCTTCAAAAGCCGACGGTGGGCATGAGGTAATCTGACGATTACCTGTATGTTAACCCTCTTGGTTTTACCATGAATGTACTATCCTATATATTCTATCCCAAATGTTAAAATATCTATCTGTGCTAGTCACTCTTTACAGCACACTTTTCTTCAAGGCTTTATTTTTTTATTTGGCTTTTTTTCCAAATTATTGTAATCTGGCTTAGATTTGGTTTTAACAAGTGTTCATTTTCTGTCTTTTCCTGTTTATGTGCTGTAACTTTGTTTAATTTGTGGTTATTTAATAAAAAGATAAAATAAAATAAAATGATTCAAAAAAACATTTGAAAATCAAACCTATCATGTCTTGAACTTTTGCGGTAGAACTAGGATTTCTATTTTCCGTTTCAGCACCAGACGGGTTGTGGCTGGTAACGAGTAATTGATCGTCATTGGTGCCCAATTTCCATGACAACGGTGATTTATCCAGAAGCACAAGTTTTTCTTAAAAAATATATTTATATGACATGTTAATTCTGAATATTGAATATATGTGTCAATGTGTATATATGAGCCAGTGTGTATATATGTGCCAATTTATATATATATGTTTTTTGTGACTAACAAATGACTACATTCATAACTTATAAATATTGAAGATTAACACATGCCCACACTTAAGTGATTACAGTATGTGTGTACCTAAGCTTGTTAAGCTGTAAAGAAACATGGGATAAGATACTTATTTCATCGCTCAAAATCAGATTACAGTAGATTTTGCAGCAACCACCAAAATGTTGTATTACTACATGAAAAACCAACATTTTTTGATGCGAATAGTGGAAATTTGGTAATTTTAGAAATAAAGTAGGCACATCTTTTAGTTTACAAAAAATCTATTACTGTACTTGTCCGACCGATTTGATTGGTGGTTTACTGTGTAACCTTATAGTCGAAGGATTGCTTGTTCGAAACTGGTCAATAGTAAAGGGGGATACTATTGTCCATGTGCTAAAACGAGGTGATCCGACTATTGCCCGTGTTTTAACGCCCCTTGAATTTTCCATTCACAGGGATAAACAGAAATATTTTGTAGCATATCCATACTTCTCATACAGGCTAACATAAGCCAGGTAATAATAATAATTAGTAAACTCTAACAAAACTCAAGGCAACATTAAAACTCACGCATCACTTCTTTTAACCAAACTTCTGCCACATCTTTCTTGCCACCTTGCTTGATATCAATCACTGCATTTGCATCACCGAGTAATTTGTTTAAGAACAACTTAAACTTGAAAGTGCTATACCCATTCGGCAAACCACTTATGTAGACTTTTATGCCGGACATTTTCCTAAAAGTTTTTAACAAAATCTTTACGGAATTGTGAGATGTACCTTATGCCCGCAGTCTAGCTGTAAGAGCTGTTTCGAAGGTTTATTTAATTTACAGAATTCATTAATTAATCAATTGTATTTTTTTCGTTTTCCGCAATTACCACAAACAATTGATAAAAAAACATCAAATAGTTATTAAGACAAAGCAATAACTTAATATCAAAACAAAAATAAGTGGCAAGACACTTTAGTAAAACAGAAAGGCAGCAAAAATACCTTAAAGTTATCTAGTTTGGTGCCTCCCTAACAAATAACAAAAATACCCAGTAAAAGTGATAATTTTGGCAAATAATGAAAACAACAGTTGATAGCACATTAGTTTAGGTGTTAAAACAATTTTTTGGCCAGGAGATGACATACCCGCAAAATCAATGCCTTTAACAGTAGATATTTTGCGGTACCTCTAAATACTACAGGATCGCTTGGGCCGCTTTGATCGCATATAGCGCTTGAATCGCTTGGAGCACTTGGATCGCTTACTATACATCGTAATTACAAAAGCCATGATATTAATGTTAGGGTTGAGGTTAAAGTTAGTTCTGGGGTTGAGATTAGTATTTGAGACAGGGTTAGAATTACTTTTCATAGCAATCTAAGTGAGCAAAG